>CM055279.1:49897789-49925831 GCA_029237695.1 Conchocele bisecta | reverse complement strand
TTAATCTAATAATTACATGGGTCGCCGACTGAGAATTATACCTTTAAAACAAAATTTACAGCCATTGTATGAGTGGGTGGCAGGTGGGTGAATGCGATGGGTAATTTAACGATTGGGGTTCATCCTTACCGGAATTCCAACTGGAGACCTGGTTTGGCCCTCACATACACGGCATTTTGTATGTGACAGTTGAATCTGGTTATACCCCTTATGCGAGTATTACAATTATTCGTAATCCTATTTTAGGGGAAGGGGACAAATGACTTTGTTGTGGTTTGGACCTGGCACCAGGTTATTCTAATTTCAGGGCTGAATATATTTTTTCTCCATGTTAATATTCCGTTCTGATTTTGTGATTTTCCTCCAATGCAGCAGGTTAAAACGGGATTGAACCCGTTTGCCCGGCCTTACATGACCTTAGCTGTTGATAGGCCGTTAAACACCAATAAACAAACAAACAATACTCCCTCAAAGTATACTTTGAGGGAGTATTGTTTGTTTGTTTATTGGTACCAAGTGATCAAGAGTGTCCGGTATAGAGGGGTTCCACTGCATTGTGTGTTTGCTAATTAATCTAGTTGTATAATTGTATAGTTCATACATGGGTCGCCAACTGAGAATTATACCTTTAAATACGAAATTTACATTGTATGCGCATTCATTAGATAGTGTTTTGCAGCTTTGCCAAGCCGTTAAATGCTATAAAAAAAAAAACAATGATGAAACCACCTAGCTTAGGGGTTCCTTCTTATAGGAATCACGATTTACCTGGTTTGGCTCTCAGTTATGTTTTTTTTTATCTTTGGCTCTTTTGTTACCTGGGAGTTCAATTGGGTTATTTTCCCATTATAAAAGTAGTGAAATTATTACTGACCTTACTGCTTTTGGGAGGGGCCAAGTTATTCTGGTGTGGCGAGGACCTGGCATCAGAACAGGATTATTCTGATTTCAGGGCTGAATATACAGTTTTTATATTGTAAATATTCAGTTATAATTTTGGGATTTCCCCTCCCCCATTTGTACATGCACTTGAACATGTACATGTACTTGTACAGGTGATATATGGGATTTAGTACTAAACCCATTGACCCGGCCTTAAATAACCTTAGCTATAGATAGGCCGTTAAACCCCAACAAACAAACAAACAAACTTAAGCGACTGAATGGCGAACAGTGTAGGTCCTGACCAGACTGTGATACGGTTCTTTTGTCATCCGGCGGCCCACATGTTACTGCACTCATATTGTGTATTAGATACTATCTGTGATATGTGTCGGTGAATGGAAAATGGGGCTTATGGTTTTTGTGAGCAGTGTAGACCAAGAGCAGCCTGACCTTTCACATAGTCTGATCAGGGTCTACGCTGTTCATCATTCAGTAGCCCCGTGCAGGCACCGGGGCGGGATCAACTGATCCTGAGAATAGTGCTGCAGTAGCCATTGCTTGTCGTAAAAGGCGACTAAACTGGCTTAACGATTGTGTTCATACTTTCCGGAACCCACTATACCGGATTTGGCCCTCATGTACATTTTTGGCTTTCTTGTATGTGAGAGTTGAGTCAGGCTATGCCCCATATATAAAAGTAAGATTAGTGCTAATCCTATTACTTTTAGGGGATGGGATAAATGATGCTGGTGTGGCGAGGGCCTGGCACCAGATCAGGTTGTTCTAATTTCAGGACTGAATATATATTTTGTTTGTAAATATTGAGTTCTGAAGTTGGGATTTACCCCCCTCGGACAGGTGGATACGGGACTCGACCCTGTTGACCCGTCTGCGTGTAGACTCCCTGAGGCTTGTACCTCTATGTCAGAAAAGCGGACGTTAAACCCTATTCACTCACTCACTCATCATTCAGTAAGTGAAACATCCATGATGCTTGTAACAAACAATATGGCACCAGGTCAGGTTATTCTAATTTCAGGGGTGAATATAGTTTTTCACGATGTAAATATTCTGTCCCCAATGGAGCAGGTTAAAACGGGATCGAAACGTTTTCTCGGCCTTACATGACCTTAGCTGTTGATAGGCCGTTAAACACTAATAAACAAACAAACCAAGCGACTTTGGCGCGGTATGGACCTGACACCAGGTCAGGTTATTCTAATTTCAGGGCTGAATATATTTTTTCTCGATGTAAATATTCATTTCTGATTTTGGAATTTTCCCCCCAATGCAGCAGGTTAAATGCGGGATCGAACCTGTTTGCCAGACCTTAGCTGTTGATAGGCCGTTAAACACCAGTAAACAAACGGTATGCTGTTATCAGGTTTTGGGATTTTGCTTGCAGCTCTGTAGTCTATTTCAAAATTTCTAAGCATACTTATCTAGCTATAAAGTATACTTTGAGGGAGTAATCATTTATTTTTCTCGAAATGCATTATTTCATATAGAACTAACGGCTGCATATATTTGATAATGAAAAGTTTGAAGAATTATTACTGAATTTATTACATTAATACAGCCAAAATGGCTGTGATAATGTACCGTATAATAAAAAAAGAAATTTATCCCTAAATTGAAAATTTATCCCTCAAAGTGTACTTTAATAGCAAGATAAGTATACTTTGCAATTTTTATTAAATTGTCTACTGGATAGGCCACAACATGCCATAAGCCCCATTTATACAGTCATTGTCGCAACAATTATGCCCCCTATGTGATTACAATGGGGCATATTGCGTTGCTCTTGATGTTCCGTACGTCCGTCCGTCCATCCATTCATCCATCCGTACGTCTGTGTACATTTACGTCAAAAAGTTTGTAAGAGTTTCTCCATCATGTAATATCTTTAATAATACTTGAATGATTGCTTCAATATTTGGACAGCTCATTCACCTGAACATGTGTGGCGTACTCGCACCACCACCGACATGGCCTTGACCTTTGTGACCTTCGAAATGGTGCTGAAACACTTAGCCATTTTCTTTTGTCGAAAAGCTTGTAACAGTTTCTCCATCATGTAATATCTTCTAAATACTTGAATGATTGCTTTAATATTTGGAAACTTCATTCACCTGAACATGTAGGACGCAATCACACCACCAATGACATGATCTTTACCTTTGTGACCTTCAAAATGGTCCTGAAAGACATAGCAATTTTCTTGCACCAAAATGTTTGTAATAGTTTCTCAAATGACTTTGAAATTTGTGTACATTTAAAGTTTTATTTTTGTACACACAATCACTAGTTAGAGTCCAGTATGCCATGAGGGCATATCCATGTTTTACAAACATAATGTCTAGTTATATATGGTTTATACGAGTCAGCTTGTCTGTCTGTCGATTGGTTGGTTGGTCTGTTAGAAATTTTGGTTCCTCTCTTATTATCTTCTTAACCTGTCTATATCCAAGGTCAACTTAGAGGTCAAAGGTCAAAAATGTGTACGAGATTTCTGCTCAATATCTTCTTAACCGATGAATGGATTTTCAAATGATACACTACAAATGTTTGGCATGATGAGACGATGTGTCACATTCATTATGTCCAAAGTCTGGCACCAAGTCTGGTTATTCCAACTTTCTGAAAAAATAAATATTTTCTATGTAAACATTCCATTCAGGGGGCCGTTTCACTAAACTTTGTACGACTAAAATATTTGTAAGTGCAAACTTGTGATAGTCTGTAAATTTCACATTAACAGTGTTTTCTTGTTAACAACTATTGGATTTACATATATTGAGCATAGGCTGCATATGCAGCCTATGCTCAATAAATGTAAATCCATCAATAGAAATTTATAGACGATCCTAAATTTGCACTTACAAACATTTTAGTCGTACGAAGTTTAGTGAAATGGGCCCCTGATCTCTAGCAACCGCACAGTCTGATCATGATCTGTACTGTTCACCATTCCATCAATCTGTCATGCTTCTAACAAGCAATATAGATCATTGCCAGACTACAGGAGTGTGCTATTTCATCAGGAGCTACACTGGTCACAAATCCCATAAGCCCCATTTTGCAAAGTTATCTAGACTTGGGTTTTCTTTTTCACAGCCAATACAAGGTCCAATACATAAACTGATGCATTTATATCTTGAATAATGTCAAACAACCTGGAGAACAGAGAATCTGAAATGTATGAAAGCGTCCTGGTGCCAAATGCTAAACTATTAAAATATCCTAATTAGGACTTAGTATCTCCTAATTAGGAAATATAGCTAACAAATGTTGTATATACTAACTCCTAATTAGGAGATCCTAACTACTAATTATGAGATAATAAGTCCTAATTAGGAGTTAATAATTCCTAATTAGGATATACTAACTCCTAATTAGGAGAGTATCTTCCAATTAGGAGATAATAAGTCCTAATTAGGAGATATTATCTCCTAATTAGGACTTAGTATCTCCTAATTATGAGATACATTTAACATTGGCACCAGGACGCTTCCATACAAACGAGTTTACATTTCGTTTTGAAATGCGGTTTCTAGTATGAGCCAGGCACACTTTATTCAAAGGGAAGTAAGTTATTTGCGTGTTGTGTAATGTAATATAATGTATGGAATTGTGTATTTCCCAGGACTTATGGCATTTTTATACAATTTATTGTAAATAAATTAGATTTTGTATTTCATATATGCTCTTTTGTTGACTTCTTAAAACCGGCCCATCTATATACATGTATATAACCTTATTGTTGAATGGACATAAAACTCCATTCAATAAATCAATCTTCACACCTGGGGCCTGTTTCAATTATTGGATTTACATTTATTGAGCATAGGCTGCAGCCTTTGCTCAATACATGTAAATCCATCAATTGAAATTTACAGACTATCCTAAATTTGCACTTACGAACATTTTATACGAAGTTTAGTGAAACGGATATGTACATGATCTACGTTAGTGATAATACTAATGATAAAAACCGTGGCTATACTGATATTTAATAAATATCAAATTAAATGAACACAAATGTCTTGCATAAGTACAGCAACATATTTAATCCATTTAGGATTACATGTGGAATTCACCTTTACGGGTATGATTTTTTTTTTAATATTTTTTTTTTATTTTTGTTATTTCTCGAAAGTATATGTCGCGACCACTCATTTGAACTGTCTCATGAAGACGGTTTAAATGGTGGTCACGATATATATATCTAAACACATTTAAAGAAAATATTTATGATTTTCCCCATTAATCAAAATTATGATTTTAATACTCGCTGTTATCACGGTTATTATACAATAATACATATATCCCAATATACAGTAGTGAAGTCGGAACGTACAATAACATATTAAACTATAGCTTGACTACTAGTGTATAAACTATAGCTAGACTATACTAGTGTAAGAACAACCGATTGGGTGATCAGTACACCTGTGTTGTTCCAACTACTATAATTATCCCCTCGCCAAGAGGATTTAGCGTTAGTTCATGTACGTGTGTTAGTAACACGTTCATTTTTCAATAACCCCTTCACCGATTTTGATAATAAATGGCCAGAATGTGCTTTGTTTTGTATATGACCCACGTCCGACCGCCCAAGGTCAAAGTCACTGAGGACTTTTCATTCATTCATTCATTCGGCTCATATTTAAGGGTGGGAACTGGCTCGAACACCTTCCATACCCGGTATGAGGACTTGTGCTGCAGTAGCCATTGCTTGTCGTAAAAGAGACTAAACTGGCTTAACGATTGGGTTCATACTTTCCGGAACCCACTATACCGGATTTGGCCCTCATGTACATTTTTGGCTTTCTTGTATGTGAGAGTTGAGTCAGGCTATGCCCCATATATATAAAAGTAAGATTAGCGCTAATCCTATTACTTTTAGGGGATGGGATAAATGATGCTGGTGTGGCGAGGGCCTGGCACCAGATTAGGTTGTTCTAATTTCAGGACTGAATATATATTTTGATTGTAAATATTGAGTTCTGAAGTTGGGATTTACCCCCCTCGGACAGGTGGATACGGGACACGACCCCGTTGACCCGTCTGCGTGTAGACTCCCTGAGGCTTGTACCTCTATGTCAGAAAAGCGGACGTTAAACCCTATTCACTCACTCACTCATATGACCCACGTCCGACCGCCCAATGTCAAGGTCACTGAGGATGTTTGTTATTACGGCTGCCAGCGAGGGGATTAGCTTCGTTTCACGATGCCAGTTTGCATTTGTGGTGATTGAATATGATTTATTAAACAAATTAACTTGTTTGTAAACAAACTTGGCATAGCCTTGTATCTTGTGATATCGGTAAACCCGTTTAATAAATATTGAACTGCTATTACACTGCAACAACCTATTTTATGTTATAATGCAACAAAACAGGTTAACCATTTCAGGGGCGGATCCAGCTTTTGGGAAGGGGGGGGGGTGTCTAGTTGCGAATGTAACTCTTGCAATATACTCTCGTATTGTCCGTAGCTATGTACGGGAGTAATTGCAAGTTACCGTTCGCAACTAGGGGGTTGTCCTATTTCCGAGCTCTTCGAAATGCACTTTCCTGTGTTTTACGGCATTTAAATAGCTAATTGCCATATTTAATTATGGGAGACGAGAATATCACATACCCTCCCTGCTACATCCCACCACTAGAAGGGAAGACATTTATAGGTGCATGCGTATACAAGTCCCACCAAACCTGAGGTTATACCACCTGACCACAGGTGATTCTAGCGTGTCCTTGATGGTCAATTATTGTCGAGCCCGCTTGCGGAAAGCGAGACATGGTGATCACAAGGACGTCCGGGTGTCCGTGCGTCCGTCCGAAATCTGCGTTAAAGTTAAAGTCACATTGACTTGAAACTTCATATACGTAGTAGTCATGATCCATATATTCATGTGTATCCCACTCATGCGGCCCCTGTGCCCAAGGTCAAGGTCAAATGACTTAGAAGTTTGAGTTCCGAAATCTGAGTTAAAGTTTTTAAATACCTTAATTATATCTCTGCAGTCCTAAATTAAGTCACATTGACTTGAAACTTCATATGCTTAATTATTAGTCATCATCCATATATTCACTGTGTGTCCCACTCATGCGGCCCATGTGCCCCTGTATCAAGGTCAAATGACTTAATTAGAAGTTTGTGTTAAAGTTTCTGTCAAAATTTGCGTTAAAGTTTTCACATACCTACTATCTCTGTAACCGTAAGTCAGATTTGCTTGAAACTTTGTATGCTTAATGGGCATCAAACTTCAAATAAATACACTCTGAAACCATCAAATGCCTCGGCGGGCTCGACTTACGGGCCGCGGCCATCTACGTTTGTATATACAAACAATAATTGACCATCCAAGACACGCTATAATTTTATACAACTGCTCTTCGCGGAAGGCAGAAATTGGGTAAAAAATAAAGTATATTTATTTTACATCGATAACAAAGAAATTAAAAGAATGTATAGCAATGCTTTCGTTGACACATATAGAGGCGTAAGAGTGATTATTAGTGTAGGAGGAAACCGGAGTATCCAGAGAAAACCAACTTGTCCGAGCTGGCGACCATCATAGTTGTTCAATAAAATTACAATTATCGCCACTTGCGATGTTTTGCAGTCTGATTCGCTATTACATTCCACTACACCACACCGCATTGTCATTTAAATTGAACAAAAAAACAAGTACCAACCTGTTTTATTTTATTTTTAAAACTGGCGATTCCTGAGCCTGTGATCCAGCCGTCAGTTTGTAACAATGATTCTCATTGGTTAACACGACACACACCTTTCAGCCGCAGCACATTGATTCGGCGGATGAATGTTTTCACTGAATCACTGAATGGTTGAACTTACTTTATTATTCTGGCAATAAACTGTCTACTATCTGGTATTCGTAACAGCAATTTTACATGCTCGGTATTTCAGCAGTAACGGCAAATAATTGCCGCGTTTGATTTTTTATGTGCGGAGTAATAATTTTCGACCTTGACCCTGATGTGTGAATCGGCCAGTGTTATTTAACAGGTTGCTGAAATTGACACAGCTCGACGAGAATGTTGGTTGCAAGTAAATTGAGAGGTGTTACGAATGGGTGGTAAGCTTTTTACATGTATTTATGTGTTTACAAGTCATATGCAATGCAAATCGGGTGTTGTCATTCATACGAACATTAACCGTTTGGCATTAACATTGTAAACAATGTCAGTTCCACAGGCACTAGACTAACATGCCATGTCTCTATATCATGTTTAACTTCTATTTTTCATTATCTGACTTTTTATGCCCCCGCCACCGAATGGTGAGGGGGGCATATAGTGTTACCGGCGTCCGTACGTACGTCCCGAAACCTTAACGCTGGGTAAATGGCTTATAATTTCTGTTTCCTTGCTCGGATCTGCTTCACATTTCACACACACATTGCTCCAATGGTCCTCTATCGCCCTGTGACAAATCCACATTCGTCGCGCCCCTGCTAAGCCCAGGGTCAAGGTCACAGACTTGGTGCGTTCTAAACCTTAACGCTGGGTAAATGGCTTATAATTTCTGTTTCCTTGCTCGGATCTGCTTCACATTTCACACACGCATTGCTCCAATGGTCCTCTACCACCCTGTGAAAAATCCACATTCGTCCCGCCCCCACTAAGCCCAGGGTCAAGGTCACAGACTTTGTGCGTTAGAAACCTTAACGCTCGGGTAAATGGCTTATAATTTCTGTTCCCTTGCTTGGATCTGCTTCACATTTCACACACGCATTGCTCCAATGGTCCTTTACCGCCCTGTGACAAATCCACATTCGTCGCGCCCCTGCTAAGCCCAGGGTCAAGGTCACAGACTTGCTGCGTTCGAAACCGTAACGCTCGGGTAAATTGCTTATAATTTCTGTTTCCTTGCTCGGATCTGCTTCACATTTCACACACACATTGCTCCAATGGTCCGCTACCGCCCTGTGACAATTCCACATTCGTCCCGCCCCCGCTAAGCCCAGGGTCAAGGTCACAGACTTGGTTCATTCGAAACCTTAAAACTTGGGTAAATGGCTTATAATGTCTGTGTCCTTGCTCGGATCTGCTTGACTTTTCACACACGCATTGCTCCAATGGTCCTCTATCGCCATGTGATAAATCCACATTCGTCCCTCCCCTGCTAAGCCCAGGGTCAAGGTCACAGACATGGTGCTTTCGAAACCTTAACGCTCGGGTAAATGGCTTATAATTTCTGTTTCCTTGCTCGGATCTGCTTCACATTTCACACACGCATTGCTCCAATGTTTCTCTACTGCCCTGTGACAAATACACATTCGTCCTGCCCCCACTAAGCCCAGCGTCAAGGTCACAGACTTTGTGCGTTAGAAACCTTAACGCTCGGGTAAATGGCTTATAATTTCTGTTCCCTTGCTTGGATCTGCTTCACATTTCACACACGCATTGCTCCAATGGTCCTTTACCGCCCTGTGACAAATCCACATTCGTCCCGCCCCCACTAAGCCCAGGGTCAAGGTCACAGACTTTGTGCGTTCGAAACCTTAATGCTCGGGTAAATGGCTTATAATTTATGTTTCCTTGCTTGGATCTGCTTCACATTTCACACTCGCAGTGCTCCAATGGTCCTCTACCGCCATGTGACAAATCCACATTCATCCCGCCCCCGCTAAGCCCAGGGTCAAGGTCACAGACTTTGAGCGTTCGAAACCTTAACGCTTGGGTAAATGGCTTATAATTTCTGTTTCCTTGCTCGGATCTGCTTCACATTTCACACACGCATTTCTCCAATGGTCCTCTACCGCCCTGTGACAAATCCACATTCGTCCCGCCCACGCTAAGCCCTGGGTCAAGCTCACAGACTTGGTGCATTCGAAATGGCTTATAATCAAATATGCCTCGTTTTCTTTGGTTGCCAGCGGGGGCATTCGTGTGCCGACAGGCCACATTTCTAGTTTCATTTATTATTTTCTTTGCTATATTTAATGGTAGTGAAAGCCATAGTGCTATGTCTACACAGGCACATGCACTCTGTCTCTGTCAGTCTGTGGTATGAACAAGAAAAGCCTCTTTAAATCATACCCAATTTTATTCTGATATTAAATATCTAGAAAGTAGGACACTCGCCATCTTTTCAACCAACGGAAGTGGATTATTTATCTTGGGGCCCGGCTCGCTAATTCAGTAATTGTAACGCGCGAGAAGGAGCAGGGTCCCGGCCTTCTCACGCGCAGGGTCCTGGCCTTCTCGCGCGCTACAATTATGAATCAGCGAACCTGGCCCAAGGTACACTAGTAACACTTACGTTGGTTGAAAGATGGCGAGTGTCCTACCGTCTAGATATTTAATATAAGAGTAAAATTGGGTATGATTTCGTACCACAAAGTGCCTATGGTCAGTTCCAAAAAATGGTACGCGAGTAGATTGCATGAGTTACCGTTCACAACTACCTTACTGCCTTAGTGAAGTAACATCGTACGAAGCAGTTAGAGTCGTATTTATTTCACTAATCAGAGACGTGGACTACTGGTAGTTCCGAGTACATAACTATAATTATATTTTGTTACACTGCATTACATAAGCGTTATGACAGAGTAGTCTTTCCATATGTGCGTTTGAAGTGTTCTTTGTTCACTTTCTACTTCGTGGAGAGTGACCTAAGAATTTTGCTAATACACACTTTATTAGGTAAGTTTATGGTAACATTTTTCTGTCATATTGTAGAATTGTCTCTCACTAACAATATAGTGAAGTATGAACGTCAACATCCTGTAGTTTTTTTTTAGCTCGCCTGCATGAAGAGCTTATGGCATACCCCCGGCGTCGTCGTCGTCATCGGCGTCCACAAACTTATTCGTTGGGGTAAATGCCTTATAACTTATGTTTCCTTTCATGGAACACCTTGTTATTTCATACATGCATTCCTCAGATGACCCTCTATCATGCTGTAGCAAATCCATGACCCACCACCCAACCCTTACCCCAAGGTGAAGGTCACAAACTTAGCATGTTCATAAACTTAACGTTGGTGTAAATGTTGTGTAACTTCTGTTTATTTACAAGGAATGCCTTCATGTTTCATACATGCATTCATCTGATGATACTCTATCATGCTATAGCAAATCCATGACCCACCGTCCACCCCTTACCCCAAGGTCAAGGTAAAAAACTTAGCACATTCATAAACTTAACGTTGGGGTAAATGTCTTATAACAGCTGTTTCCTTTCATGCAACGCCTTGATATTTCATACATGCATTCCTCAGATGACCCTCTATCACGCTGTAACAAATCCATGACCCACCGCACAAGGTCAATGTCACAAACTTGGCATGTTCATAAACTTAACGTTGGGGTAAATGTTGTGTAACTTCTGTTTCTTTACAGGGAACGTTTTGATATTTCATACATGCATTCATTTGATGATCTTCTATTGTGCTACAGCAAATCCATGACCCACCCCCACCCATTTCCCCAAGGTCACAAACTTAGCACATTCATACATACATTCCTCATGTGAATAGCTATCATGCTGTAGCAAATCTCCAACTTAATGCATTCATAAACTTAACGTTGGGTTAAATTTTGTATAACTTCTGTTCTCAGGGAGCGCATTGAATTCATTCATCTTAAAGCTACATGCCCACTCAGTAGGCACAACATGGTCTTTATAGTAATTCAATAAATGTATAATTGTGTCACTATTCCACCAGTTCTAAAATTTACAAGTGCCTGCTATACATATATAATCATTTAGTACCGTAATATTTATTGTATTCATATGCAAATGAGGCATGATATTTTTTAGTTATTTTATATACTACTTAAATGCGTCACCTGAACAAAATAGTAGTATAGACAGATTATAATGTATGATCATTGCAGGTCAACATATAAATACAGAGAATAAATAGTGATGTCCGTTAACATTTTAAGGAAACACGGTTATCGCCCTTGATATCAGTGTGGACATTTTACGTCAGATATAAAATGTATGATAATGCCAATCAATGCATGGGGTAATGGTGAATAACTTTATTTTGCCAGAAAATGTCTCAGATGATTTATCTGATTTTTTAGCTCGACTATTCGAAGAATAAGTAGAGCTTATGTTGTCATCCCGGCGTCGGCATCGGCGTCACCGTCACGCCTTGGTTAAGGTTTTTAGTCAAGCTTGTATATGGAATACTACTGGCCCTACACCCACCATACTTGGACAACTTCATCTCCTAGTGATGTACATCAATAACCCCTGATCTATATTTGACCTTGACCTACATTTCCTCTTGAATTACTTGGTTAATTCCCCTTGGTTAAGGTTTTTAGTCAACCTTGGTTAAGGTTTTTAGTCAAGCTTGTATATGCAATACTACTGGCCCTACACCCACCATACTTGGACAACTTCATCTCCTAGTGATGCACATCAATAACCCCTCATCTATATTTGACCTTGACCTACATTTCCTCTTGAATTACTTGCTTAATTCCCCTTGGTTAAGGTTTTTAGTCAACCTTGGTTAAGGTTTTTTTTCAAGCTTGTACATTGAATACTATTGTGCATCCAGACACCATACTTCGACAACCTTTTCTCATAGGTATGTACATCAATAACCCCTGATCTATATTTGACCTTGACCTACATTTCGTCTTCAATTACTTACTTAATTCATTTTGGTTAAGGTTTTTAGTCAACCTTCTATATGGAATACTACTGGCCCTACACCCACCATACTTGGACAACTTCATCTCCTAGTGATGTACATCAATAACCCCTGATCTATATTTGACCTTGACCTACATTTCCTCTTGAATTACTTAATTCCCCTTGGTTAACGTTTTTAGTCAAGCTTGTAGATGGAATACTCCTGGCCCTACACCAACCATACTTGGACAACTTCATCTCCTAGTGATGTACATCAACAACCCCTGACTTATATTTGACCTTGACCTACATTTAACCTTGAATTACTTAGTTAATTCCCCTTGGTTAAGGTTTTTACTCGACCTTGGTTAAGCTTTTTACTCAAGCTTGTACATGGAATACTATTGTGCATACAGACACCATACTTGGACAACCTTTTGTCATAGTGATGTACATCAATAACCCCTGATCTATATTTGACCTTGACCTACATTTCCTCTTGAATTACTTACTTAATTCTCTTTTGTTAAGGTTTTTAGTCAAGCTTGTAGATGGAATACTCCTGGCCCTACACAACCATACTTGGACAACTTCATCTCCTAGTGATGTACATCAACAACCCCTGACCTATATTTGACCTTGACCTACATTTTAACCTTGAATTACTTAGTTAATTCCCCTTGGTTAAGGTTTTTACTCGACCTTGGTTAAGCTTTTTACTCAAGCTTGTACATGGAATACTATTGTGCATACAGACACCATACTTGGACAACCTTTTGTCATAGTGATGTACATCAATAACCCCTGATCTATATTTGACCTTGACCTACATTTCCTCTTGAATTACTTACTTAATTCTCTTTGGTTAAGGTTTTTAGTCAAGCTTGTAGATGGAATACTCATGGCCCTACACCAACCATACTTAGACAACTTCATCTCCTAGTGATGTACATCAACAACCCCTGACCTATATTTGACCTTGACCTACATTTAACCTTGAATTACTTAGTTAATTCCCCTTGGTTAAGGTTTTTACTCGACCTTGGTTAAGCTTTTTACTCAAGCTTGTACATGGAATACTATTGTGCATACAGACACCATACTTGGACAACCTTTTGTCATAGTGATGTACATCAATAACCCCTGATCTATATTTGACCTTGACCTACATTTCCTCTTGAATTACTTACTTAATTCTCTTTCGTTAAGGTTTTTAGTCAAGCTTGTAGATGGAATACTCATGGCCCTACACCAACCATACTTGGACAACTTCATCTCCTAGTGATGTACATCAATAATCCCTGACCTATATTTGACCTTGGCCTACTTTTAACCTTGAATTACTTAGTTATTTCCCCTTGGGTAAGGTTTTTAGTCAAGCTTGTATATGGAATACTCCTGGCCCTACACCAACCATACTTGGACAACTTCATCTCCTAGTGATGTACATCAACAACCCCTGGCCTATATTTGACCTTGACCTACATTTAACCTTGAATTACTTAGTTAATTCCCCTTGGTGAAGGTTTTTACTCGACCTTGGTTAAGCTTTTTACTCAAGCTTGTACATGGAATACTATTGTGCATACTGACACCATACTTGGACAACCTTTTGTCATAGTGATGTACATCAATAACCCCTGATCTATATTTGACCTTGACCTACATTTCCTCTTGAATTACTTACTTAATTCTCTTTGGTTAAGGTTTTTAGTCAAGCTTGTAGATGGAATACTCATGGCCCTACACCAACCATACTTGGACAACTTCATCTCCTAGTGATGTACATCAACAACCCCTGACCTATATTTGACCTTGACCTACATTTAACCTTAAATTACTTACTTAATTCCCCTTGGTTAAGGTTTTTATCGCGCCCACTTGCGGAAAGCGCGATATAGTCGGCACTTGTACGTACGCTCGTACGTACGTATGTTCGTACGTACGTACGTACGTGTGTCCGGTTAAAGTTTTTGGTTAAGTTGTTTGGTTAAGTTTTTTGGTTAAGTTTTGGTTAAGTTTCTTTGGTTAAATTGTTTTTGGTTAAGTTTTTGGTTAAAGTTTTTTAAAAAATTTTTGGTTAAAGTTTTTGTATACTATATCTCTGCAACTGCTTTGCCCATTACCTTGAAACTTCACATGGGTGTTTATCATCGTCTATATTTTCATTCTACCCCCCTCCCGTGCGGCCTCTGTGCCCAATGTCAAGGTCAAATTACTTTGAAGTTTTTGGTTAAGTTTTTTTGGTTAAAGTTTTCGGTTAAGTTTTTTGGTTAAAGTTTTTCGTTATACTATATCTCTGCAACTGCTTTGCCCATTACCTTGAAACTTCATATGGGTGTTTATCATCATCTATATTTGCATTCTACCCCCTCCCGTGCGGCCCCTGTGCCCAATGTCAAGGTCAAATTACTGTGAAGTTTTTGGTTAAGTTCTTTAGTTAAAGTTTTTGGTTAAGTTTTTCGGTTAAGTGTTTTGGTTAAAGTTTTTGGTTAAGTTTTTTGGTTAAAGTTTTTCGTTATACTATATCTCTGCAACTGCTTTGTCCATTACCTTGAAACTTCACATGGGTGTTTATCATCATCTATATTTTCATTCTACCCCCCTCCCATGCGGCCCCTGTGCCCAATGTCAAGGTCAAATTACTTTGAAGTTTTTGGTTAAGTTTTTTGGTTAAAATTTTTGGTTAAGTTTTTTGGTTAATTTTTTTCGTTATACTATATCTCTGCAACTGCTTTGAACCCATTACCTTGAAAACTTTCACATGTGTTTATCATCATCTATATTTTGATTCTTACTCCCGTGCGGCCCCTGTGCCCAATGTCAGGTCAAATTACTTTTGAAGTTTTTGGTTAAGTTTTTTGGTTAAAGTTTTTGGTTAAGTTTTTTGGTTAAAGTTTTTCGTTATACTATATCTCTGCAACTGCTTTGCCCATTACCTTGAAAACTTCACATGGGTGTTTATCATCATCCATATTTTCTTTCTACCCCCCTCCCGTGCGGCCCCTGTGCCCAATGTCAAGGTCAAATTACTTTGAAGTTTTTGGTTAAGTTTTTTGGTTAAAAGTTTTTGGTTAAGTTTTTTGGTTAAGTTTTTTGGTTAAGTTTTTTGGTTAAAGTTTTTCGTTATACTATATCTCTGCAACTGCTTTGCCCATTACCTTGAAAACTTCACATGAGTGTTTATCATCATCTGATATTTTCATTCTACCCCCCTCCCGTGCGGCCCCTGTGCCAATGTCAGGTCAAATACTTTGAAGTTTTTGGTTAAGTTTTTTGGTTAAAGTTTTTGGTTAAGTTTTTTGTTTGGTTAAAAGTTTTTCGTTTATACTATATCTCTGCAACTGCTTTGCCCATTACCTTGAAAACTTCACATGGGTGTTTATCATCATCTATATTTTCTTTCTACCCCCCTCCCGTGCGGCCCCTGTGCCCAATGTCAAGGTCAAATTACTTTGAAGTTTTTGGTTAAGTTTTTTGGTTAAAAGTTTTTGGTTAAGTTTTTTGGTTAAGTTTTTTGGTTAAAGTTTCTGGTTAAGTTTTTTGGTTAAAATTTTTCGTTATACTATATTTCTGCAACTGCTTTGCCCATTACCTTGAAAACTTCACATGGGTGTTTATCATCATCTATATTTTCATTCTACCCCCCTCCTGTGCGGCCCCTGTGCCCAATGTCAAGGTCAAATTACTTTGAAGTTTTTGGTTAAGTTTTTTGGTTAAAGTTTTTGGTTAAGTTGGTTAAGTTTTTTGGTTAAGTTTTTTGGTTAAAGTTTTTGGTTAAGTTTTTTGGTTAAGTTTTTTGGTTAAATTTTTTCGTTATACTATATCTCTGCTTTGCCCATTACCTTGAAACTTCACATGGGTGTTTAGCATCATCTATATTTTCATTCTACCCCCTCCCGTGCGGCCCCTGTGCCCAATGTCAAGGTCAAATTACTTTGAAGTTTTTGGTTAAAGTTTTTTTCGCGCCCGCTTGCGGAAAGCGCGATATAGTCGGCACTTTGTCGTACGTACGTAGTCAAGCTTGTACATGGAATAATATTGTGCATACAGACACCATACTTGGATAACTTTTTCTCATAGGGATGTACATCAATAACCCTTGACCTTTATTTTACCTTCACCTACATTAATTTTAACCTTCAATTACTTGGTTAATGTTTATAGTCTAGCTTGTATATGGAATACTTCTGGGCCTACATCAACCATACGTGGACAACTTCCTCTCCTAATGATGTACATCAATAATCCCTGACCTATATTTGACCTTGACCTACTTTTATCCTTGGATTACTTAGTTATCTCCCCTTGGTTACGGTTTTAGTCAAGCTTGTATATGGAATCATACTCCTGGGCCTACAGCAACCATACTTGGAAAACTTTATCTCCTAGTGACGTACATCAATAATCCCTTGGTTAATGTTTTTAGTCAACCTTGGTTAAGGTTTTTATGCAGGCCGCAGCCACCTTCTTTGTCAAGCTATGTGTACATCGACAACCCTCGTAGTCGAGCTATGCTGTTCTCCTACAGCTCTTGTTAACATTTGTGCTTACTGAGTGGGTATGTACCTTTACTATGCTATATCATGCTACAGCAAATCCACCTTCCACCACTGACCACACTGTTACGGTCCACCGTACACCCCTTAATCCAGTGGGTGGTGGTCGGGCGAACGAGACGGAGTAAATTAACGGTATGGTTCCTCCTTATAGGAATCACTATTTGCCTGGTTTGGCCCTCCGGTACGTTTTTATCTAAACCCATTGACCTTAGCTGTTGATAGGCCAAAACACATTTTGGTATTTCATTAGAATAGTCTCCAAGGAGACAATTCTAATGAAATGAGAAGACATGTTTTCATTTCGAAGCAAGCTATTCAATAATTGCTGTCTGCTGATCAATGTGTAAACAGCAGTGTGATTTTATTTTACCCGATTAAAATTTTGAAATACCCAATTGATTCAAAATGATGGAGTGACAATACTCAATTACTAATTTCTTATCTGGAGCCATGGGTTTCTGTGTTATATACAATGGGTCACTCTAGCTGAGCTAGTATTTATGATAATTATGTACATGAATTATACTTTGGCATGTCCATGTGCTTAAGCATTCTATTAACATTTATAAGTAGCAATTAATGTGTCGGATATGTCTGGACATTAATTAAGTTTACAAACATGTTTTTGATTGATTTGGCCATCAGGTACATTTTTATGCCCCTTCTGCGATAGCAAGGTGGGGGGGGGGCATTTTGCGTTGCTCTTGAGGTTCCGTATGTCAGTCTGTATGTCCGTTTATGTCAAAATGTTTGTAAGAGTTTCTCCAGTTATAGTCCAGTATGCCACGGTGGCATATCCGTGTTTTACAACATAATGTCTACCCCTAGTTTATTTATTGTATCCCCCGGACTCCGTCGGGGGATACTATGGATTTGACAGCGCACCGCGTCCGCGTCCGCCGCAGACACTTCTTGTCCGGAGCATAACTCGAACACCCTTTGGAATATTTTCATGAAACTTCACACATGCATAGACCACGACCCGGAGGTGTGTCGCGCACAAGAATGACAACTCTTGCGTAGCTAATTTTTCAGTTATCTCCCTTTTTTGTTTTGCGCACTCTACAAACTGGACAATAATGCATGAAGACCTGTTTTCTCGTCTGCTCTGTATACCTTTTCTCGTGTGCTCTGTACACCTTACCTGTAGAGAGAACAATAGAAACTGGGAGAACCATGTACTAAGCATGGGCTAGCATGTGCAGATGTCCAGTGCTTGACCACTGCTGACCAGGTAATTTATACAGGTAAATTACTACATTGGGTACTGTGTTGAAAATATTGTGGCATTATGTGGACCTGTGCAGATATATACTCAACAAAACTAGAAACGTCCCTGTTTTATAGCCGGTGTAGCTCTGTCTATGTATGTACCACATGTTCAAAGTACATGTATTTTAAACCGTGGCGATGTTCAGAATACGATCGTGTAGAGTTTAGCCGATACACACGGTTTACATAGCGGCCAGTGACCGGAACGTTGATTTCCACTTTTTGCACGTGCACGCTATACTTGTCATCGATAAGGTGATTCAGTTCATGTCGTACCATTCATGCGATAGGGGCTGTTCGGAAAATTTAAAAACTTTTTTAATTTTTCACTGTTTTCGATATGCCACGGCTTTCCGAAAACGAGCGAAATCAGGCAATTGGGATGCTTGCGGGTGGGATGGCCGCCAGGGCGGTCGCGCCTCGTTTGGTTGCTGTCGGAAGACGATTGATCGTCTTGCAGCCCGGTACCAGCAGACTGGGGCTGTTCACGACCGGCAGCGACCTGGTAGGCCTCGTGTAACGACGGCTAGAGCCGATCGTTTACATTACTTGACGCACTTACGTCAACGTCGATTGGCAGCCACAGTCACTGCTAGGCGATACGGTGTCTCAGGGCAGACCATTCGCAACCGGTTACGTCGTAACGCCCAACCAATCCGGGCACGCGCCCGTACACTGGTCAGATAATGACCCAACGTCACCGTGCTGCCAGACTGTTATGGGCGCGACGTCATCTGAACTGGAGAAGGGCTGACTGGAACCGAGTTTTGTTCACCGATGAATCTCGGTTCACAGTTAGTCATGCTGACGGAAGATTACGGGTAAACAGGCGTAAAAATGAAAGATTCACCGATTGTTGCATTGTTGAGAAGAACAGGTTTGGGAGGGAGCGTAATGGTCTGGGGTGGGATCATGGGAAACCGGAAGACAGATTTGGTTGTTGTACAGGGCAACATCAATGCACAACGTTATGTTGCAGATGTGCTAAATGCACATGCCTTACCATTTATCCGTCAGCATGGTCCTGGTGTGACATTGATGCACGACAATGCCGCCCTCACGTAGCCAGGGTCACCACTCAATACTTACAGCAAAACAACGTCGACGTCATGCCATGGCCCGCGGTCTCCCCGGATCTCAATCCCATTGAGCACATATGGGATGAGCTGGGCCGCAAAGCACGAGCTAACCATCAGATTGACAATGTTGGCGATCTTACACGGGCGTTACAACGGGAATGGAGGAATTTGCCCAACGCACTGGTATTGCGTTACGTCACGTCGATGCGGCGTAGGATCATTGCATGCATTCATGCAAATGGTGGCCACACTCAGTACTAACGAGATTTACTGAATTTGCCACATTACTTATTGAAATTCCATCTCTAAACATTAAGTAACACATTTCTGAGTTTTTGTGATTTTTGATTTTGACCCCTACCGCCCTTGGCCGGTTATCTCTCGAATATTTAACAAGATATCCAAATGCAATGTATTGGCTTTGATACAGAAATGAATGAACTTGTTTTTCCATTTTGATTTTTAAAAGTAACCCTTTTGGTTTTTGATGAATCTTTCCTTAAACATGGAGGGACGTTTCTAGTTTTGCTCAGTATATGTAGATAAATATAGGACTATTAAAAAAAAATCTGCTCTCCAATAGCAAGCATTATTATTTTTAAACTTTTTTTTTTCATTTTTTTTTTCTTTTTTTTCATTTTTTTTCTTCAAATTATTTTTCAATTTGACTGGAAAAAAAATCTGGGCTCCAGTAGCAAGCATTATTATTTTTAAACTTTTTTTTTCCATTTTTTTTTTTTCATTTTTTTTTTTCAAATTATTTTTCAATTTTTGTCCAGTAGCATAAGGTCGTAAGTGCTATATACAGACTATTCACCTGTGCATGTGCTAGCATGTGCAACTGACCACTGACCACTTACAGGTAATTTATACAGGTAAATGATTATATTACATTTCCGTAAACTGTGTTGAAAATATTGTGGTATTATGTGGACCTGTGCAGATATATGTAGATAAATATAGGACTATTAAAAAAAAATTCTGGGCTCCAGTAGCAAGCATTATTATTTTTAATTTTTAAACTTTTTTTCATTTTTTTTTTTCATTTTTTTTTTCAAATTCTTTTTCAATTTTTGTCTAGTAGCATAAGGTCGTAAGTGCTATATACAGACTATTATCATATAATAAAACAATTATTGACTAGTGAGCCATAGAATATAATCTGATATTCTATGGTTCACTAGTCAATAATTGTATAATATGTTCGGGCCAGTGAAAATTGCTTTCGGGCTCAGGCTCGAGGTCAAGGCGGGACAAGGCGAGGCATCTGATTCCGTGGAATTCTTGTTTACTTATCTCCCTTTGTTGTTTCGTGCTCTGATTTTGTATCCAGAGCATAACTCGAACACGCATATACGCATTGCTCTAATGGTCCTCTACCGCCCTGTGCCAAATCCACGTTCGTTCTGCGCCCGTCAAGCCCAGTGTCAAGGTCACATACTTAGTGCTTCAAAAACATTAACGCTTGGGTAAATATCTTATACTTTCTGTTTTCTTTCATGGATCATGGATCATCTTCATATTTCATATACGCATTGCTCTAATGGTCCTCTACCGCCCTGTGCCAAATCCACGTTCGTCCTGCCCCACCAATCCCAGGGTCAAGGTCACATACTTGGTGCTTCAAAAACTTTAACGCTCAGGTAAATATCTTATAATTTTTATTTCCATTCACGGATCAACTTCATATTTCATATACGCGTTGCTCTAATGGTTGTCTACCGCCCTGTGCCAAATCCACGTTCGTCCTGCCCCCGCCAAGCCCAGGGTCAAGGTCACATACTTAGTGCTTCAAAAACTTTTAAACGCTCGGGTAAATATCTTATAATTTCTGTTTTCTTTCATGGATCATCTTCATATTTCATATACGCATTGCTCTAATGGTCCTCTACCGCCCTGTGCCAAATCCACGTTCGTCCTGCCCCCGCCAATCCCAGGGTCAAGGTCACATACTTGGTGCTTCAAAAACTTTAATGCTCAGGTAAATATCTCTTATAATTTTTCTTTCCATTCACGGATCAACTTCATATTTCATATATGCGTTGCTCTAATGGTCCTCTACCGCCCTGTGCCAAATCCACGTTCGTCCCGCCCCCGCCAAGCCCAGGGTTAACATCATATACTTCGTGCTTCAAAAACTTTAACGCTCAGGTAAATATCTTATAATTTCTGTTTTCTTTCACGGATCAGCTTCATATTTCATATATGCATTGCTCTAATGGTCCTCTACCGCCCTGTGCCAAATCCACGTTTGTCCTGCCCCCGCCAAGAAAATTTTGACTTGCAATTTGGCCTCATTTATTATCAAAGCGATATGTGGGACATCCGTGTTCTATGAACACATTTCCTAGTTTATGAAACTTCACACATGCATAGAAGACGACCCAAAGGTGTGTCGCACGTAAGAATGACAACTCTTGCGTCGTTAATTTCTTAGTTATCTCCCTTTGTTGTTTCGTGCACTGATTTCGTGTCTGGAGCATAACTCGAACACCCTTTGGAATATTTTCATGAAACTTCACACATGCATAGACCACGACCCTAAAGGTGTGTCCCGCAAGAATGACAACTCTTGCATCACTAATTATTTAGTTATCTCCCTTTGTTTTTCCGTCACTGATTTTGTCTCCGGAGCATAACTCGAACACCCTTTTTTCAAACTACTTGTGTATCTGGGGAGGGGGATACACATGCGCTTGTCGACAAGCGTCCATTTCTAGTTGTATGTCAGGGTTTAATCACTAGCCTATTTCACCAACATTGCAAAGTATACTTATCTAGCAAAGTATACTTTGAGTGAGAAATTTTCAATTTAAGGATAAATTTATTAATGTTTATTATCCTGAATTTATTACATTATCACAGCCATTTTGGCTGTGATAATGTAATAAATTCAATATAATAATTCTGCATACTTTTAATCATCAAATATATGCAGTCGTTAGTTCTATATCAAATCATGGATTTCTGGGAAAATAAATGATTTCTCCCTCAAAGTTTACTTTGCTAGATAAGTATACTTTTCAATAATGATGAAATCGGCTACTGGTTATATCAATTATAAAAATAGTAGGCATCATTCAATGTTAAGTTTTCGTGTTACGGTCATTACTTCAACTACAGCTACAGTCATCAAACTTTATACATACCTTTACCATGATATGTACATGAATATAGGACTATTCTCGGGGCCTCAGGGTCAAGGCCCCAGGGTCAAGGTCAAGGCGGAACAAGGCGGAACAAGGCGGAACAAGGCGAGATATTTGATTCCGCGGAATTCTTGTTCTAACTATTTATAGCCCACAAGTTTCCCAGCATGCAAAGAGTTAAGCAGCAATTCTTTTTATCAAATTACATGCAGTTCAATAATGAAACTGCAAACTAGAGATTTCTATCAAATGTAAAAAACCGTCATCAGAAGTTTGGCTTGATTAGACGTGGAAGACAGTAATTAAGAACATAGAGAATAGTAGGTTAGTGCCGTGAATGGGAAAAAATATCTGGCAAGGCTCAAGAATTTCTTTATTTCTCATCAGAAGTATATGTTGTGACCACTCATTTGAACCGTCTCGCCGAGACGGTTCAAATGAGTGGTCACAACATATACTTTGGTTCAGAAATAAGGAAAATAGATAGAGAATAGTAGGTTAGTGCCGTGAATGGGAAAAAATATCTGGCAAGGCTCAGGAAACGGAATGGGCGAGGCTCTGCCGAGCACATCCTGTTTCCGTGCCGCGCCAGATATTTTTTCCCATTCACGGCACTAACGTACTATTCTATTTATCCCGTGAACACCTACAAATGGCTGTAAAATGCAAAAATAGTATTGACTGGATATCAAAAATGTTTCACGGCACCGTGTTTCACGGCACATACGCAATGTGTTGACTGGATAAAATATGTTTATCATTTCAGCCGAGTTGTCCTGCGATGTTTATCCACAAAGCCATTCGACTTCGCGACCTACACGGCAATAAATGAGCCGATGCCCGATTATGCGCCTGGCTCCAAGGAAAGACAACTCCTGGAGGAGACGTTGAACAAATATGAGGGAAAGATCCGCGACATTCCTATTGTGATCGGCGATGCTGAAATACGGACGACCGATGAACATTTTCAAGTTTGCGTAAGTTGTTTCGGACATTGTGTGGTCTGTATGGTCATGTAATTTTATTGTTTCTGCAGGAGACCAGTGCCCAATATACCATGTTTATTCTAATAAACGTACCCGGAGCAATGCAATGCATGGGCCAGGGATCAAAACGTGGAAAATAGGATCAAACTATGTTATTTTCACATACAAAAGCCATTTAAAACAATGTTTTAAATGGCTTTTGTATGTGAAAGTAACATTTAGAATGCAAACATGGGAGGGGAGGGCTACGTTTAGAGCGGGTTACTATTAGAATAAATATGGTACTTTTCTGTTTCATCTTCTGTGTTTGGGTGGTTGGTTGTAGAATGTGAAGGCTGAATTTAACGATGGGCTTCATCCTTGCGGGAATCCCGATATCACTGGTTTGGCACTTGGGAACATTTTTGGCTTCCTTGTTACTTGAGAGTTGAATCTGGTTATACCCATTATACAAGTAATATGATTAGTACTAAGACAATTAGGGAGTGTGGCTAAGTGACTGGTGTGATTAGGACCTGGCACCATGACAGGTTATTCTAATTTCAGGGCCTAATATATATTTTTTTCTGTAAATATTCAGTTCTGATTTTAGGATATTCCCCCCATCACAACAGATAACATATGGGATTCGACCCTGTATATCTGGCCTATAATGACCTTAATAGCTGTTTACAGGCCGTTAAACACAATTAAATCAAATCACATCTCTAGTGCATATCTGTGACCCAGTGCCCTTTACACCTCGCCTGTGTTGATCTTACACAGATGTCAACGTGTCTGAACGTCTATTGGCAATATCAACTAGCAATCAAACAGTTTGATTGGCTGTGCCTGAGCTGTAGCACAGCTCAGACTCTGCCAACCAAGCTGCTTGCGTTGAAACACGATATTCAAGTGTTTTGTGACGATGAAATTGACAAATATTGGCACGATTAAAGATTAGCATACAGGGCTCCAGATAAGGAATTAGTAATTGAGTATTTTCACTCCATCATTTCTGAAGCAATTGGGTATTTCAACTGTTTAATTGGGTCAAATAAAATCACACTACTGTTTGCACATCAACATACAGCAATTATTTAATAGTTTGCTTCGAAAAGAAAACATGTCTTGGCATTTCATTAGAATTGTCTCCATGGAGACAATTCTAACGAAATACCAAGATGTGTTTTCATGGAAAGTAAGACAAATATACTATATTTGTGGTCTGTTTATTGTTTTCTGCAGCATGATAAAGGTATCACAAAATTGTTATTGCTTTTTGATACTCGCTACTTCTAATTTCAATTGGGTTTTTGGCAATTGTATTAGGCATTTAATTAGTATAAATAAGTAAAAAATATCATGTCTGATTTGCATATGAAAATAGCTTGATACCACCGCGCGTCACTATCAGTAAAATAAATATTACTAAATGATTATATTTGTAACAGGCATTCATCATTTTTAGAACTGGTGAAATAGTGAAACAATTATACACTTATTTAATTCCTATAAAGAACATGTTGTGCCTACTAAGTCAAAGTTATGATAACTCAAAGTCAAATTATTGGTCCCAAGTACATGTTAATAACTCTCATTAACTCATATTCTCGTTATCTCGATGCATATTCCTCAGTCCCCTGGACATTGGGTTAACGAGTGTAGACTGTATTTATGACTCGCATCACATGTTGCATGCATTTTGTGTTGATATTTAACCCTTACTACGCTGAATTAAATGTTGTCGTCTGCTGGAAATGTTTTATTTTCAATATTTCTCGACAAAAACCTGGTTTTGACAACACATGAGAATCGTCTCCAGTGGAGACGATTTTCATGTGCTGTCATAACCAGTTTTTTGTTAAGAATTAAAGCAAAAATGAAAAACAGCAGACATCAATTTCCGTCAACAGCGTAGGAAGGGTTAAAAAATAATGTATCAATATTGTACCGGCAGTTGTGAATCAGTAATACATTTCTATCAATGCTACCTCTGATGTACATACAGTGGAACAGGGCTCCTGATAAGGAATTAGTAAAGTGAGTATTGTCACTCCATCATTTCTGCAGCAATTGGGTATTTCAAAATTTTAATTGCGTAAAATAAAATCACACTACTCTTTACACATCAACTGACAGCAATTATTCAATACTTTGCTTCGAAATTAAAACATGTCTTGGCATTTCATTAGAATAACATGTCTTGGCATTTCATTAGAATTGTCTCCTTGGAGACAATTCTAATGAAATACCAAGATGTGTTTTCATGGAAAATAAGAAAAATATGCTATTCTTGTGGTCTGTTTATTGTTTTCTACAGCATGATAAATGTACCACATTTTTTTATTGCTTTTTGATACTTGCTACTTCTGATTTCAATTAAGTTTTTGGCAATTATAATTGGGTATTTAAGCAAATATTCAGCTTATCTGGAGCTCTGGTTGAACCTCTCTAAACCGGACAGAGAGGAAGGTTAGTTGTGCTTAATTTTGATATATTCCATTGCTCCCTTCAATGATAATATATGTCCATAACCGCAAAGCAACAACGGGTGTCTTGAAGGGGTCCTCCGTCTGTTTTACCGTAGAACCTCTCTAAACAGGACACCCTGAGGACCTCACAGGGTGCCCCTTTTAGAGAGGTCCCACTGTATATTTAATTTGATATATATCTTCAATATTTTTTTTCCATTTCAGCCATTCGACCATCAGAGGAAGATCGCGAAATTCCACTATGCAGATTCAGTAAGTCACAGAGTAACACAGGTGGTTGGGTGGTCAGGCGAACGTGACGTCATAAATTAACGGTAGGGGTTCCTCCTTATAGGAATCACGATTTGCCTGGTTTGGCCCTCAGGTACGTTTTTATCTTTGGCTCTTTTGTTACCTGGGAGTTGAATTGGGTTAGTGCGCATTATAAAAGTAGTAAGATTATTACTGATCCTACTGCTTTTGGGAAGGAGCCAAGTTATTCTGGTGTGGCAAGGACCTGACATCAGATCAGGATTATTCTGATTTCAGGGCTGAATATATAGTTTTTTGTCCCCCCTTCTTTAGCAGAAGTGGGACATAGGCATAGCTTTTCCGACTTAGAAATTTCCGTGTTTGGAAATGTTAACGCTCAGTTTATGCTTTAATATTCCATACATGCATTTGTAACAACATCCCGCATCATTCTATAGAAAGCCCATTATGCCCACTAACGCCAAATGTCAAGGTCACTGACTTAGAGAAATGTTCGTGTTTGGAAAAGTTAACACTCAGTTTATGCTTTAATATTCCATACATGCATTTGTAACAACATCCCGCATCATTCTACAGAAAGCCCATGGTGCCCGCAAACCCCAAAGGTCAAGGTCGCTGACTTAGAAATTTCCGTGTTTGGAAAAGTTAACGCTCAGTTTATGTTTTAATATTCCATACATGCATTTGTAACAACATCCCGCATCATTCTACAGAAAGCCCATGTTGCCCGCTAACCCCAAAGGTCAAGGTCGCTGACTTAAAAGAAATTTCCGTGTTTGGAAAAGTGAACGCTCAGTTTATGCTTTGATATTCCATACATGCATTTGTAACAACATCCCGCATCATTCTACAGAAAAGCCCACCCATGGTGCCCGCTAACCCCAAAGGTCAAGGTCGCTGACTTAGAAATTTCCGTGTTTGGAAAAGTGAACGCTCAGTTTATGCTTTGATATTCCATACATGCATTTGTAACAACATCCCGCATCATTCTACAGAAAGCCCATGGTGCCCGCTAACCCCAAAGGTCAAGGTCACTGACTTAGAAATTTCCATGTTTGGAAAAGTTAACGCTCAGTTTATGCTTTAATATTCCATACATGCATTTGTAACAACATCCCGCATCATTCTACAGAAAGCCCATGGTGCCCGCAAACCCCAAAGGTCAAGGTCACTGACTTAGATATTAACGCTCAGTTTATGCTTTAATATGCCATACATGCATTTGTAACAACATCCCGCATCATTCTACAGAAAGCGCTTGGTGCTCACTAACCCCAAGGTTATTACAAGCTCCTTATGTACTATCAAACTGCGCTAGCTAGGCAGGACATTTTGCTCCGCGGAGCTCTTGTTTATTGTAAATATTCAGTTCTGATTTTGGGATTTTCCCCCCATTTGTACATGTACTTGAACATGTACTTGTACAGGTAATATATGGGATTTAGTACTAAACCCATTGACCTGGCCTTAAATTACCTTAGCTGTTGATAGGCCGTTAAACCCCAACAAACAAACACAGTATAAAACATGGAGTTATGGACACATAAAATACTCTGTACTGTGACTGTCAATTGTAGATAGTGCAGGAGTATTGGCTCAGAGGTACTTGTCTGCAAGTAAAACGCTTGTATCATAACTATAGTACACCTACATGTACATACAGTCGAGCACCAGTATCTCGAATATCAGTATCTCGATGATATCCCCTTTCTCGATGATATCCCCTTTCCCGAATTATATCCTTATTTG
>CM055279.1:49840880-49897289 GCA_029237695.1 Conchocele bisecta | reverse complement strand
CTCCTTTTCGATCTGCATTGGACTTTTCGCAGCGCCCTTAAATTGCAGCATCGACGAATTACCTTGGCACCCTGACAATCCATCTCATTTTTCCTCCCTTTTTCGTGATCTGCATGGACTTTCGCAGCGGGGGGCCCTTAATTGCAGCAATCCGACGATTACCTTGGCCCTGACCATCCATCTCATTTATTCCTCCTTTTTACGATCTCCATGACTTTGCACAGCGCCCCTTAATTGTTGCAGCATAGACCGAATACGTTCTTGGTCCTGAGAAATCCATCTTCTGCGTCTCCCATTTTGGATCTGCAATGAAACTTTCAAAGCGCCAATTGATTGCAGCATGTACGCATTAACCTTGGCCCAGAACCATCAATCTCATGTTTTTCTCCTTTGCATCCTTCATAAATCATTCACAGCTGCCCTGGTTGCATCAATCGGAGATTTCTTTGGCCTGTTTGCATCCGTTTATTCCCCATTTCCCATTTTTCTTCTGTTTTTTTTTAATTTAACCTTCAATTGCCGTTTACAGCCGCCTTTGATAGCATTCACAACTATCACCACTTTGCATTGTGCAGAACGTCATCTCTTTTTCCTTGTTTTTAGAATCTGCCTGAGCGATTTTTTACTGCGCTCACTTTACGACCATCCGGCTTTTCCTGCCAATCATGATCGAACTTCCGTTTTCATGGTGCCCTTTTTCATTGGTCTTACATTCCTTTCTTAATTATTCCACCTTCCTTCTTTCTTTTCACTTTTCGCTTTTGGTCTTCTTATATTATTACCACCAATTATTCAACAACCTTGGCATTCAATTTTGGTATCATTCCTCACCTTATCCGACAATACGGGACAATCCTTTTCTGAAAAAATTCAGCTTCCTGTTTCTCTCCAATCTCCCGAATCACCTCAGCCACTATTCTTGATTGCTTTCTTCCAACTCAATGATGTTTTCTGGTCGGTACTTTGGACAATCTAATCTATTTTCGCCATTGCCACCTCTATGTGTAGCTGGCCTGTCCTCTATTAATAAGCGGGAATCTGGGGGTCGCGCTGTCAGTCTTCTGATGGCTCCATAAGAGACAATCTGCCTCTCTCTGGGCAGCGGGTCAGCTCCTGTTAACGCATTTACCGGGCTTTTATGAGGAACAGTTTGAGTACTCATATTATTTAAATAAAAATCCCATTCATCATATGTGGCTGTAACTGAAGAAAATGGGGGCTTATTTTGGGTTTTTGTGAGCATTGTATAATCCAGAATCAAAATATGTCATACCGCCACAGTCAAGTTATCAGGATCTGCCCATTGTTCGCCAATCCACCAATGCAACAACTCGTAATGCTTCTAACAAGCAATATAACTCGTTACAACAAGTATACAGCCGAGTGGCTTATTTGATCAGGATCTGCACTGGCCACGAATAAAACTCCATAAGCCCCCATTCTCCAAACACCATCCACAGTTAATGGAGAAGAAGGGTAAGGGGCCAGGAAACAGAAATTAACAATTCGGTTCCGCAAACAAATCATTCCAACCAAATACATAGAACAGACTATATTTTTTTCTGCCGAACGACATTGCATTTTGCTATTATGAACCGAATAATGCCAAGCGTATTACGGATCGAGGACAATGCATATGCCATACAATAAAGGGATGCTTGATATTTGTTGCCGACACACAAATATAATTGCAAGTTATTAGTTGGTTGGTGATTGTAATTTTGTATAAACTTGTTAAAATACGTAATCGATGTTCATCCCCGCACGAGGTTGGTGGCGAGCATAAACGTGGAACTTAGAATTGTCCCAAACAAATTCACCGTGATGCAATGCTATCCTAAAGCCCAAACAATTCCTCGGGTTACAGATATTAAAGGTCCATTAGTTTTTGTCCCATACTATTGAGTGTAATGGGATAATCACTGCACCCATCCTAGGTAATTAAAGATACATGTTTAATTCCGAGAGGTGGTGGGAATTGTATTGCTGATTTAACTAGTTTCACGACCCGACGGCCCACAGCAACAGTCATCTTTCATCCACTGTCCTAAATTCCCGCTTCGGGGGTATTTATATGATTTTCCTAATTCCCCAGTGAGCAAAACCACCGCTAACTGAGTGGGAGAAAGTTGACTACTGTCTGTTTCCCGGACAATGCAAGGTGCCGAACGTTAAAATCAAAGCTATTTTATTTAGTGGTGCCTAAAATAGACTTTGTTTGTGCAATAACTACTACCGCTGGTACCAGTGGAAATAATCACCCCGATTATACTCAGAAATAGGGTTGGGTTTTACCATTTTACAGGCGAGAAGATATACAACAGCAACAACAACAACAATGGGGGCTATATATATACTATTTTTTTAATACTTTTGAATTTGAGGACTGAATTTTCAAAATCTAAACTTGTTTTCCTTAACTTACATGTAAGACCAGTTTCAAAGTTACATATCTCAACCAATGGTTTCGGAGTCAATTACCAAATTGTTCTCTTTTTTTTTTTTACAGAACTACTGTCTGTTCCCGACATGCCAAAGTTCACTACTGTACAGTTTCCATGTTTTTTTTCTGGCCGACAAAACATATTTGGCTTCATTAAAATCTAAAAAAATAATTTAAATGTAATTACTTTTTCACCAATAACCAAAAACAAAGTCAAACCCTCCCACCCCCCAAAAAATGCATGTGATTGAAATTCCATCAAATATTGATTTTATAGCGAAAAATCGATTTTTCTATGATTAAAGATTATATGTATATGTACAATTGTATTTAATTACATAAGACGAAAAAATAATATTCATGTTTGTTTTAGTCACTGGAGTACGTATAAATGTACATTGTATTTTATTACATAATACGAAAATAATACATGTGTTGTCCACTGGTAGTAACGGAGCTTACCGCAGGAGGCGACATGGATTTTCTTTTATTAATTCGTTTCCCCCACTAAATAACAATTCGTTTCCCATCAAATTTAACAATTCCATAAAGACTGTGGGCACATCTGGAGTTTTACAGTTTTTGTAGACTTTTGTCGAGCCCGCTTGCGGAAAGCGAGAGCATAGTGATCACAATGACCTCCCGGACGGTGTCCGTGCGTGCCGTGCGTGGCGTCCGTCCCGAAATTCATGCGATTAAAGGTTTTTAAAATACCATATTGATTTCTCTACAGTACTAAGTCACATTGACAAGAAACTTATTTTGTAATGCTGTTAGTTGGTCATCAATCCATATATTCAACTTTGCTGAGTCCCCAAATCAAATGCGGCCGCATGTGCCCCCTAATGTCCTAAAAAGGTTAAAAATGACTTGAGAAGATTGCGTTAAAGTTTCTGTTCAAAAATGAGCGTTAAAGTTTTCACATAGTATTTTTTTACCTACTATCTCTGTAACCGTAAGTCAGGATATTTGCTTGAAACTTCGTATACCTTTATTATGCTTATTGGGGCATCAATCCATATATTCATTATTCCTATGTCCCACTCATGCGGCCCCCTGTGCCCCAAGGTCAATGCCGAAATGACTTAAAGAAGTTTTGCCGATTATTAATAAAAATCTGTTGTTTAAAGTGTTTAGATGCCTTATAATCACCACAATTGTTACTTCAAACCAATTTACTTCAAACTTCCTTCCTTTTAATCAATCCATATTTACCATTCCATAGACTGCCCAATGTGGTCCACTAGCCCAAGGTCAAGGTCACAAATGACCTTTGCAAATTAAGTGTTATTAAAGTTTTTAACATACCTTAATAGGCTCCATAACACCTACTCCGATATTTACTTTAAACTTCTTTATTATCATCCGTTAGTTTTCATTCTATAGCCGACCGCAAATGCTCCCACAGGCCCAAGATCACGGTCAATTGACCCTTTAAAATTGTGTTAAAGCTTTTACATACCGGGTTATACATAAATAAATAAAAAAAAAAAAAAAATAAAAACAATTAAAAAAAAAAAAAGACAAAAAAATTTAAAATTAAGAATAAGAAACGAAAATTAACAAAAGAAAGCAGAACAAAACAGAAGATCAAAAAATCCCCTTGAAGGGGGGGGGCACCAACAACCCCTTAACTTCAAAACATCAAATAAATACACCCAGAACCCATCAAATGCCCTCGGCGGGTCACGACCGAACTGATGATAAATAGTTTTTAAATTGAAACAAAACCAATGTGCACTGTCCAGGGAAGACATACCAGTGATTAAGAAAATAATAAAAAGATACGTCTAAGAAGTTTTAAAAAGGCTTACTACAGACGTTACATACAATAAAAAGATTTACAGTAAGGATAACAGTAAGGACATGTGGGCCGCGGCCATCTTGGTTTTATCATTGCATTCGGATAATTTGGTCCATACAATATTTTTTTTGCTCACCTGAGCGAAGCTCATGTGAGCTAATGTTACCGCAATGTGTCCTGGCGTCCGGCCGTCCGACCGTCGTCGTCGTCCGTCGTCCCGACCGTGAACCCCCCGGTTTCAAACGTCTTTCACCTCCGGTAAACCATTGGGCCCTAATAGTCCACCAAACTTCATGGACAATTGGACCTTACGTAGGGGAATTACAAAAATTTGTTAAAATGAACTGTTCAATTAACGAAATCCAAAAATAGCACAAATTCCTTACAAAAATCTTCTTCTCCAAGAACGCCGCCAACCGGAATTTCGACAAACTTGGTAGGAATGAATCGAATGTACAATGGCTCTTTCATTTCAAAGTTGTTAAAATGGGTACCCCCGGGGTCAAAAATGATGGGGCGTTGCCCGTGGGGTCCATAAATTAGGGGTCAAATTTTATTTTTGACCGAAATATGGTCATCACATATAATAAGAAAATCGAAGGTAATCAACGAGTGCGATCACTCTGGTGCATTTTTTTGTCGAAATCTGGATTGGTTATGTCATCCAAGATGGGCCGCCGAAAGGTCAAAAGGACTTATTTTATTAGAGATATTTCAAAATTATTCATTCCACATGAACCGCTTGAGGCCCATGATAAAGCCTAAACATTAAAAGTTAATGGTCCATGGTGAAGCCTTTTCAGAATTTTGTTTTTTTAAAATGGAGGTCATCGGCCTAATCCAAGATGGGCCGCCGACTAAAAATAAGCATAATTTTTCTTAAAAAAATCTTCTTCTCATTGAACCGCTAGCCCGATTTTTCGACGGAATCATTGGTAGGAATTGATTCAATGTACAATGCTACTTTTCAAAGGTGTGAGAATAATGGACACCTCGGGACTAAAAATGGGCGTAGGCCCGTGGGGGTTTAAGGTTGGGGTCCAAATTTTAATTTTTAACTGAATATGGACATTCGTCTATAAGAAATCGAAGGTTAATCAAAGAGGCCAAATCGCTCCTGGTAACAATTTTTGGTCGAAAGTGGATGGTCCTTGTCATCCAAGAATGGCACCGCCGCAAAGGTCAAAAGGCCATTATTTTATTAGAAGATTTCAAAAATTCTTCTTCACACGAAACTGCTTGGTCCCAAATGGTAGGCCAAACTTCACAGTTTTGGATCACCATTGGGTGAAGCAATCTTTTCCAGATTTTTGTTAAAACGGAGGTCCGTAGCTAAATCCAAGAATGGCCGTTCGTTCTAAAAAAATAGCGACAAATTCATAAAAATTCTTCTTCTCCTTGAACCGCCAGCCGATTTCGACGAAACTAGGTAGGAAAGAATCAATTTAAATAAATTTGTTTATTTCAAAGGAGGTTAAAATTGGAGACCCCTGGGTCAAAATTGGGTGTCCGCCCGTGGGGTCAAATTGTTGGGGTCAATTTTTATTTTTGACTGAATATTGCTCATGGTCATATATCAAATTTTACAATGATATCGAAGAGGCGATTGCTCTGGTTGCAATATGTTTGTCGAAATTCGGATGATTAATGTCAATCCCATGATGGCCGCCAAAAGGTCCATTTACTCCATGACTTTGAACGTCTTTTTTCTCAGAACCACAATGACCGACTGGTGGCCAAACTTCAATAAGTTAAGTTTAAGAATCCATTAGGTGAATGCATTTTCAGATTTGGTAAAATGAGGTCATCGCCTTTAATTCCAAGATGAACCGCACTCATCCTAAAAATAGCACAACAATTTTTTATTTTAAAAACACATATGAACTCAATGTCACATTACTCCTCGGGGTGGTTTCATGGAGTAAGGTGAGGGCGAATTAAGGGTCCAATCATGGCCCTCTTGTTTAAATAGGTAGGTAACTAACTGTCCTGATTCCACGTGTTGCTGCCGATCGAGAACATTTGGCCATTAAACAAACCATTATATCTTGAAAATATTTAAATGTAAGTACTTTATTTTTTCATCAATTAACAGAAACAAAATTCAACCCTCCCCCAAATTAAAAAATATTTGGAAGAAATTACCATCAAGTAAACGATTTTTCCGAAAATTCCAAACACAATTTTCCTATCGGAACTTTTAACATGTAACAGTTTACAACCATATTCCAGCTTGAAATAACCTCCAAACGTAAATGTTAATAAAAATGAAACCGTGAGGAAGAGATACGCCCACTTAGCTTCAAAACGTAGATCGGTGAACATGAAATAAAAAACGCGCATAAATACAAAGATGGTAACTGGGAACGTAACATCCTAGGCAAAATCAATCGGTCCACCCCGTTCCAACCAGAACCAACATCCCCGCCCAGACCCCATATGTAATCCAGTGGAAACGGAAGCTGAAACGATCGAATTCATTTACCTGCGGGTATGCCCATTGAACTCCAGTGCTAGCAGACGAACCAAAAACTGAAACTGTTGTGTTAATTGTGTGTTTGTGGCTTACAGCTTTACGACACTTCTAAACCTATAACATCATTAACTCAACAAATAAAACAGGAATTGTACAGAGGTTTATTAACAACCCGAAACCCATAAACCAAATCAAAATCCCAAATAAATAAAAAGAAATCCCCCCGAAACCCCCCAGCCGGACCCCCCACCCCCCACCCCCCTGAGCTTCCTCTACATAAACTCGCATACTTTTATTTTTTTTTTTTCGCAATAAAATTAATATTTGATGGAATTAATTTCATCTGATTTCTTCACAAAGTATGACATGGCAAGTTAGTAGGGCTAGTACCCAAGAATTTCCAATTCCTTACCTGGGAGCATGAAGCTGTTGCTTGTTGAAAAGAAACCGAAATACAATCAATCGATCCTAGTAAAATGTACCATGTTAGTTTTTGAAACCTACAGTCACATAAATAAATTTTACAATGAGCATTATTTTGCACATATTTTCCCCGTTGATAGCATGCGCCTATTTTCAAATTAAATAAGTAAGATGTTATTATTATTATTTTTTTTACACGATGGGACTCCCCTGAAACATACTTTTACGCGCCATTTTGCTAATTTTTGAGTTAGTTTTCTAAAAGCACCCCAATCCCAGTGTTTTTTAATAGCTAACCAAGAATTCAAGGGATCAAAATGTCATTGAAGGACTAAATGTAAATTGGTAAGTGTAAAATTGTAAACTGAGCAAAATGAACTTTAAGGGAATTCTTAGCGTGTATTTGGATGGTCAATTATTGGTATTTGTATAGTACCCTGTTCTCATTGGATCCGTGCCCCTAAGCACATACCATTCATAATTGGTGTGTTTATTTAAATTGAGATTAATTCCTGAAAATGAATACATCAACATAAAGTTCAGAAACCACTTGACCTATGAGTTACACCAAATAAGGTATTCCGCCAAAATTTGTTTGTTTTATGCAAGTTCTTAGCGTCCCTAAAATAACCCACCCAAGTTCACCTAATTGATTCATTGACACGTTCTCATCAGGTTTCGGCGTGCCCTACAACTTTTTTACCCACCCCATTTTGAGTTGACAATTCCATTGATCACTCATACAATAAAAAGAAAGAGTTGCTCGTCCCTAGAATGCAAATCAAATTTAGATACTGGAGAAGGTCCAAGATTCACCTAGAAAATCAACATATATTCACATTTTAATACATAATCAAAATTTGCCGGAACCAGACCCAACCCCATTCAGAAATTAAAGGATGTATTTGTAGAAAAATCACTACAAATATGGTTGGTAAATCACAAATTGTATGTACAACTGTAACTTAGAAAACCCGTGGGAAACAACTTCAAAATACCTTTTTTACAATAGTTTTTTCAAATGTAACACTAATTCATTAGAAATATGCCTTTATTCACTTGTTTTATTTACTCAGGGTGGGCACGAATCAATGAGAAGGCAACAAATCCATGAGAATTAATTGGGGCTTGAACACTACAAACACGTTTTCTACTAAACAAATTAAATTATTTGTTCAAAACAATTACCAAATGCGCTCCCGGGTATGAAAGATTATGTTAAATTAAAAATGAAAGGTACAAAACTCGCCCATTGGACCACTTGATTCAGAGTACATAACATTTAATTACAATTTTGTTATTACACAGCATTAAAAACATCAAGAGTTATGACTGAGGGTGTCCATTTCCAACCAAAATGTGCGTTTGAACCGATTCTTGTTTACGTTCTACATTCGTGGAGAGTGGACCAGAGGATTATTTTGCTAATAAACAGCAACGTTAATTAGGTTAAGTTTATTTGTAATAATTTTTCCGTCATAAATTGTAGAAATTTGACTTCCTCAATAACAATATATCGAAGTATGAACTTCAACACCATTACCAGGTTTTTTTTCTATAAATCTTAAGTGCGCGAACAGTAATACGCCGATTACGGCAAATTTTTTTTGAACTAGTGTAAGCGTGGTGTAGCGATATATAGTACAACCAGTTGTATATAAAAGCGGAAAACTGTGCAGCTAACTTTCGTTCAGGCCATGGAAACGAAAAATCCACACGAAGAGGTTCAATCATTACTCCCTATACCAAACAAATAGAGTTTACCAGAGTTGTCGGAACCAAACGGCTTGGGGTGGGGTTTTTCTGCATAGATTTTACAGTTGCTTAATACATAATTAATTGTGTATTTATTTAAATCCCCAGTACATTACATTTAGCACCCCACGTGATGTCGCCGCGGAACGTTGATTCGATTAAAGTTTAGTTGACGTCATTATTTGTATGACGTTTCATCGTTGTTTTTTGTAAAATAACGTCACGCTATTGACCTGGCAACGTCGCTGTTTTACATAAAAATTGCAAATAAAACATCCATAAAAACAATAAGATTCCTAATTTTTAATTTTATGCCGTATATGGTTATTTACATCTTTGAAACTAATCTGTAAAATTCATGGGTAAATAATAATTAATAAAGCAAAGGGCAAATTGGGTAGTTTGGGCCGTTTTACTAGTAGTTATGAAAACATTTGGTCTGTTTAAAGTTTGCGAAGGAATCCTTTGGACGCCACACACTTTTAAACTGATAAAATGTTTTTTTCATACTCCAATAAACGCAACTGCCCATGGTTTTTAATTCCTTTAAATAATTTTACAGAGTGACAACTGAGTTCACACGTTAATGGATCCATACTGCAGTACGAGACTATTCGAGGTAGATTTTTGCGACCGTTGATTTTCGTTGACACGTTGACAACATGAAACAGCACAAGACTAGTCACAGTGCGGAACACACCACCCAGATGTATGTATTGTTTGCGGCAAAATTCTATTTCCTCAAAGTGACACCTCAAAACGTCAATGAAAGAAAGCGTCCATTGCAGTGGGGAACGGTCCACATAAATGCCATGTTTGTGACAAAAACGTTACTCCCACAAAGTAACAGCCTCTAAGCATCAACTGCTCATATCACACCGGGGATAAGGCCATATTTTGTGGTAGTTTATTTTTTTGTGACAAGACATGACATTGAATTAGGTGGAACCTATTTATTATGCACATGCAATACACACCCCGAGACCGTCCCCCATTCCCATGCACTGTTTGGCAACAAGTCATTGCTAACCGGAAGAGGTACAATTTAGGAAATTGCACAATAGCCCAGCTCATAACACGGCCTCAATTCATGTGGAATCTTTTGTGATGATGGCTTAATTTTCACAAGGAAACCGATCTCTCCTTGCTAAGGCATAAATAAAGGAATCCACGACCGGTGGAGCCCACTCCATGCATGCAAGTAAATTTGAGACATGACCTTCCACACAGCCGCCCCCATCCTCAATCGACATATGCTTGTGTCCACACTGGAGGGAAACAAAGGCCCCAGCTGCGTGTAACCATCAGTGAAGTGACTCAAATGGCAAGATTACCGTAGATCAATCATTGTTCATAATCGGAGGACCTCTAGTCGAACCATGTCAGTCCCTACAACCAATCCCAATCCCAACGTCACAAAATGAATTTTTCAGAACTAGACCATTTTATGACAAAAGGGGGTAATGTTTTTGTTCTCAAAAATAAAAAAAATGAAAATTTAACTTACAAAAAATGTAGAATCCTTGATTGAGTCAACCTCGGTTACACAAGCCCGGCACCATCTGAATCGGCCAACTGTCAGCCATAAACCGCTACAGCGGGCTTTACTGGGTTCCAAAGGGATTAAGCATGAAGGGGGTGGGGGGTGGGTATAATATCCATTATTTAGATTAACTAGCTATTTACATTGATACATTTACACAAATCGTAAATTAGCAGGAGCCCATCCGAATAAGCTGCGTATTTGCTTAAATACCCAATTAAAAATTAGCCAAAAACCCAAATTGGAATCAAAAGTAGCTGAGTTATCAAAAAAGCAATACAAATTTTGAGGTACCTTTATCCATAACTGCATAAAACAATAAACGGATCACAATTATAGCATATATTTTCTTAGTTTCCCCATGAAAACCACATCTTGGTAATTCATTAGATTGTCCTCTCCAAGGAAGGAACAATTACTAATGAAATGCCAAGAATGTTGTTTTTCCATTTTCGAAGCAAACTATTCCAACTAATTGCTGTCTGTTGATGTGGTAAACTGTATTGCGTGGATTTTATTTACCCCATTTAAAATTTTGAAATACCCCAATTGCTTCAGAAATGATTGAGTGAAAATCAATACTCAATTACTAATTCCTTATACAGGAGCCCTGAAATTTATTGAATTACGACTGGATGGTGAACTACAATGGGCCGTCCTTACTCCAAGGCATGTTGACATATTTAAACGAAAGGGAAAGAATAAAAATGTATTAAGTTTTTCCACAAAATAAAATAAGTAATACAGGTAATTCTCTTTATCTCCGAAGTTGACCGGAAACTGAAGCAAAATAAAATTATCGACCATATTCCGAACTTCGAGATAAAAGATCATTGCACATACAATGTACTAGTCTAGCTAAGTAATAAAATTTATTCCCGTCAACACAGTGGCGTATGTAGCCTTGAAACATTTTTAAGAAATCCCTGTCAATCAACGACCTAATCACCCTGCGTTTGAATATGAGCGGTTGTCATAATAGTCGCAATCACCGATATTTGACGATGCGGCTGGGGTTTAATTTGTTTTGTTTACATTCAAAGCTATTTGTAGGTGATTGACGGGAATAAATATAATAGTTGGTTTAGTGGCCGTGAATGAGAAAAATATTTGGAGCGGCAACGGAAACGGATGTGCTCGGCAGAGCCTCGCCCAGCCTGTTTCCTAAGCCTTAGCCAGGATATCATTCCCCAATTCACGGCACTAACCTACTATTTCCTCTATATTAACACGCCAATAAATTTATTTATTTATACTATGTAAACACGCACCCTATATCGTCCACATTGGCCTGGCGGAAGAAAGAGTTCATTTTTGTCCTACGACCAGTAATTCACATTCGACTGGAATTTTGAGCAACAAAATATAATTTCGTGAATGTTTTCCCGAGTAGAGTTTATTTTAGACAAAATTAGTTAATATAATGCACAGGTACTTTCACTCCGCAACGTATAAACCAATTTGAGCTATTATAAACGCAATACTATATAGGAATGAACGGGCCATTTTTGTGGAATTTTTATCGGGGTATAAACTTGGAAAAGTCGCGGGAGGGAATACTGGTAACGAAGGCCGGAAGGCCTCGTCCAGTATTCCCCGCGACTTTTTACCAATTTATTTTAAATCCCCGATAAAATTCAACAAAAAAAGCCATTACATTCCTTAGTAATTCCAGCATTTGAAAATAAATTCATACAAAAAATGAAAATTGTTTATTTTCACCGTTGTTTTCCTTAAGAATTATTTTAACTGCGCCTCACGGTTTACGGAAAGTAAGTTTTCGGCCATGGGAGTTTACTGGGATATAAAAATTTTTGACAGAGACTTGCTATGAGCCAATCAAATGTTAGTGGAATTATGTAAAACTATTTTGTGCTGGAATTATTACACGGTGAAGTGTCACTATGTGTTTTTTAATCGACCCTACACTATTCTTACCCAACTAGCTGGGAGACTCCGCATCGGTAGTCCCGTATGCTCCAACCACAAGGTATTCGAAGTGTTTTTCGGGTTTTCATCGGGTATAAAACTCAATATTAAATGAAACATGGCTTCTAACTTATTTGGTCCGGACATGACTTCCTCGTATCATTAACAAAATTCCGCGATGTAAATTAACCGCCAATTGTGAATAATATTTTTGAGGCAGGAAGTGCACAAACCTGTCTTGTTAGATTTGAGAATTATTAGTTATCTTAGCTAAAATAGCAATAGTTAGACCATAATTATGCAAGGACTATCGAATTCCCAGCTGTCTTATTTTCATATGTCGGACACACCTCCCGTATCATAACAAATTTAAATAATGTGGTTTAAGAAGGCTCTAACTGTCAATATTGTAAGATGGCAAGTTCAATATATGATCATTTGAGAAATTAATCGTTATACCTGCCAAGAAATACAATAGAAATGCAATGAAAAACATTAACAATTTTAAAACATGTTATAAATTGAGTTTAGCATGGTTATGATAAAGGAGGTCGTGATCCTGTACCAAATTGATTAACTCTATTTAATTTACAATGATGCACACAGTTGTATTTCCAATAATGGTAACCTTTCGGATTTTTTCTAATTGAAAGCGGAGTAAGCCAAGATTGTCCAATCTCAGCTTATTTAATATTCATAGTATGTATTGAAATATTATCTCCACAAAATAGAGACTAACGAATATATTGAAGGACTAAATTTTGGTGGTAGTCAAATAAAACAAACACTATTTGAGGACGACGTCAGTGTTATACTTAATGACTCTCAAACATCTGGTATATAACTCGTAGAAACAGTGGACAAATATGCTGAAATATCCGGGCTAAAATTAAACAAAACCAAAAGTACAATATTAAAAATAGGCTCACTGAAGAATAACACCACTATTTTCCTTAATAAGCAACGAATTTTGATGAAATATGGCGCAGCAAACGCGTCTTCATCAGCTGCATTTTGTGGTCCTGCGAGTTCGGCACATACTTATGTCGTTTTACTGACACGGAAATTGATTCTTCGCAAAAACGACATAAGTTTGGTCCAAAGTACCGAGACCACCAAATGCTGCTTAACAAGACGCGTTTGATGCAACAACCACTATTCATGGACGTCAAACCAAGCCTCAACATTAGGAATAACCTTCTCAAACACTAAATCTAAACTGCTTTCATTCAATTTACATCCCACAATAAAATCCTTCAAGCCTAGCTTAAACACCTGAACAAATGGAATCTCACACTAATAGGAAAAATTTCAATTACAATTTATGTTTCTTTTCACATAGCCACTTTAAATTAAACCACAACCAGACTAAAGTATCTACCTCAGCATTTGCTCGTAGGTTCGTGCCAATACATTTACATCACGATACGTTGCACCACGTTCACTATTTAAAGTTTGTTTGTACGATATTAATCTCAACGACCATGTCAATAATGGCATGTTCTTGATGAGCAAAGTCATTTTCCCTTGAAGTGTGACACAATGATATAAAATGGGTTTACAAATGTAATAAATCATGAAACTTGACTAAATGTAATGTGATGAGGCAGAGCCTCGCCCATCCCGTTTCATAAGCCTTGTCAGATATTTTTCCTATTCACTAACCTACTATTCTCTATATTACTACTATATTACTACTTAGTACTATATGTGTATGCTTTTATGTATGGTGCAAATTGTCGTGTTACTGTAACATGTTTATGGTACACTGAGTTGCCATCTCCGCCATCTTGTATGTACATGCACAAGCCATCACATAGTTTCACCACTTCGAGCGTTTACACGTTTAATACACGGCTTTTACAGATTTGGTCTTAAACATGTACGATGTACATATGAGACACGCCATTTGATTTTGTACATTAGAACATCTGCGATATTTCATGAAAAATATGTACAAAATTCACTATAGTTTCCGTAAATGACGTCGAACGTTGATGATATTGTCATAATGCGGAATTCAATTCTGCATTTGCTATGAACATTTCGACAGCTTACGATGTCATTTACAGAAACTATCGTAAATTTGGCAGCTTACGATGTCTTTTACAGAAACTATCGGTTACAGAAACTCGTGAATTTGTCATTTACAGAAACTATCGTGCATTTTGTCAGCTTACGATGTCATTTGCATTACAGTTTCTGTAAATACATTTCATGAAATATCCCATATGTTTTTAGGTACAAAATAACATGTCTTGTCTCAAATATGCACGTGTATATATGCACCGTAAACAAAATGAAAATAATGAGGTGTCCAATTCTCATTCGACCGTCTGTGCGTCTGTGGGATTTCTGACAGTTTCATGTGATAGCGCAGTACCTAAAATCATACGCAACACGCCATTAATATGGTGGAATTAGTCGATTTATTACGCACACCCCCACATCCAAATTCTCAAGGTTAAGGTCATTTATTTACTTTTAATGTTCACCAGTTTTGTAACAGAAATGCGTTAAAGTTATTGTTTTTTCACAATATCTCTTTAACCCCTTGCCAGACTTTGATAATATTTCACATCAATGTTTGTCTAGGGATGATGCTTCATTACGCACACCCCACATCCAAATTCTCAAGGTCAAGGTCATTTATTTACTTGTAATGTTCACCGGTTTTGTAACAGAAATGCGTTAAAGTTATTATTTTTTCACAATGTCTCTTTAACCCCTTGCCACACGTTGATAATATTTGTTTCCTCCTTGGTAATATCTATGCGTTTATTTATTGTTCGTTGTTTCTTACAAATGGCAAAATTTGTGTTTCTTAAACGTGGTATTTATACGTCCAATCCATTTATTTTATGTTTCTGTCTCTTGTGTTAATATGCACCACGTGTGTGTATTCACATCTGTCGGAAGTTTGTTGGTTCGTCTTTGGAATCTGTGTTCCGTCAAACATCCGGCACCTGTTTCCTGGTTTATCTGTTCACGGTTTCTTGTGTGACAGTCCTGTGGTAATGACTTGTTGAATATTTTATGAAATTACGACTGTTATTCTTCAGACATTTGTTCCTTTGTTCTGTTTATGTTTTCAGCTGATACGTTTGCAGTTGATTTGCCAACTTGTCAATAAATATATGTACAAAATAATGTCTTTAGTTTCTTCCATTTTCTCATCATTATATTACTTTTTTTGGTGTTTTTGTTATTATATTACTTTTTTTGGTGTAACCATGCCTGCAGTTGTAGTAATATCGCAATTTTGGTGGGGTAGTCGATGACATTTCGCCAATATACCAATGTCAGTAAAGATCACAGAGTTGGCAATATAATTACAATGTATGGCTTACAAATTTTCTAGATTAGTTTTATGGTTTTTTTTGTTGTTTTTTTTTGTATTATTTGTTCTTCATTTCGACGGGGTCACCTACATTCGGCCGAAGTAGCTGACATCACGGTGAAGCTTTGTGTTCTTTGTCGTAGCTATGCCGAGTTTCTCGCTCCAGTACTGGCAGATATCTGTAATAATAATAATCATCATCATCAGTACTTATAATACCATCCATCCGCCTGTACGGGGAGATAATCGACCAGTGTGTGTGCCTTGCCATCACACACGGACGTTATCATCAGAAATAAATGTGGCTGTGACTCGAGCAATGGGGCTTATGTATAACTATTATGATATTTGACTGTAATAATCTGTGACCCACTAAGATAATAATGGTCGTATTGAGTGGGTGACCAGTATAGCTCCTGGTCAGACAGCACACTCTCGCAGCCTCATTTTCTATCATGCAAACTAATAGTAATAGTCATTTTAGGCTGTGTCTGGATAAATGGGGCTTATGGTATTTCTGACCAGTGTAGGTCCTGGTCAAATAGCACACTCCTGCAGCCCGATACCCATATACGGTATAATCATAGTTAAAAGCATGACGGGTGTTTCAGTGGCGGAATGGAGAACATTGCCGATCCTGGTCAGACAGTGCGGAAGCACAGCCTGACCTGAATCTAAGTCGGTCGCAAAACCAATAAGCCCCATTTTCCCAGTCACAACCACATTTTAAGAAGTGTTTATTGAACTCACCCGTTCTTTCTTTCACTGTAAACCTCTCCGGTGTGACGTGTACGTGTATCTGGCGATGGTCATATCCTGAAAACCACAGTAATTAATATGATGATCATGCATGACCGCCACCAGAAACTGTACTTGTTGAATATGCAACCAGTATAGACCCAGATCACTCTGCGCATCCGCGCATTCTGATCATAGTCCACACTGTTACCTATCGTGTCAGGGAAACGTTTTTAATAATGAGCTACATTTGTAGTAGTAACTCACACGTATGGATTGTTAGACTTGCGCCATTGTAATGTAATTTTCGTCAGACACATATCAAATATAGAGTTGCTATCTATCATAAGTTCATTTCATGTCTTTGAACTACCTTCTGAGAAATACACAAAAGCATAAACTATTTCACCAGAAGTAACTTTTACAACAAGTTTGACTTGTGAAAATAGAGAATAGCAGAAATGTTTTGACCATTATTTGAATTAGTCAAATCATTGCCAACAACATATACTTTAGATGCGAAATAGGAAAAATACTGTGGATCGTATTTTGAATGATTGTGTATAAGGGTATTCCGCATGAAATGGGCTAATGAAGAAAAAGAAAAAAATGTACATACCATTCTGGCCCAGCATTGCACCCAGAACATTTCCATCATCCATGCCAGGTTCGATCTCCGTGGACAATTCGGCTTTCGCATGTTCGGCTGTCATAACTTGCACAGCGCTCTTGATAGCTGTATCAACAATCTCTTTGGCCTTTTTATTCATCTCGTTCTTCTCCTTTTCGATCTGCATGACTTTCGCAGCGCCCTTAATTGCAGCATCGACGATTACCTTGGCCCGGACATCCATCTCAGTTTTCTCCTTTTCGATCTCCATGACTTTCACTGCGCCCTTAATTGCAGCATCGACGATACCTTTGGCCCTGATATCCATCTCGTGTTTCTCCATTTGTATCTGCTTGACTTTCAAAAAAGCGCCATTGAGTGCAGCATCGACGATCACCTTGGCCCTGACGTCAATCTCATGTTTCTCCTTTTCATCCTTCATATCATTCACAGCTGCCCTGATTGCATCATCTGCGATTTCTTTGGCCTTTGTATCCATCTCATTTTTCTTCTGTTTAGCCTTCATTGCGTTTACAGCGCCTTTGATAGCATTCTCAACTATCACACTTGCATGTGCAGACATCATCTTTTCTTCTTGATCTGCCTGTGCGATTTTACTGCGCTCTTTACGACATCGGCGACGATCAGTTTTGCCTCGAGATTCACGGCTACATGTAAAGCATCTGTGACGAGCTTTCTTGCCTTTTCATCCAGCTCCTTCTCCTTCTTATAGATATCGCTAATATCAACATCCGCTTTTCTGCAATCATGATCGAACTTCCTTTTCATGGTGCCCTCATTCTTGGTCTTACTTCCTTTCTTATCTGCCTTCCTCTTCTTCTTTCTTTTCTGCTTCGTCTTCTTATTACCACCATTTTCAACCTTGCATTCTTTTGTATCTTCCTCCTTATCGACATACGGGACATCCTTTCTGAAAAATTCAGCTTCTTTTCTCTCCATCTCCCGAATCTCTTCAGCCACAATCTTGATTGCTTTCTCCAACTCAATGATCTCTTGGTCGTACTTTGTGACAATCTTCTCGCCATTGGCCACCTCTGTGTGTAGCGGCCTGTCCTCTATATAGCTGGATCTTGTCGCGGTGTCAGTCTTCTGTGGCTCCATGGAGACAATCTGCTCTCTCTGGACAGCGGTCAGCTCCTGTAACGCATTACTGCTTTTATGAGGAACAGTTGAGACTCATATTTTAAATAAAAAACAGTCTCATATGTGGCTGTAACTGGAGAAATGGGGCTTATGGGTTTTGTGACCAGTGTATATCCAGATAAATATGTGCATCCGCACAGTCTGATCAGGATCTGCATTGTTCGCCAATCCACCAATGAAACACTCGTAATGCTTCTAACAAGCAATATAAATCGTTACAAGGATACAGCAGTGTGCTACTTGATCAGGGTCTGTATTGGCCACGAATACCATAAGCCCGCATTCTCCAAACACGTCCACATTTAATGGAGAAGAAGGGAAGGGGCCGAAATATAGACATTCGGTCTCAAACAAATTCTCCAAATACATAGGCAGACTATATTTATTTCTGCCGAACACATACATTTTGCAGTTATGTACGATAATGCCATCGTATTCGATCGAGGAAAATGCATATGCATACTAATGGGATGCTGATTCGTGCCGTCACACACATATAAGTCAAGTATATGTGTGGTGTGGTAATTTTGTATATTGTAAATACATATCGATGTCATCCCCGCACGAGGTGGTGGCAGCATGAACGTGGAAGTTGAATACCAAACAAATCACCGGATGCAAGATAGTCACGGCCCAAACAACTCCTTAGATGCAGATATTAAAGGTCCATTAGTTTGTACATACTATTGAGTGTATGGGATAACACTGCTCCCATCCTAGGTAATTAGATACATGTTTAATTCCGAGAGGGAACGAGACTGCTGATTTCACTAGTTCACGTCCCGGCCCTCAGCTTCCGGCGGCAATGGCATTGCCTTCGCCCTTCCAATACAATGCTGCACCGAATATACGTAGCAAGTTATCTTCAGACTGTCTAATTCCCGCTTCGGGGGTATTTATATGTTTTCTAATTCCCCGTGAGCACACACCGCTAACTGAGTGGGAGAAAGTTGACTACTGTCTGTTCCATGTTTTTATGGCCGACAAACATTTGGCTACATTAAACCTAAACATTATTTAAATGTAAATACTTTTTCACCAATAACAAAGAAGTCACCCTCCCCAAAAAAATGTATGTGATGAAATTCCATCAAATATTAATTATATAGCGAACAATCGATTTTCCTAAGATAAATATATGTATTTATCCCGTCAACACAGTGCGCATGTGCCGTGAAACACGGTGCCGTGAAACATTTTTGATATCCAGTCAATACTATTTTTGCATCTTACAGCCATTTGTAGGTGTTGACGGGATAAATATAATAGTAGGTTAGTGCCGTGAATGGGAAAAAATATCTGGCGCGGCACGGAAACGGAATGTGCTCGGCAGAGCCTCGCCCATCCCGTTTCCTAAGCCTTGCCAGATATTTTTTTCCCATTCACGGCACTAACCTACTATTCTCTATCTATTTTCCTTATTTCTGAACCAAAGTATATGTTGTGACCACTCATTTGAACCGTATCGGCGAGACGGCGAGACGGCGAGACGGTTCAAATGAGTGGTCACAACATATACTTCTGATGAGAAATAAAGAAATTATTGAGCCTTGCCGGATATTTTTTCCCATTCACGGCACTAACCTACTATTCTCTATATTCGGTACATGTGTTGTCACTGGCGTACGGAGCTCCGCAGGCGACATGGAGTTTCTTTATTAATTCGTTCCCACGAAATAACAATTCGTTCCCTCAATTTAACAATTCATAGACTGTGGCTCATCTGGAGTTAACAGTTTTTGTATTTTTTTGTCGAGCCCGCTTGCGGAAAGCGAGACATAGTGATCACAATGACGTCCGTGTGTCCCTGGTGCGTCCGTCCGAAATCTGCGTTAAATTTTTTAAATACCTTATATCTCTACAGTCCTAAGTCACGTTGACTTGAAACTTTGTATGCTTATTGGTCATCATCCATATATTCATGCTGTGTCCCACTCATGAGGCGCATGTGCCCCTAGGTCAAGGTAAAATGACTTAAGTTAGAAGTTTGCGTTAAAGTTTCTGTTAAAATTTGCGTTAAAGTTTTCACATACCTACTATCTCTGTAACCGTAAGTCACATTTGTTTGAAACTTCGTATGCTTATTGGGCATCATCCATATATTCATTATGTGTCCCACTCATGCGGCCCCTGTGCCCCAAGGTCAAGGCCAAATGACTTAGAAGTTTGCGTTATTATAAAATCTGTGTTAAAGTGTTTACATACCTTATATCTCCATAATTGTTACTCCAATTTACTTCAAACTTCCTTTTCATCATCCATATTTTCATTCTATAGACTGCCCATGTGGTCCACATGACCAAGGTCAAGGTCAAATGACTTTGAAATTTGTGTTAAAGTTTTTACATACCTTATAGTTCCACAACACTTACTCCGATTTACTTCAAACTTCTTTATTATCATCCATATTTTCATTCTATAGCCTACCCATGCGGCCCACATGCCCAAGATCACGGTCAATTGACTTTAAAATTTGTGTTAAAGCTTTTACATACCTTATATCTCAACAACCCTTAATTCAAACTTCAAATAAATACACCCTGAGACCATCAAATGCCTCGGCGGGCTCGACCGTATGCCGTGCCATGTGATGCAAAACTTTCGTTGCGCGCAAAAGATATATTTTTTGCGCGCAAAAGAAGTTTTGCAACACATGGCACCTGACGTGCGAAACGTTTCAAAACTTTCATTGCGCGCAAAATATATATCTTTTACGCGCAAAAGATTCAATATGGCCAATGTTTTGCGCGCAACGAATATTTTGAAACGTTCGGCACACTAGACGTGCGGATTGTTTCAAAAATCTTTTACGCGCAAAAAATATATCTTTTGCGCGCAACGAAAGTTTTGCATCACTTGGCACGCTATATAGACGTGCCGAACGTTTCAAAACATTCATTGCGCGCAAAAGATTTGACCGTAAAAACTTTCACATATCAGACTGTTCAGTATAGACCCGTATCAGACTGCTCAGTATAGACCCTACTCAGAGTTCAGTTCAGTATAGACCCGTATCAGACAGTTCAGTATATAGATCCTACTCAGACTGTTCAGTTATAGACCCGTATCAGACTGCTCAGTATATGATCCTACTCAGACTGCTCAGTATAGATCCTTATCAGACTGCTCAGTATAGACCCCTTATCAGACTGCTCAGCATAGATTCCTTATCAGACTGCTCAGTATAGACCCGTATCAGATGCTCAGTATAGACCCTTATCAGACTGCTCAGTATAAGACCCTTATCAGACTGCTCAGAATAGATCCTACTCAGACTGCTCAGTATAGACCCTTATCAGTATAGACCCTTATCAGACTGCTCAGCATAGACCCTTATCAGACTGCTCAGTATAGACCCTTGTCAGACTGCTCAGTATAGACCCTATCAGACTGCTCAGAATAGACCCTTGTCAGACTGCTAGTAGACCCGTATCAGAACTGTTCAGTATAGACCCGTAGCAGACCGCTCAGTATAGACCCTTATCAGGACTGCTCAGTATATACCCTTATCAGACTGCTCAGTATAGATCCTTATCAGACTGCTCAGTATAGACCCTTATCAGACTGCAAAGTACAGTATAGACCCGTATCAGACTGTTCAGTATAGACCCGTAGCAGACTGCTCAGTATAGACCCTTTTATCAGACTGCTCAGTATAGACCCTTATCAGACAGCTCAGTATAGATCCTTATCAGACTGCTCAGTATAGACCCTTATCAGACTGCTCAGTACAGTATAGACCCTTATCAGACTGCTCAGTATAGACCCGTATCAGATGCTCGTATAGCCCTTATCAGACTGCTCAGTATAGACGTATCAGACTGCTCAGTATATATCCTTATCAGACTGCTCAGTATAGACTATACCCTTATCAGATGCTCAGTATAGACCCGTAGCAGACTGCTCATATAGACCCTTATCAGACTGCTCAGTATAGACCCTTATCAGTCTGATAAGGGTCTATACTGAGCAGGGTCTATACTGAGCAGTCTGATAAGGTACTATACTGGGCAGTCTGATACGGGTCTATACTGAACAGTCTGATAAGGATCTATTCTAAGCAGTCTGATCCGGGTATATACTGCGCAGTCTGATAAGGGTCTATACTGAGCAGTCTGAGTAGGATCTATACTGAACAATCTGATAAGGGTCTATACTGAGCAGTCTGATAAGGGTCTATACTGGGCAGTCTGATACGGGTCTATACTGAACAGTCTTGATAAGGATCTATTCTAAGCAGTCTGATCCGGGTATATACTGCGCAGTCTGATCAGGGTCTATACTGAGCAATCTGACCAGGTTCTATACTAAGCAGTCTGATCCGAGTCGAAACTGCGCAGTCGGATCAGATTCAACACTGAGCAGTCTGATCAGAGCCTATACTGAGCTGTCTGATCGGGGTCTGTATTGCGCGGGCTGATCCGTCTATACTGAGCCACGTACTGTGTAAGCTACAAATATGTTCGGTGCAAAGTATATTATGATTGGTACAAACTCCTTTATATTCGGTGCATTGTACATTATGTTCGGTGCAACATACATTATGTTCAGTAGATATGGCATTTATGTTCAAAGTTTTTATGTAGATAGAATTAAAGGGAATACAATTTACTCCCGCCGCGGATACCGCCAAAATGCAATCGGAACTCCTCATAACATCCGACGTAGGCAAAAAGATCCGAGGTCGATCCGAATGAACATCACCTTAACGAAGTTTTGTACCGAACATAATGTCACTGAACATAATGCAGGTTGCACCGAACATAATGTAGTTTGCACCGAACATAATGTTCTTTCTCCTGAACATAATGCAGGTTGCACCGAAACATAATTGTTTGTTTTTTACTGAACATAATGCAGGTTGCACCGAACATGATGTAGTTTGCACCGAACATAATGTTGTTTCCTACTCAACATAATGCAGTTGGCTTTACACCGAACATAATGTAGTTTGTACTGAAGATAATGCAGTTTGTACCGAACATAATGTTGTTTGCACCGAATATAATGTCGCATGTACCAAACATAATGTAGTTTGCACCGAACATAATGTTGTTTCTAACTGAACATAATGCAGGTTGCACTGAACATAAAGTAGTTTGCACCGAACATAATGCAGGTTGCACCGAACAAAATGTAGTTTGCACCGAACATAGTGCAGGTTGCACCGAACATAATGTAGTTTATAATGAACATAATGCAGTTTGTACCGAACATATTGTTGTTTGCACCGAATATAATGTCGCATGTACCGAACATAATGTAGTTTGTACTGGACATAATGAAATGTCAACCACATAAGACAGCTATGGCGTTCCATAATGAACCGTGGTAACCATTTAGTTGGTGAATACAAAAAAATATATATATTGAGTAGTTTTCATCGTATTCTTGGAATAATGGGTACTTTGGCGGCCATTTTGAAAACTGGATACAAAGACCATTACAGGGAACATCCAACCTGCCAGAATTTTTAATAGTGTTCATGGGGGGCGGCGTGTGTCGGGTGTTAGAATGATGCAATGGATGATGAGAAAGCATGTGTATATGAAGTTTCAAGTGGATAGCTCTTACAGTAAAGAGGTTATACAATGTAGGTGAAAGGAGTTGCTCCGTAAATATATTGAAGCGAAAAGCGAAAGTCGTTTGACATTGATCTTGGGCGTAGGGACAGCGGTGGGTCGGGTGTAAAATGATGCAATGGATGCTGAGAAGCATGTGTATGAAGTTTCAAGTGAATACCTCTTAAGGTAAATAAAGCCGTTATAGGCGAATGAAAAGTGTGACAGACAGACGGACGGACGGACGGACAGACGAATTGCATCCCTACATCACATTTTCGATCCACGATGGGATTAAACAGAGTATTACTTCAGTCTTGTGACGCCTAACTTGCGTGATATACTTTAGAAACACACGGCACAATTTCGTTGCGCGCAAAAGATTACAGAAAGTTTTGCGCGCAAAAAATGTTTTGAAACGTTCGGCACAATCTATTGCGCGCAACGAAATCAACTGACCAATGTTTTACGCGCAAACAAATATACGAAAGTTTTGCGCGCAAAAAAAGTTTTGAAACGTTTGGCACAATCTATTGCGCGCAAAAAATTGTTTTCAAAGTATTGCGCGCAACCAATATCTTTTGCGCGCAACGAAAGTTTTGAAACGTTTGGCCAATTTCATTGCGCGCAAAACTTTGTTTTCATATTTTTTGCGCGTAAAAGATGTTCTGAAACATTCGGCGAGAATCTGTTGCGCGCAACTAAATATCTTTTGCGCGCAAAAGATTTGCCAAACGTTTCAAAACATCTTTTGCGCGCAATGAAAGTTTTGAAACACTCGGCACTCCATACGACCGACGACACAGTACATACATCCACATGTAAATAGTTTTAATGAAACAAAACCAATGTGCGCAGACCAGGAAGACATACCAGTGATTAAGAAAATAATAAAAGATACGTCTAAGAAGTCAAAGCTTACTTAACCGACGCTACATACAGTAAGATACAGTAAGATACATTTTGGTATATACATTTTCTATAGTAGGTATCTACTGTCTGTTCCACGTGTTGCTGTCGATGAAACATTTGGCCATTAAACACATTATATCTTACATATTTAAATGTAAGTACTTTTTCATCAATAACAACAAATTCACCCTCCCCCAAAAAAATATTATTTGAAGAAATTTCATCAAATATTGATTTTATTGCGAAAAAGACATTAATCAATACTAGTATAATATAAGGTATATTTCAACATTCCAAAAACAAGGCTGACTAATAAATCACATTCCATTCACATGCGGGCGAACCTGCTTAATTAATGACTCAATAACTTAAAGAAAATACTACATGTAATAATAAACACATCTTACGTCTTCCTGTTGGAGCTTGTACGTTTTGAATCCATTCGGCAACATCTTTCCAATTTCAGCGTCCCGGAAACTGCCGGTGGGACCATTCGATGCCAATAGGTTCCAGTCGGCAACCCTCGTCATTGGTGGAAGTTGCCCCCAACGAAAACTCATCGTGATTCAGTCGTAAGTCGTAAATATATTAGACTCTTAATTTCTGCGATGTTTACCTTGGCGTTGCTTGATGCAAACTGAACGACGTCGCTTGGTAACGTCGTGACATCCGGTCCCATGACGCGACGTCACAGACGTTACGCCATTGAAACATACACCAGTAGGTAGGCGTAACGGGACAGTTGAAAGCGCAGTCTTTGTGGTGGACGGCGGGCGCGGCGCTCAAACCAGACATGCCCTTTAATTAATTCAGATAAATATATTTATCCCGTCAACACAGTGCGTATGTGCCGTCGTGAAACACGGTGCCGTGAAACATTTTTGATATTCAGTCAATACTATTTTTGCATTTCACAGCCATCTGTAGGTGTTGACGGGATAAATAGAATAGTAGGTTAGTGCCGTGAATGGGAAAACATATCTGGCGCGGCACGGAAACGGAATGTGCTCGGCAGAGCCTCGCCCATCCCGTTTCCTGAGCCTTGCCATATATTTTTTCCCATTCACGGCACTAACCTACTATTCCCTATCTATTTTCCTTATTTCTGAACCAAAGTATATGTTGTGACCACTCATTTGAACCGTCTCGGCGAGACGGTTCAAATGAGTGGTCACAACATATACTTCTGATGAGAAATAAAGAAATTCTTGAGCCTTGCCGGATATTTTTTTCCATTCACGGCACTAACCTACTATTCTCTATATGTACATTGTATTTATTACATAACAGGAAATATATACATGTGTTGTCACTGGCGTACGGAACTCCACAGGCGACATGGAGTTTCTTTATTAATTCGTTCCCACGAAATAACAATTCGTTCCCTCAATTTAACAATTCGTTCCCTCGAATTAACAATTCGTTCCCACGAAATAACAATTCGTTCCCACGAATTAACAATTCGTTCCCACGAATTGTTTTGGCGCCCAACTGCGTGCGCAACACCTTTGTGCGCGCGCAGCTGGGAGTCAAAACAGTTCGTGGGAACGAATTGTTAATTCGAGGGAACGATTTGTTAATTCGTGGGAACGATTTGTTATTTCGTGGGAACGAATTCCACGTCCCCTCCGGGGCTCCGTAATGGAGTGTGCATGACAGCAAGGTACGAGCCCACTTTATGTCAATTATTTGCACTGTTCGCCATTCGATCAGGCGCTGCAGGTGTCAGTTATTTGATCAGGAGCTACGCTGCTCACAAATCCCATAAGCCCCAGCTATCTAGTGACTAAGTCACAAACTCATATGAGACACGCCATGTGATTTTGTACCTTCGGACATCTGCGTAACATGTTCAGAGTTAAAACTTCTGTCGCGGATGAATAGTCAGCATATTATAGACCATTGGTCGTAATTCTAGTAATGGAGAAAATAGATGATTCTTCACCTTTTATGTGGTTCTTTCTTTAAACCTTAAGTCTTATTTTTTTTGTCGTCTGCTGTTTATTTTCTATTTTCCATTTGTATCATCAAAAACATGCTTTGACAGCACTTTAGAATAATTTACAACATGGTTTGACAGCACTTCAGAATCATTTCCAATGGAAATGATTCTGAAGTGCTGTCAAACAATGTTTTTATTGAGAAATAAGGCAAGATATAAAAGCAACAGCAGACGACAATTGTGTGTAGCGGTCTAAGGGTTAATAAAAGTGATCTCAAATCTCATGTCCTACAGCATCATGTAGTTTAAATAAGAATAAAATACAGACGTTATATAGTTAGAAAGCTGTTTATAATTATGACAGTATGTATCGCTTTGATTTCAAAACTACTTATTATAATATGTGGCTGTGACTGGATAAATGGGGGCTATGAGTTTTTTCAACCAGTGTAGATCCAGATCAGCCTAGTCTGATCAGGATTTGCACTGTTCGTCATTACATCAACACGAAACACCCGCCGTGCTTCTAACAAGCAATATACTGAAGATCGGTATCAGGCTACAGGAGTGTGCTGTTTGATCAGGAGCTACACTAGTTACAAATCGCACAAGCCCCACCCACCCACCCCATTTCTCCAGTCCACATCCCGCAGAGCATTGATTTCAAATACATGTGAAACGATAGGAAATCAAGAATCGGTGAACTTTGTATTGAAAACAGTTTGTTTGACGAATCGAATGATGTCCTGTGACCTGTATGGTCAAGGTCACACAGACCTCACAGCTTTGGGTAAATACATATGTTTCATAAATAAACAAAATAGAACAGAAAAGCTCGCGAAACCTGATTCATATACGAACTAGAACATGTATTCATGAACATTAGACAGTTCATATTCCATTTCCCAGGTCAGTACATATATCCCCTGGGTCTAACCCGGGTCTGGATTGTCCGCCATGGCTCTAATATGCATGTATACATGTATATATAAAGTGTTTAAATATTTATTATAGTGTCACCCTTATATCGAAAGGACCAGTAGCCTATTTCACCAACATTGCAAAGTATACTTATCTAGCAAAGTATACTTTGAGGGAGAAATTTTCAATTTAAAGATAAATTTATTCATTTTTATTATACTGAATTTATTACATTATCACAGCCATTTTGGCTGTGATAATGTAATACATTCAGTATAATAATTCTGCATACTTGTAATCATCAAATACATGCAAGCGTTAGTTCTATATGAAATAATGCATTTCAGGAAAAATAAATGATTACTCCCTCAAAGTATACTTTGCTAGATACGTATTCTTTTTATGAAATCGGCTACTGATAGTTCTGATTTCTAATTGCTTTGTAATCCTGAACAGATCCATATATATTACTACAGTGAAGCACATCCAAAATTAAACATACCGCGGTTTCCTGGGTGTCCAATTTTGAGTAGATCCACTGTACCATGTTTGACCCTTAGAATGTGGGGAACAAAAATTGTCGACTACCGTTGTTTTATATGTTGTCTTCGTTTTCAATAAAAAACATTGTTTGATAGTATACTTTAGAATCATTTTTAAAATGGAAATGATTCTGAAGGGCTGCCAAACAATGTTTTTGGTGAGATATAAAAATGGAAATAAAAATAAACAGCAGTCGTCTGCTGTTTATTTTGTATTTCCATGTTTTGTTCCTTATCTAGATCAACACCAGGCGACAGTAGTGTAGTCCCACATCAGGAGCCACACTGGCTAGACTGGTCACAAATGTCATAAGCTCCATTTGTCCACTTATGAGACAAGACATGCGATTTTGTATCCAGGAAGATGTGCGATTTTTAACTAAAATATTTAGAGAAACTGTCGTATTTTATATAAATGACGTCGGAAGTTGACGAATTGTTCAGAGCAATATGCGGAAAACCATATACATGTAATACCGAATCTGCTATGAATAATTTGGCAACATTCGACGTCAATTACTGACAATATCTTAAATTTTGTAATTGTCTATACAAAATCACGTGGCATATCATTTAGACTCATATGATTTATGTATTCAACGTGTGGCATGATATAAGGACAGACGCAAACACGGACACTGCGATGTCAATTACGGACAATATCTAATTTTTTATACAAAATCACGTGGCATCTCAATATAGACTCATATGATTTCTGTATTCAACGTGTGGCATGAAGTAAGAACAGACGTGAACACGGACACTAGTACTGTGCTATAGGTAATCCGATTTCACTGTCTGACGGAGAATTCGGTTTATCAAGGTACTTGATGAACTTTCTCGATTATGCAACATTTACGACGAAGTCTGTCTAGTTGGAGACTTCAACAGTAGAACAAAAATATTATGCGATCATTTACAAGACAATGATTATATCACAGAATTCATTGACGATGAGGATATTGCAAATTTCATGTGCAGCAGCCAAATGTTAGCAGATGCAAATATTCTCATGGACAGGGCATCCTGTGATATCGGCAAACCCAATAACTGGGGATATAAGTTAATAGCTTTGTGTAAATCTACAAATCTGTACATTGCCAATGGGAGTATGGGATGTGATAAGGGCGTTGGAAAAGTGACATGTAATGATACGAGTCTAATAGATTATGCTCTACTCACCCCATTATTGCTTCTCTCGACAACCGAGTTCACAGTACATGAATTTAATCCTCTACTTTCAGACGTACATTGTGCTATTTCATTTGATTTCAATATCTCGAGTAATCCAACTTTAGCACACAACGGTAGGCCGGAACATATATTGCGAAATTGGAATCCTAATAAAATCCACGAATTTGTAAATAATATCGATGAATATGTAATCCAGAGTTTACACACGGAACTAGACATTATATTAGTCAATAAGAACGCTCTCGTAGTACACACGACCAGGCTGCACCAGACAGCACGGGCAGCACGGGCAGCGCTACGGTCGACCAATCATCGTTTGATAATTTTGTGTCGCGTATAGGTCATTTGTTTACACAGACCGCATACAGAAACTTTTGGCCAGGCGCGTCATGGCCCGGTGCGCGTCGTAAAAATAACATAAACAGACCGTGGTTTGGATGGATGAGTGTAGTATAAATAGGAGATGTTTTATGCAGGCTAAAAATTCATATCATTTTCATAAAACGGCACACAATAAAACGATTTTACATCGTGCGAGTAAAATATATAAGAATACAATTACTACGCATGCGAACAACTATAAACATAAATACGTTGCACGAATACGACAAATGCAAAAGTCAAGACCTAAAGACTTTTGGAAGCTTTTAAACGGCGTCCAAAACACCGAACATATCACTTGCATTCATGTTAATCAATTTTATAACTACTTTAAAGACATGAATGCCATTGATCATATTAATGAACAACATATTATTGATGCTGCAGCAGATATAAATTTACCGAATAATGAAGACATTAACACGCCTATGTCAGCAAATGAGATACTCTCAGCGATTTCCAAACTGTCAAACAACAAGGCTTGGTCTCGCGATTCTATACTTAACGAATATACAAACACTAAACACATAATGTTAAGTCTCTACGTGAAACTGTTTAATCATGTTTTTCAAAGTGGAATTGTACCAAATGATTGGCTCGAAGGTCATATAATACCAATTTATAAGCATAAGGGCTCAAGGCATGATCCTGACAATTATAGGGCAATAACAATAGTTAGCTGTCTTGGTAAAGTATTCACTTCTATAATTACAAATAGGTTGACAACATATGCTGAACAGAATGGGCTTATAACTGAGGCACAGGCTGGTTTTCGGAAAGGATATAGTACGGCTGATAACAGTTTTACTTTACATGCAATTATAGAAATACTATTTAGTAAAAGGCAACCTCTTTTCTGCGCATTTATTGATTTTAGGAAAGCTTTTGATACTGTATGGAGAAATGGCCTCTGGTATAAGCTGTTGCTGTCCCGCATAAACGGGAAATGTTTAAACATAATTAAAAACATGTATAAATGTTATTAAATCTTGTGTTAAAGTAGGAAATGACTTTTCAGAATACTTCCCATGCATGGTGGGTGTCAGGCAGGGTGAAAATATGTCACCATTTTTGTTTGCCATGTTTTTGAACGACCTTGAAGATTTTCTCAATGTATGCGGTATTGTAGATTTACAATCGGTTACATCTGACATGTTTCAACATCTAGATATATATGTTAAACTATTCTTGTTATTATACGCTGACGACACTATTCTCATGTCTGAGACAGAAACTGGCCTACAAGATGCTCTAAATTATTTTCATCAATACTGTATTCAGTGGAAATTGGAAGTAAACGCATCAAAAACCAAAATTATGATTTTCAAAAAACGTAAATCATCAAAAAATATAGCCTTTACATATAACGATAACACAATTGAAATTGTAGACCACTTTACATATTTGGGAAATGTTTTTTCACAAAACGGAACTTTTCATAAGACTAAGAAACATTTGATTGACCAAGCATCCAAAGCTCTTTTCGGCCTATTTAGAAAGATTAACAACTTGTCAACTCCAGTAGACTGTCAGCTTAAGTTATTTTATCAATGTATCACTCCAATTCTCTGCTATGCCTGTGAAATCTGGGGAGGTTTGAAAACATTTCGGCTATAGAAACAATTCATTTTGAAATTTTGTAAAACTGTTTTGGGGGTAAAAAAGAAATCCACACCAAATTTCATGGTTTATGGAGAACTCGGCAAATTTCCGCTTATTATTGACATTAAATGTAGAATTATTTCGTTTTGGTCAAAATTAGTTTCAGGGAAGCAGAGTAAATTATTGTTTCTTATGTACAAGTTATTATATACACAACATGAAGCAAATGTGACTCATTTCCGATGGATTCAGAATGTTAAATCTATTTTAACTGAAATTGGAGTTCCTGTCGTATGGCTTAGCCAGTACGATGTTAATGCTAGCTGGCTGGGCCACTACGCCAGGACTTAGCTTCAAACCAGTTTATTCAGTCATGGCTCACCAGCATCGATTCATCTTCACGTGGAATTACGTATAGAATCTTTAAAACATAGTTTGGATTAGAAACATATTTAATTAATCTCACGGAAAGGTTAAGAAAAACATTGACCAGATTTCGAACTTGTAATCATAGACTGGCGGTAGAAACTGGTAGATGGACAGGTGTGCCGAGAGCAAGCAGGGTCTGCAACAAATGTGGCGTTGGTGCTCTCGGTGACGAGTTTCATTTCCTTTTCGAGTGCCGCTTCTATGATGAAGTTCGAAAACGGTATATCAAGCCATTTTATTTTAGAAGACCAAATATTTTAAAATTAAAATTCGCACAGCTATTTGAGAAAAAATCTGGAAAGCAATTAAGAAATTTAGCTATTTTTATAAGAAATGCTTTATGGTTATAATGACTAGTGAGCTTATACATATGCATTTTGTATTTTTACCCATCGTTGTATTATGTAATCTATTGTATACCTCGTGTGTCACGTATGTGGCTTAGAGTGAATAAAATGTATTGTATTGTATCAAGTGGTTATAACAACAACAACAGTGGCTGAAAGTGTTGAAATCTCCCCCACTTCAAAGTAAGAATTATTAGATATTTTCCTTAATATGAAACGGATTTTGATGACATATGGCGCAGCAAACGCGTCTTCATGAGCTGCATTTGGTCTTCCAGGGAGTTCGGCACAGACTTATTTCGTTTTTGCGAAGAACGACATAAGTTTGGGCCAAAGTACTGAGACCACCAAATGCAGATTAACAAGACGAGTTTGATGCGCCATATTTAATCAAAATCCGTTACGTAATAAAACAATTATATAAAAGAATACGTACTTTGAAGTGGATGGATTCTGGAAGTTTAAGTACTTGTTGTTGTTGTTAGTACCACGTGATCATACACCTTGGTTATATGATAGGTAGAATTCAAATTTCAAGGTGACAGGGATGAGTAAAAAGGAAGTGGGTCTAACACGGAAATAAGCATGCTGAGAATATTATCGTTTTTGCTGGCGACAGTAATGCCCTTTCAGTAAGTAAATGGCAGACAACGTAGGACCTGATCAGACTGCGCGGATGCGCAGGCTGATCAGGGGCTACGCTGTTCGCATACGTCATACTGTGCTGTTTCTCTACCTGGGGTCCGTTTCACTAAGCTTCGTACGACTAAAATGTTCATAAGTGCACAATTACGATAGTCTGTGAATTTCACATTAACTATGTTTTCTTGCAAACAATTATTGGATTTACATTTATTGAACATAGGCTGCATATGCAGCCTATGTTCAATACATGTATATCCATCAATTGAAATTTTCAAACGATTCTAAATGTGCACTTACATTTTAGTCGTATGAAGTTTAGTGAAACGGGCCTCTGGAGCCCATATGATGTCGCTGTGCCTGTAAACAAATTTAATGTATTGCCGATGGCCACCTGGCCCCATCATTATTATATCGATGGTCTAGTAACATAAGGTCGTAACTGCTATGCTAAAGCATAGCACTTCCGACCTTATGTTACTAGACCATCGATATCACAAAATACAACAATCTAAATAACCCCAGTGTTTTGGAAAATGAACCGTGATCATTGATATTTAAAGGTACATGCCCACTCAGTAGGCACAATATGTTCTTTATCGGCATTAAATAAGTGTAATTTTGTCTCTATTCCACCAGTTCTAAAACTTACAAATGCCCAGAAAACAGATATAATCATTTAGTAATGTTATGTTACTAATAGTGACGCGCGTTGGTATCAGGCTATTTTCATATGCAAATGATGCATGATATTTTTTAATTATTTATAATAATTAAATGCGTCACCGTATTTTCGACAGATTATAAAGTTTGATAATTGCACATCAAAAAATAAAATACAGAGTATAAATAGTAAAGTCAGTTAACATGTTAAGGAAACACGGTTATCGCCCCTGATATCAGTGTGGAAATTTAGGTCTGATATAAAATGTATAATAATGCCAATACATACATGGAGGTAAGGTAAATGAATGTTTATTTTACCAGAAAATGTGTCAGAGACTGTCTCTGATATAAAGAACATGTTATGCCTACTGAGTGGGCATGTACCTTTAATAAGTAGTTTGGTAAATAGTATATGTACTAATCATTCGCCAGGTAACATAATCATGATTCAGGTGAAATAAAACACCATATGTCCAAGGAAAAAATCGGTGCACGAAATGACGTGATCAAAATAAATAAAAATGGCGCCAACAAATTCAAAGCATTTGCAACCTGCTTTTGCAAACAAATATAATTTATTATATGTTAGAACATACTTATCTAGCAAAATATACTTTGAGGGAGAAATTTTCAATTTAGGGATAAATTTATTAATTGTTATTATACTGAATTGATTACATTATCACAGCCATGTTGGCTGTGATAATGTAATAAAGTCAGTATAATTATTCTGAATACTTTGAATCATCAAATATATGCAGTCATTAGTTCTATATGAAATAATGCATTTCGGGAAAAATAAATGATTAGTAAGTAGTAAGTATACTTTGCAATTTTGGTGAAATCGGCTACAGATCAGCATGTGTATCCGCACAGAATCTGCACTGTTTACCATTCCATCAATGAAACATCCATCATCAAGCAATATTTATAGGTTATTACCTCGCTAGTTTGATATTAACCTACTGTCTGTTCCACGTTTTGCTGCCGACGAACATTTGGCTATTAAACACATTAAATCTAAAATATATTTAAAAGTAAGTACTTTTTTATTGATAACAAAAAGGTATCCCTCCCGTAAAAACAATTAGTTCTTGTAATTCCATCAAATATTAATTTTATTGCGAAAAAACGATTTTCCTATGGGAATTTAACATGGGGGCTAAAAATAGATTTTTTTTTTCAAATATTTTTTTTATTTGTGGACCGATTTTCAAAATCTAACTTATTTTCTTAGTTACATCATTTTCAAGCTATCTCGCCAGGTTTCGGAGTCAATTTCCAAAAATGTTGAAAAGTTTTGGAAATTGACTCCCCATGTTAAATTCCCATAGGAAAATCGTTTGTTCGCAATAGAATTCAATATATGATGGAATTTCATCAAATATTTTTCTTGGGGAGGAGGAATATTTTGTTATTGATGAAAAAGTACTTACTTTTGAATATTGTTTAGATTTAATGTGTTTAATAGCCAAAAGTTCGTCGGCAGCAAAACGTGGAACAGATATTAGGTAGAGCTGTCAGTCCGAGGTAACTTGATATCAGCCTGAGACCGAAGGTCGAAGGCTTAATATTGAGTTACCGAGGGATGATACCGAGGTGATATACAAACTAGCCACGTAATAATAACCTCTTTATTCCCGAGATATCATTGTTTCGACATTTCTGTGGCCGATGTCAAATTGTGACCGAAACCTTTTCAGTTATGGTCCCAATTTTGGATTGTAGATCTACCGTTTTGATCTGCAAAGCACATAGGATATTTCGAAAATCAAACACAACGAGAAATCGACTTAAAAATGGACGCAACTAGCTTGAAAACGGTGTTTATAATCCCGTCGCAGCGCTGATGTACTGTGAAACTTGCAATCAGTCTCACTTTTCAGATATCTGCGCTTTTTAACCCATCCCGTGCGTCATTCAGACATGACTGACGTCATACTTTTGATTACGTCAATACGTCTGTGCTACTTCATTTACATTAAAGATGGCTGCTCTCAGTATTTTCAGTGCGATAGGTAGGGAAATAAACAACTAAAATTGCTGTTTGTGATGTTGTTTATGATTCTGGACAGATCTCACTAAGTCTTGTGATTTAACGGTAACGCCGCCATCTTGATTTTTTTCTCGATGATTTGGGAAGGTAACAAATAGTAACCAACTGCGCATGCGTCATACCATGTTTCCAGTCAGATACGGACACGAGACATGTTATTACCCAGAAAAAGTTATATCTGACTGGAAAAGGTGATATCTGTCTGGATTTCAGTGCCTATCAGCCTGGGTCTTAGGGTATTTTGGGGGAATATGGGACGTTGGGTAATATGGGACAATGTTGACGTTCTTATCGGTGTTGTACAGAATGCTGGTTTTGAAAGATTACATTTCAGTATTATAACAATTGGTCCTTTCCATGTATGGAAAGAAAGTTGCGAGGTGGCAGAATTTGAACGAGGTAATTATTATTGATTCCTATCATGTACACTAATAAACAAAACATGAGAAAATTTTGATTATGTAAGAATCAGTTGTGTGGACTTAGTGGACTATATACGCACCACGCTAGTTTAGTGTAGTTGGTATTGTTTACGATATGAACAATGACATTTATTTCACAAAACACATATTAAGCACTTCGTTGACACTGACTCGGGGATCGATCTTTTTCAATTTTAATATCACATGTTACTTTGGGGTAAAATGAGACAGTTACCCCAACGCCATTTTTCATATAGCATCAAGCAAAAATGTAGCCATACGATTGACCAGTTTTACCCACGATCATTATTTGATTTAAATATAATTATAGCATAAATGGTATGAACTATATGTATAACATATATGTGAACTTCTTGTAGTACCGTTTGGCACAGACACAATATATATGGCAGATAAACTAATACAAGACGGTGTAGCATGTGCAAAGATAATTAAGTACAACGTGCTATCAATTAACACATGCCACATAAAGACCATGTTTGATAAATGGGTTATTAATTTGTCATTTCCAGAATATGCAATGACCACGTTACACTGTGCACATCATTAGGTCACTCAGTACGGTCAACTAATGTTAGAATTTCAGGTATGCCAATGTTACCGCATATATAACAACCCGGATGTAAGATGGCGGACATGGAATAAAAATTGATTACCAGTGAATGAATATTGGAATTTATACATAAAGTATGCACACAGGATTTTAAATGTACTAAAGACTTAATAAGTGATATCCGTATGTTGTGTGGTTAAATTTGTAGTGAAATTATATCGATATTTTGAATTAAAGACGATTGGATTTGACGAGTGCAAACAATGGACAATAATACGATGGAGTATAACGTAGTACAACTAATCGTTATGAATCGTTGTCACCAGGTAGTGTTTTCACTACTCCAACAGATATCAGGCCTCCACCTTATCGATATGATCAGTGCTCAGCGGATCAGGGTCTACGAAGTTTGCACGACTTTGACGGCATGACAAGTGATGACAAGTTATCTCACATTCTAAAAAAGGTGTCCAACATTGAAAATACACAAAGTGACATGTATAGAAATATTCAATGTTTTGAGGCCAGTATGAAGACCTTATGTGGGCGGTTAGACAATGTCGTGTCATGCGTGGACTTGCATTCAAAAATGCTAAAACTTATCGCATACAAAAGCATAGACGGGGAGGCCAGAGGTAGGCGAAACAATTTATTATTTCGTGGGATCGGTGAGCGAGACAATGAAGACTGTTTAGAGGTGATGAAAGGCTTTCTACATAGGAAATTGTGTCTTGATTCCCGCGACATCTCCATAGCGCGCGCTCACAGGTTAGGCCGTCCCCGTTACCGTTATATACGTCCGATTATTGTTGCGTTTACTGAGTTCACAGACACTGAGCTGATCATGAGCAATGCTCGCCATTTGAAGGGGACAGGTTACGGAATTGACAGGGATTATCCGCGAGAAATAACCGATGCCCGGAAAAAACTGTACCCTGCTTTCAAGTTAGCACGTGAAACAGGTAAAAAGCCGAGCATAAAATACCCAGCCCGGTTGGTTGTAGACGGCAAAACGCAACAGGATGAGCTGCCCGACTGGTATGAAACTATGCAGGGTGACAGAATATGCATGCTGAACGAGTTTGCCCCGTGGTGCATATTCGACGTCGACAGTCGCGGACGCTAGTGGCAACGTTAACGCTCCGAAAGAGACACCGCCAGTGACACGCCAAAATCAATCCCCGAGTTTGCCCAGCGCCACTAGACCGCCACGTTTTGATAGTGCTACAGACGGGCAGTCACGTCCGCAGACTCTGATTGGCCAGCGTTTTACTAAACCGCCTCCACCACAACGTAGTTTCGATTCGCCGAGGCAGCCAGCCGCTCCACCGACGTCCCAGTACCTGCCGCCACCCACTTCATATCCGTGCTTCCCACCGCGACCACCTCCACAGATGCACAGCTATTCCGATGTTACAAGACAGCCAGGTGTATCCAGTGGGAATACAACATACACCAGTATATTCCCCAGTGTTAGTACAGCATACACCAGTGTACCAAGTGCAAACAACGTATACACCAACGTACCAAGTGTGAGTCACATACACACCAGTGTAGTCGGCGCAAACACCACACACACAGCCAGTGTAGCCAGTGCACCCAGCACAAACACCACATACAATGTTTTGTCGACACAGCCCAGCAATGTGCCTGTTACTCAGATTGTGTCAGGTCCCTCATATATCACCAGTACGCCCAATAAACAATACAAACAAGCGAAAACCGTCACAATCGCCAACAGTAGATGACTCGTCGGTCACGCTTTCACCTGAGACTGACCATTCGCAGTCATTATTACCAAGTGTAGCCGGACAATCGCACACAAATGTAAACACTAACAATAGTACTACGAATCATGAAAATATAAACATTAGCGTAAACTCAGGCACCCACAGATCAAGGTCACATAAACGTCACCAGACACGTGCTAGCCAGTCGGCCAATAGTGCGAATCGTGCAGTTGGCGCGAATGCACCACGTGATGTTACAAGCCACACAATGACTCGGTCAGTGAGCAGATCATGTGATATAAACAGTGGCGGTTCACAATAGCACAGCGGGGAGAGTAGGCCAAATACAATTACGTTTGCATTGCTAAAATGTGCAAGGTCTTGTCACGAAGAGAATTAATAAATTACATTCACCTGAACTTTTAGAAATATTCAAACATAACGATATAATTGTGTTTTACCGAAACCTGGACGGATTCATTATCTGATATACATGTTGACTCATTTACCCATTATCCATTACACAGGTCTTGCAAACATAGCAATGCGAAACGTAACTCTGGGGGCATTGTAGTCTATGTGAAGGATTATTTAGCTAATGACGTCACTTTATACTTAGAAACACTCCGACGCATACATGTGGCTAAAATTGAATAGTAATTTATTCAATCTACCACATGATTTGTATATGTGTATTTCCTATATTATTCCTGAGAATTCTAGCCGGCAAGCTTTTGTTGAATCGAACATTTTTAATGATGTGCTTGATGATATTAGTATCATTCAGAATAATACAAAAAATGAATGTAATTTTATGATGTTGGGCGACCTAAATAGCAGATGCGGATTATTACATGATTATGTATCGATGGATCACGCTGAACACGTAGATACGTTGCCCGATGATTATATATGTGATAACGATTTACCGAGATTGTCACAGGATACTGGAAGAATTAATTCAAACGGGCGATTATTGATCGAACTTTGTAAATCCTCCGGATTACGTATTGTAAACGGCAGTGAGTGTGTGGTGAGACGGGCAAATGTACCTACGTGGGCAGCAGAGGTAGTAGTCTCGTTGACCTAGTCCTGATAAATGGACAATTATTACATTTATTTTCCACATTTGTTGTTGAAGATCCAAATATATTATCTGATCATTGTATTGTACATTTTTCAATGAGTTGTAGTCGTACTGAGCAGAATTCCATTCACCAAAGTACGAATAATAGCCAACAATTAACGCATAAATTTGTGTGGCAAAATGATAATATAGATGCCTACAAAAGCGCATTGTGCTCACCTGGCGTTATCGAGCAACTCGATCGACTAACACAAACATTACGTAATGAGTCGTCTGAAAATGATATTGATAACGCCGTTTCTAGTTTTAATAATCTGATTGACTCTGTTTGCGAACCTTTATTTAAAAAATCGATAAAAGCACAAAATAAAAACATAGCGGAATCAGTAAAATACAAATTAGACGAAACTACTGAATCGGCAAAACGCATATTTTTCAATAATCTGAATAAATACAGGAGGGATGATACAAATTATAATCGAACACAACTAGTAAAGTCGAGGAGTGATTACAAGCAGTGTCATCGTAATTACATGTATGAACAAGCAAAATCCCAAACAAATAAGTTATTACAAGCTAGACGAAAAAATGCCAAACAGTACTGGCAAATGTTGAAAGAAAGAAACTGCAGGCTTACCCAAATCAAACACAATTTCTGCTGATTCTTTTGTACAGTATTTCAAAGCCATAAATAATCCAACAGACCATTTTTTCCAGCCAGATGAAGATATTATTCATTTTAATGAAGTCTATTTTGAGTCGGAAATAAAAATAATGTTCGCTGAATTGAATATCGAAATTTCTAAGGAAGAACTTTTGCAATCAATTTCCCAGTTATCAAATGGACGGAGTGGGGGACCAGATATGTATTTAAAACGAATTTCTAATTCATGGAAAAATGCTAATTTCACCATTTCTGCACAAACTGTTTAATACAACTTTCAGAAATGGTTATTTCCTTTCCCCGGAGGCCTGGTCTGAAGGTTATATAGTACCACTTCATAAAAAAGGTAACGTAAATGATGTAGGTAACTATAGGGGAATTACATTACTTAGTACTATTGGAAAATTATTTTCAAGAATATTAAATAATAGGCTCACACTGTGGGCCGATAAATATTTTGTATATGTTGAATCACAAGCTGGCTTTAGAAAACATATTGTCAACTGTTGATCATATATTTATACTACATAGGAATGATTACCCATCTACTTAACCAAGGGAAACAACTACACTGCGCTTTTGTTTATTTTACGAAGGCATTCGATTATATTGTGAGAGAAAATATCTGTATAAATTAATACGCATAGGAGTGAGAGGCAACATGTTAAGTGTAATAAAATCTATGTATGATAACATAAAATCAAAAGTAAAATTTAATAATCAATTAAGCGAAGAATTTACCTGTATGCTAGGGGTGCGTCAAGGGGAATGCTTATCACCATTTATATTTGCAATGTATATAAATGATTTAGAAGATGAGTTCTATTTAAACGGAATTGATGGGATAGACATTGGCATGATACATATTTTGTTGTTATTATATGCTGATGACATTGCAATTTTAGCAACGTCAGCAGTACATTTACAAAAAGGGCTTGACACATTATACAAATATTGCCAAAAATGGAAACTTACAGTAAAATACAAAGAAAACTAAAATTATGATTTTTAGAAAAGGCGGCCGACTTCCCGTAAATTTGAAATTCTATTATAACGATTACGAAATAGAAATAGTAACACAATTTTCATACTTAGGAGTGGTTTTCACGCCAGGTGGCTCCTTTTCAGAGGCCAATAATACCTTATCGGGACAGGCACAAAAGGCAATTTTCAAATTATATACATATTTTGAAACAATTTACTGACTTATCACCTAAGCATATGCTGGAATTATTTGATAAACTTGTCCTCCCTATCCTGAATTATGCCGGTGAAGTATGGGGGTTTTTCACAGTCCATGCAAATTGAAAGAGTGCATTTACAATTTTGTAAACGCGTGCTAGGTGTCAAAATATCAACACAAAACGATTTTGTTTACGGTGAACTAGGCAGAACATCACTTAGAACAGGTCGTTTATATAATATAATTAAATATTGGTTCAAAGTAATCGGATCAAGTGATCGGAAATATATTAAATGTATGTATCACATGATGCTTAATGATATTGAACGGTCACCAACTGTGAAAAATTGGGCCTCTCTGATTAAATCTATGTTAACACAGCTTGGTTTTTACCATGTATGGCTTTCGCAAGGTGTGGGTGACGTCATAAGATTTTTATCAACATTAAAACAACGCTTAACAGACAATTTCGTTCAGGACTGGAACACTAGAATAAATGAATCTAGTAGAGCTTTATTTTATAAAAATATTTCATCTTTTGAATATCAATGCTATCTCGATGTCATCAGTGTAAACAAGTTTAGAGTGGCTCTAACCAGACTGCGTGTATCTGCCCACAGGCTGGAGGTTGAAACCGGCAGATGGCATAGACCACTTAGCACACCCTTTGATGATCGTAAATGTAAATTCTGTAACGTGTTAGAAGATGAATTTCATTTCTTGTTTATATGTCCTGTCTACAATGACTTGAGGGTACGCTACATCGGCCAATATTATAGAAGTAGACCTAACATGTTAAAATTAGTAACACTGTTTCATTCAGATGAGCGTCTTATATAAGAAACCTTGGTAATTTCGTTTTCAGAGCGTTCGATAAACGTAACGAAAATTATATCTCAGCTAAACAGATATATGTAGTAATTTATTCTTGAAATAACTGGAAATCAATTGTGTATACTTACATTTATATAAAATGCACAGTACATTCTTAGAACAGGCTGTGCGAATGCGCAGGCTGATCTGGACTCCGCTGATCTCCAAGTCGACATGTGCATTTATGTCATTTTGTACCATACACTCTATACCGTTTGTTTACAGTATGACATGTATTATATGTGAATGTACATGACTGTATTATTCATGTACTAGTTGTTTTACGCTATTCTGATGCTGATTTAAAGCGAATTTTGCCAAAAACAAAAACTCTCCCGAAATTAAGCAAATTATTTAACTACTAGTAAGCTTTGTATGCTTTGTTTCGTTAAATTATCCTATACTTGTGTGGAAAGTAGATACATGTATTATATGTGCACTATTACTTTAAAACTATACTTGGAATACATTGTATGATCAAAGTATTCCTGTTTGAGGGAAAGAACGCCATGACGCAACCACTGTTGCATTGTTTTATGTATGTGTATGTACTTATATAGACATGTAATACTATACCACATTTAGAAAGAAGATATACATGTATATGGGTGTGTATATGTGCGTATATGTGTGTACATGTATATGCATGTATCTATTTGCCTATTTGCCACGACTGTGGTGTTTCTAAATTTATTATATTTAGTAGTTACCCATGTACGCCATCTTGCATTGTACGTATATTATACCATAGTCATGTATGTATGCTCATGAGGCAGATGCCTCGATGCAATAAACTATTCTATTCTATATAGAGAATACCAGGCTAGTGTCTTTTGATATCAAGTTTATTACGCAAGGCTAGGAAACGCGTAGGAATTCCGAGGCTTGCCGAAGAATTCCTACCGTTTCCGAGCCAAGCCTGAAATTTCAATTCGATGGATTTACATTTATTTATGCTCAATAAATGTAAATCCAATAATTGTTTACAAGAAAACGTTGTTAATGTGAAATTTACAGACTATCATCATTTTTCACTTACAGACATTTTAGTCGTACAAAGTTTAATGAAACGGCCCCCTGGTCACTGGGGACTTGTGTTAACCTTGTTTGTAAGGCGAAATGCGTTTTAAATGTTAATGTTTTCTCAATATCTCATTAACTCCTTCACCAATTTCAATAATATTTGCCCACAATGTCTGTTTAGTGATCACGGTGCTTAGTTTCGCATATGACCCACGCCCGAACACCCAAGGTCAAGGTCACTGGGAACTTATGTTCACTTTGTTTGTGTAAGGCAAACGCGTTAAAGGTTTTAATCTTTTGTCAATAACACCTTAACTCCGTCACAAATTTCACTAATGATTTCCCTCACTGTCTGTCTAGGGATTAGCCTCGTAATAACGATGCCCTTTTACTATCAAGGCTGCAGGTGAAGGAATCCGTGTTCTATGAACACATTTTCTAGTTTCAATCAAATTCTTTTATTTTCACGTAGTAAAGTCATCTCAAAATTCAAATTTCTTGTTTTTATGCAAATAAAATGCCAAAAGTACTCCTGAGAATTGCATAGCCACGGCACAGGTTGAAGTAACGGACCGAGGTCTATAAATACATTAAATATGCCTAAAAGCATCAATAAATGAAGAAGAAAAATAAGCTAACATTTTTTTTTACTCCCTCCATATACTCCAGGGTGTAAACAAAATAATTTTAGCTTATTTTTTTTCTTCATTTATTGATGCGTTTAGGCATATATAATGTATGTATAGACATCGGTCCGTTAGTTCAACCTGTGAGCCACGGGGGTGCTTATTACAACTGTATTTGCCTTTTGAAATTTTAGCTATAACATCAGCTGGCGAAATCACCTGGTCGGCGGTTTGTTTGTGACGTTTGCAATAAGCGGTTTACGACGAAGGGTGTCATGAAGCAGCACCGGGCGATTCACTTCGACAAGAAGGAGTACCTGTGTGATAAGTGTGGATTCGCTACCAAACACCAGAGTCACTTGATCTCTCATCGCAAGATTCACACTGGTAGTGTTACATGACTGCCGTTGTTCGACACCACTCACAGCCGTGTTCCAACATACAGCGCGTGCTGTTTGACCATGGCCGTAGACAATGCTCATTTCAAGGCCAAGCCAACACCTACGTAATACATGTGTCTAATGACGTTACTAGAACACGCCATTACGTCACCAGGTCTCACTGAAATTTTGAAATTGATGCAGCTGTTTGAATGGAACGGGTTATCAAAGTATCAAAATTAACTGCATTATATGCTCAAATTACACGATAGTTCCGACGGAAATGTAACAATAACGTTAGACTATGTCCAGTTGTGGGTAAACGTTTGTTGTGGCACTCGGGCCCTTGGGGTTCAAACAGTTCCCTCGTGCCACGGCAAACGTTTACCCACGGCTGGTCATGGTCGAACCTTATAATTCACAATGGTGGAAGACTCGGACCTGTGGCCCAATTAATCAAGATTTCAGAATAAAGTTACCCCACCTATCAATTTCTGTGGTGTCTCAAGGGGCCAGTGGACGAAGGGGGCTAAGTTGATAAGGGACCTAGTCCCTTCTTCCACTGACCATTTCAATTGTGTATATTAGGGATGGATTGTGGCCTAGAGGTTAAGGCCCTGGGGCCCGTTTCACTAAACGTTGTACAACTGAAATGTTCGTTAGTACAAAATTATGATAGTCTGTAAAATTTACATTGATAATGTTTTCTCCATCAATTGAAATTTCCAGACGATCCTAAATTTGCACTTACGAACATTTTAGTCGTATGAAGTTTAGTGAAACGGCCCCCTGGATTTCAACCAGAGGTTGCAAGTTCAGTCTCTGTCCTAGGTGTGAATAATAGTGTCATAGTATTTCCACCCTGTCCCTACATGACTATAGCTGATGCTGGGACATACAAAACCCATTTTATCCCGTCAACACAGTGCGTATGTGCCGTGAAACACGGTGCCGTGAAACATTTTTGATATCCAGTCAATACAATTTTTGCATTTTACAGCCATTTGTAGCTGCTGACGGGATAAATAGAATAGTAGGTTAGTGCCGTGAATGGGAAAAATATCTGGCGCGGCACGGAAACGGGATGTGCTCGGCAGAGCCTCGCCCATCCCGTTTCCTGAGCCTTGCCAGATATTTTTCCCATTCACGGCACTAACCTACTATTCTCTATCACAGTCAATTGTTATACGACCGTTTTGAAACGACGGTATGTACTACATGTATGCGTGCGTGCGGAGGACAGTAAACTAGAGCTTGTGTACACTATATCACCTTTTTAACTTGGCAATTTTTTCTACATTTTTGTATGGAATTCTAGCATGTGCTCCTTGGTGTTTTTACCTAGCAATGAAATTTTTATACGAGCTGTGGGGGGGGGGGTATACTGGAGTCCGTCCGTACGTGCGTCCGTCCGTCACTAAAGTTAACACCAGATAAATATGTTATAACTTCTATTTCCTTCATCTAAAATGCTTAATATTTCACACATGCATTCTTGTGAGGCTCTAATACCATGCTGTGCCAAATCCACGACCGTCCAACCCCCGCTGATCACAAGCTCAAGGTCAAATACTTAGTCTCTTTACAAAACTTAACATCAGAGAAATATGTTATAACTTCTATTTCCTTACATATTTAGGGGCACATGAGCCCACGCGGGGAGTATTCCGTAAACCTCGCTTACTGACAAATCAAATGCGTAGGATGGAACACCTGCATCACTCGACGTGTACTGCGGTCCCCATAATAGTTATATGTAAATCAGCTGTTTCAATGGATTGGGTTATCAAAGTACAGATAGTACTGGATATATGCTCAAATTGCATGATATTTCCGACGGAAATATAGCAAAAACGTTCAACTGTTCCAGCCGTGGGTAAACGTTCAACCAAAGGGTTCAAACAATTCCCGAGTGCCATGACAAATGTTTACCGCGGCTGGACATTGTCGAACCATATATTTTTATCCTGGACGAGACATGAAACGAATGATCCTGTCCCTGTATAACCTTAGCTGTTGCTGGAACTAACAAAGGGAAATACAGCGTGATTTTTGCCTTCGTCCACCGGACCTCGTGATCAGATGGAGAGTGGACATAAAGATTCCTCCCACCGTGTCGGGTGGAAATCCCACTTGGCGCGATGGAGAGGCAAAATGTCCACCGTGGAACAATTTAAAGACACATGGCGCGTCACCGTGCCAGCATACAGGTAATACGGTTAGCGAAGAGGTGCAATTTTGTAATTTTGCAATTTTGCAATTGAAAACGTAACTCTTACTATTCTCATTACAGGCAAAATTAAGTGTAAAATTATGATAGTCTGTAAATTTCACATTAACACTGTTTTCTTGTAAATAATTGTTGGATTTACATTTATTGAGCATAGGCTGCATATGCAGCCTATGCTCAATAAATGTAAATCCATCTATTCAAATTTGCAGACGATTCTAAATTTGCGCTTGCGAACATTTTAGTCGTAAGAAGTTTAGTGAAACGGCCCCCAGATATTCAGATGTGAATTCGAGGGCTGTAAATATTCCTCACCCAAAAAGCGATACGTGCGAGAACACATGAACGCTCACCTGAACATCCGAGATTTCATTTGCCAGGTGAGCACCACTCATTAATTGCTTAATTGGTAACTGATTGGTTTTGCAGGGGACCTGGTTAGGTGCTCGTTTCACGACTGCAACTACGCGACTCCCAAGCAGGGCCATATGACGCAGCATTTGAATCAGCATCTAAACATACGGAATCACATGTGCCAGGTACATGTTGTTCTACGAGTGTGTTACTTTTGTTTTACTATTTGTTTTGTTGCAATACATATACACATGACGTGGGTGACAATTTAACGATCGGGGTTTACCTTTACCGGTATTCAGACTGGAGACCTGGTTTGTCCCTCACGTACGTCTGGCATTTTGTAAGCGACAGTTGGTATATCATTCTTATAAAAGTAATCCACCGGTATTACTTTTTAATAGGGGAAAGGGCCATGTGACATTGGTGTGGTATGGACCTGGCACCAGGTCCGGTTATTCTAATTTCAGGGCTGAATATATTTTTTCTTGATGTAAATATTCCGTTCCGTCCTTAAATGTCCGTAGTTGTTGATAGGCCGTTAAACACCAATAAACAAACCAACATGTACACATGATACAGTTTCTATTTGTACATGCCAACCAGATATGCAAGAGAACCTACTTACGTATCCGGTAAAAACAAACAAGGCTTTGAAAAAAAAACGAATGTAAATTTATGTTAAAAGTTTGTGAATTTTTTAACATAAATTTAAATTGTCGCTAAATAATAAGAAAACACTTTTATTAAACTTATTAAGTGTAAATTTATGAACGGAATTATAATGACTTAGACAAGTCCCAAATCAATTTTCATATTACTTCACCAGTAAATAATGAAAATAGCATGCACAGTCTGTTTGTTTTTTCATAGAACCACGCTCAAAACCTACCCGCACACGGAACCCTTAACAGAGGAAGAACTTGCTATGGCCTTAGTCTGTGCATGTTCAATACAAAAATTGTGGTACCTTCATCATGCTGCAGAAAACAATAAACAGACCATAATTATAGCTTATTTTCCATGAAAAAACATCTTGGTATTTCATTAGAATTGTCTCCAAGGAGACAATTCTAATGAAATGCCAAGACATGTTTTCATTTCGAAGCAAACTATTCAATTATTGCTGTCTGTTAATGTGTAAACAGTAGTGTGATTATATTTTACCCAATTACAATTTTGAAATACCCAAGTGCTTCAGAAATGATGGAGTGACAATACTCAATTACTAATTTCTTATCTGGAGCTCCTCATCACACTATTCTTTTTCAATGGACCGTTAAACATCATTCCATTCCATTTAGACACAAAGGTTACCTGGAGCTCTGCATGGTTACATGTTTTATTTAGATGAAACGCGATTAATATAGTATTATGTACTGAATAAAGTCTATGAACTCGAAGAAAACAGAGTGATCTTGTTGGAGTATATAGTTAGCCATGGGGAAAACAGGATTTCTGAGTTTGCAACGGCGTAAATTAACGCTAGGGATTCCTCCTTATAGGAATCACGATTTGCCTGGTTTGGCCCTCATGTAGGTTTTTATCTTTGGCTCTTTAGTTACCTGGGAGTTGAATTGGGTTATTGCCCATTATAAAAGTAGTAAGATTATCACTGATCCTACTGCTTTTGGGAGGGGCCAAGTGATTCTGGTGTGGCGAGGACCTGACATCAGATCAGGATTATTCTGATTGCAGGGCTGAATATATAGTTTTGTTATTGTAAATATTCGGTTCTGATTTTGGGATTTCCACCCCCAGTTGTACATGTACTTGAACATGTACTTGTACAGGTAATATATGGGATTTAGTACTAAACCCATTGACCCGGCCTTAAATGACCGTAGCTGTTGATAGGCCGTTAAACCCTAACAAACAAACCCACTTGTCTTCCGAATGAGACTTTAAACTGCTGTCCCGTCTCTATATGACCTTAAAAATAGCTGTTGCTGGGACGTTAAACCCATTCACTTTCACTTTGCTCAGTTTCCCATAATTATGTGTGTGCATTGTTGTTAAAAACCCCATTCAATCAGTCAATTGTGGTGTGGGTGGTTGGGAGCACATAAAGTGTACATTTAATGATGAGTTTCATTCTTACTGGAATCCCGATATCCCTGTAGCCGATTTCATCAACATTGCAAAGCATTCTTATCTAGCAAAGTATACTTATCTAGGAAAGTATACTTATCTAGCAAAATATACTTTTCTAGCAAAGTATACTTATCTAACAAAGTATACTTAACTAGCAAAGTATACTTATCTAGCAAAGCATACTATCTAGCAAAGCATACTTATCTAGCTATAGTCCGGTATCTTTGAGGGAGTTATCATTTATTTTTTCCGAAATGCATTATTTCATATAGAACTAACCACTTCATATATTTGATGATTGAAAGTATGCAGACTTATTGTACTGAATTTATTACATTATCAGAGCCAAAATGGCTGTGATAATGTAATACATTCAGTATAATAAAAAATAATAAATTTATTCTTAAATTGAAAATTTCTCCCACATTGCTAGATAAGTATACTTTGCAATGTTGTTGTAATAGGCTAGTGGTTTGTACCTCGTGTACATTTTTATGCCCCACCACGATAGTGAATGGGGCATTTAGTGTTACCTTTGTCTGCCCATCCCGTACGTCCGTACGTCCGTCCGTCCGTCACCAACATTTTAAGTCGTAAAACTTTTAAACCTTACTAGCTACATACCTGAAACTATAGTATGTAGCTTCCTTACGGTGAGTAGATGCGCAAAGTGTATTTCGATTTTTTATTTGACCCCGGGGCCATGGATTATCTCCCCCTTTTCGACTTGCCTTTTGCCTTATGACTCGTAAAACTTTTAAACCGTAATAGCTACAGATCTGAAACTTGGTATGTAGCTTCCTTATGATGAGTAGATGCGCAAAGTTTATTTTTATTTTATTTTTGACCGGGTCATGGATTATCTCCTCTTTTGGACTTGGAATTTTGCCTCGTTTATTATCAAAGCGGTATGTGGGGCATCCGGCACATTTGTTAGTTGGCTTTCTGGTACGTGACAGTTGAATCCTGTTAAACCCATCATAAAAATAGCAAAATTAGTACTATTCCTATTACTTTTAAGGAGTGGGGCTATGGACTCTGGTGATGTGAGGATCTGGCACCAGGCCAGGCCATTCTAAATTGATTTTTTTTTCTGTAAATATTCATTTCTGATTTTGGGTTTTACTCCCCATCATAACAGGTAACATATGGGATTCACTCCCGTTAACCTGGCCTAAATCGACCGTAACTGTTAACAGACGTTAAACACCATTATATCAAATCTATATGACCAGGGACCTGTTTCACTAAACTTTGTACGACTAAAATGTTCGTAAGTGCAAATTTATAATCGTCTAGAAATTTCAATTGATGGATTTACATTTATTGAACATAGGCTGCATATGCAGCCTATGCTCAATAACTGTAAATCCAATAATTGTCTACAAGAAAACATTGTTAATTTGAAATTTACAGACTATAATAATTCTGTACATTTTAGTCGTACGAAGTTTAGTGAAACTGGCCCCTAGGCTGTTGCTGGGAAAGTCAACTCTTTTCCACAACCAGTGGGTGACTAATGCGGAGCGTGTGAAGGCTAATATGTGGCTGTGACTGGAGAAATGGGGCTTATGGGAATTGTGACCAGTGTATCTCCTAATCAAATAACACATTCATGTAACCTGATGACGATCTATATTGCTTGTGAGAAGCATGATGGGGGTTTCATTGATGGAATGAGGGAACGGTGCAGATCCTGATCAGACTGTGTGTATGCACAGGCTGATCTGGATCTACACTGGTCACAAAGCCCATATGCCCTCTCCATAAGCCCTCTCCAGTCACAATCTTATCCTATTGCTCTTAGGAGGGGGCCAAGTGATTCTGGTGTGGCGAGGACCTGGCATCAGATCAGGATTATTCTGATTTCAGGGCTGAATACTAGTATATAGATCTTTTATTGTAAATATTCAGTTCTGATTTTAGGATCCCCCCATTTGTACATGTACTTGAACATGTACTTGTACAGGTAATATATATGATTTAGTACTAAACCCATTGACCTGGCCTTAAATGACCTTAGCTGTTGATAAACTCTAACACAGAGACAAACAAATCTCCAGTCACAGCCACATATAATGATGTTAGCGGAATCCTGATGTCACGTTTTTGGCCCTCAGACAGGTTTTTGGCTTGCATGTACGTGATAGTTGAATTTGGTTATTCCCATTATAAGAGTAATAGGACTAGTTGTGTTAATCCAATTATTTTTAGTGGGTTGTGCTAACTGATTCTGGTGTCGTGAGGACGTGGCATCAGGTCCGGTTATTCTAATTTCAGGCTATTATTTCTAGGGGACGGGGCCTTGTGACTTTGGTGTGGTATGAACCTGGCACCAAGTCCGGTTATTCTAATTTCAGGGCTGAATATATTTTTGTCTATGTAAATATTCCGTTCTGATGTTGGGATCTCCTTCCCCCTTCCCCCAATGCAGCAGTTTAAATACGGGATCGAACCCGTTTTCCCGGCCTTAAATTACCTTAATGGACTGTGGACCAATCTCCACTTGTCACACATTGGATCTGGATCTACAATACATTTGCACAGTCGCGTTTCTTATGAAATCAGTAAACTCGTTTAATAAATATCATATTACATGTAAGATCCGCTTTATATTCTATAATATCCAGAGGTTGCCATGTTTAATTCAATACAAATTTCTCCCGTCCTTGTTTAACCCTTTCCCTGATAGAAACGACTTGTCACGCCTCTGCAGAAGATGTCTTTTGAAAACATTGTGGGAAAAGGAGAAATTGCTTGTAACAAGCAATTTCTCCTTTTCCTACAATGTTTTCTACTCTATCAGATAATTTAACCATCATTTGACCCAGCATTTGGTTCTTTTATTCAGATGTTTTGGATTTGGAAGAGTCGAAATATCGCAAAACAGGGAAAGGGTTAAACTATATTGGCAAATGTCGGTGAAACTGGGATAAAGAGCAGGGGCCCGTTTCACTAAGCTTCGTACGACTAAAATGTTCGTAAGTGCAAAATTATGATAGTCTGTAAATTTCACATTAGCACTGTTTTCTTGTAAACGATTACTGGATTTACATGTATTGAGCATAGGCTGCATATGCAGCCTATGCTCAATACATGTAAATCCATCAATTGGAATTGCCAGACGATCCAACATTTGCACTTACGAACATTTTAGTCGTAGCAGTTTAGTGAAACGGCCCCCAGATGCTCGTGACATGTTTACCCACCATGCAACATAACCAAGTGATAAATAATTAACGAAGGTTGATACAAAATGTATGTATTTATTCTATAACAGCATATTTCTAAACATAGTTAAACTACATGTTTGTGACATCGGGATATAACACAACACAACAATTGAGGGATATGGATATTGACGATTGCAACGATGTACAAATGTATGCATGTACATGTATATGTACTATACATATACATGTAGAGCAAGGGCATTTTGATATCTGACCCCTGTGTCATATTGGGCATGATTTCGTGCAGTCATTGATGCATGACTTCGCTTAAATTGCTGTTACTATGCAACATATGGCTAGGCTATAGACTGGTAGCGTTTGTATTGTTTTATCATTTGATATATTTCCGCAAAGGAGTTTACTATCGCCATATCCCTCAATTGTTGTGTTATGTACAAATCTCATATATATTAGATGGACTAGTTGTATTGTCATGGCGGCTACAATCACAAGATGGCGTCATTGCGGGTTTTTTTTTACTCCGAGTTCAATATGGAAAGTCTTTTATAACACAGGTTCTAGTCTATACAACAGCGTCTAGTGAACTACAGTGGAACCTCTCCAGACCGGACACCCTGGGAGGTTACCAGTACAGTGGAACCTCTCCAAACCGGACACCCTAGGAAGTTCCCATGGTGTCCGGTTTGGAGGTGTTCCATTGTAAATCAGACATGTTAGTGCTTCATGGCACATTGTAATGTTTTGCAATCATGAAACGTCATTGTAATCAGAGATATATAACGGCGAAATACATCTAAGTTAATTAATATCTTCCCGAGTGTCCGGTTTTGAGGGGTTCCATTGTAATTAACGTTAATTGTTTTCCGTGGACGTGTTCTTATAATGTGGTTATATTGCTGGCATCTGTCCTTTTAGAAATCTGTAGTTCGTGGTTGAATCGATTCTCTGACTTATGCCTGCAAATACAAGCAAATACAGACAATTAGCACGGTAGACATACGTGCAGACACAACCTGCTTAGTGTTCTTTGGTATCAAGACTAGGAAACTCGTAGGAATTCCGATGCTCGCTGTGGATTTCCTACCGTTTCCTACGCGAGGCCGACACAGTTGATACCAACAAACCCTAGTTAGTCTGGAATTCTGCTAATCATGTAGTTTTATGCTACAAAACGAGTAAGCATTATACGACGTAAAATAGAGAATAGCAGGCTGGTGTCACTTGATATCAAGTTTATCTGGCAAAGCTAGGATTTAAGTACAATTTTCGTAGAATTTAATTCCGCATGTACTCTGAATTTTGTGTCAACTTTTGTCAAATTTTATATTTTGTAAACATATTAAATGAAATTACGAAGATGTCCGCTTGTACAAAATCCCATGGCGTGCCTCGAGTATAAGGATACACTGAACTGTACGACTTACCATGACTACTGGAACTGCTGTTGTGGTCGACTCTGTCGTAGATTCCGTCATACAATTACGGCCGCGGTCCTGCAATAGCGACAGTGGGAGATGTCAGACACGCCCTGTGATTTTGTACGTTCGGAAATCTGCATCATTTTATGAAATACGTTTACAATATTTTCCACAAATTGCGTCAAAAGTGGACAAAACTTTCACCGTACATCGTGTACTCTGAATGTTTTGTCAACTTTTGACTTTATTTATGGAAAATATTGTAAATCTTGTAAACGTATTTAATGAAATAACGCAGATGTCCGAAGGTACAAAATCGCATGGTGTGTCTCATATTTAAGCTGGGCCCCCAGAAATAAATCCAATACATATAATATAATATAACATCGTCTGACATGTGTTGATTTAATATGATACTTGTTGACTGAATCATAACAGTCGGCATAGCCTCGTTTCTTATGAAATCAGTAAACGCATTTAGTAGACATCGTATTAAATCATCACGCATGCAAGATCCTCTATTGCTCACATGTGGGAAAGGCGTTGCAGAGATGGTAGCATAGCTGCACTTTTCCTAATTATGTTTAGAAACAAGCCAAAAATCAGAAAAGTCAAACCGGTCATGAAAATATTTAGAAATCGTCTATGCAGACTTATTTTATCCCGTCAACACAGTGCGTATGTGCCGTGAAACACGGTGCCGTGAAACATTTTTGATATCCAGTCAATACTATTTTTGTATTTTACAGCCACTTGTAGGTGTTGACGGGATAAATATAGTAGTAGGTTAGTGCCGTGAATGGAAAACAATATCTGGCGCGCCACGGAAACGGGATGTGCTCGGCAGAGCCTCGCCCATCCCGTTTCCTGAGCCTTGCCAGATATTTGTTTCCATTCACGGCACTAACCTACTATTCTCTAGATTAGTCTCCAATAATAGGCTTTTGGAGGGAATATTTGCCGCGCCTACTTTCGTAGAAGGCGCGACTATCTATAGTCGTCGCTCTTTCCGTCGTCGTTCGCGTTGACAAATGTCAAAAAGTTTGTACCAGTTTCTTCATCATCATATACCTTTCATATTACTTCAATATTTGGACACTTGATACACGTGAGCATTGGGAACACATGCATGCTCCCATTTACATGATGATGACCTTTTTTACGATGGTTGTGAAAATATTTTTGTTACATTAAATTTTTGTACAAGTTGAATTGTCATCCGGTAACTTTACTATTACTTGACGGATTGCTTCTATATTTGGACACTTGATACATGTGATCATTTGAAACACACTAATGCTGTCATTAACACAACATTGGCCTGTTTACGTACATGTATTAAAAATATGCACTTCTCTGATGTTTTTATGATGCTTACTTTGGCGCATGCCCATGGTCATGTTACGGTCAAATGCCTCAGCAGGCGCGACACCGCTTCTGTGGCGGAGTTCTTGTTTGTTTTCATGGCATGTGACTTTCTGTCTATTAGTTTCTCAACATAATTAGAATGTTTAACCAATGTACAATCCCTGCTACGATTTATCCACCTGTGGGTAGCAGGTGGGAGCATGCGGTGGGTAATTTAACGATCGGTATTCTTCCTTTCCGGAATCCCGACCGGAGACCTGGTTTGGCCCTCATGCACGTCTTTGACTTTCTTGTACGTGAGAGCTGAATCTGGTTTTAATAATACAGCAGGTTGCATGCGGGATCAAACCCGTTGGCCCGGCTTTCAATGATCTTAGCTTTTGATAGGCCGTTAAACACCACCACCAACAACAACAACTATAACCACTATTATATTTTTACCGGAGGAAAATAACCAGGCTCTGGCAATAACTCCCTTATCGCATTGTCGTGTTTCGCCGATATTGATTTCGAAAATCACCAATTGTTTCGGCTGCCATAATGAGACACGCCATGTGATTTTGTACCTAAGAATATGTGCATGTTTCATGACATCTATTACCAAATGCAGCAGGTTAAATACGGGATTGAACCCGTTAGCCCGGCCTTAAATAACACGAATAAAGAAACATGACATATATTTACAAAATGTACACAGCAAAATGTGCCACATATGCAATTCATATGAAATATACATTATTTTGTCGTATGCAAAATTTATATAAAATTCATATGAAATTCATATGAATTTCATATGAAAAATTTATAGATCTAAAAGCATTGTGCATGTGTGTTCATATGAAATTCTTATGATTTGCATATGAAGTTCATATGATTTGCATATGAAGATTTTGCATATGAATTACATATCGGCTCACTTTATATCATTTGCATATGAATTATCATATGAAATTCATATGAAAAACATATGGAATTCATATGCCACATATTTTATAATGTACGACAGTTCCGTAAATGACGTCGAAAGCTGACGGAATTGTCATAGCAAATGCGGAAGTCAATTCCGCATTTTCTATGACAATTACGTCATCTTACAACGTCGTTTACAGAACATATCACTGTGACAGTTTCTGTAAATACATGTATATTTCATAAAACTTCTTAGGTACAAAATCACATGGCATGTCATCATGTCGCTAATTGACGAAGAATTCGGAGTTTTGAGCTCAGAATGTTGTGTCAATTTTCGACGTCATCTACTGACAATATGTCTGATTTTCGAAAATCCATATCGGCGTAAAACAACGATGCGATATTGTGGAGGGCTGGCCTGTCTCACTTCAGATACAGCGGGGGGAGGTGAGGGGGGGGGGGTGGAGGGGGGGGGGGTGCAATACAAGACAGAGTCAATGTGTCCCTGGTTTGTGTAGGCAACCACGTGACCAAAAATGGCGGCGATTCCAAAATATTTGCCACCAGGAAACAAAGTTATATTAACCATGTATACCCAACCCCAGAGACCATAAAGCAAACATTTACAAACTCGGTAGTTTCCGATGAGCCTGTTTGTAACAAGGCATTTCATCACGATCTACAGTGTTTGTCAAAAAGAATACCCTTATCTGATAATGGAGTCCGGAAATGGGCATGGAACTATCAATGTCGGGTATTTATGGGTGAAAGCAGACATGGAACCAGACATGGTACGGGTATGGGGGTGAGATAAATTACTTTGGAGTACGGTTGTTCACATGTACGATCGATAATCC
>CM055279.1:49809360-49840380 GCA_029237695.1 Conchocele bisecta | reverse complement strand
GGATTATCGATCGTACATGTGGACAACCGTACTCCAAGTAATTTATCCCACCCCCATACCCGTACCATGTCTAGTTCCATGTCTGGTTTCACCCATAAATACCCGACATTGATAGTTCCATGCTCATTTCCGGACTCCATTATCAGATAAGGGTATTTGTTTTGACAAACACTGTAGATCGTGATGAAATGCCTTGTTACAAACAGGCTCATCGGAATCTACCGAGTTTGTAAATGTTTGCTTTATGGTCTCTGGGGTTGGGTATACATGGTTAATATAACTTTGTTTTCTGGTGGCAAATATTTTGGAATCGCCGCCATTTTTGGTCACGTGGTTGCCTACACAAACCAGGGACACATTGACTCTGTCTTGTATTGCACCCCCCCCCCCCGCCCCCTCCGCATTTGCTATGACAATTCCGTCAGCTTTCGACGTCATTTACGGAACTGTCGTACACTACAAAATATGTGGCATATGAATTCCATATGTTTTTCATATGAATTTCATATAATAATTCATATGCAAATGATATAAAGTGAGCCGATATGCAATTCATATGCAAAATCTTAATATGAAAATCATATGAACTTCATATGCAAATCATAAGAATTTCATATGAACACACATGCACAATGCTTTTAAATCTATAAATTTTTCATATGAATTTCATATGAATTTCATATGAATTTTACATACGACAAAATAATGTATATTTCATATGAATTGCATATGTGGCACATTTTGCTGTGTACATTTTGTAAATATATGTCATGTTTCTTTATTCGTGTTATTTAAGGCCGGGCTAACGGGTTCAATCCCGTATTTAAGCTGCTGCATTTGGTAATAGATGTCATGAAACATGCACATATTCTTAGGTACAACATCAATTTGGCGTGTCTCATTATGGCAGCCGAAACAATTGGTGATTTTCGAAATCAATATCGGCGAAACACGACAATGCGATAAGGGAGTTATTGCCAGAGCCTGGTTATTTTCCTCCGGTAAAAATATAATAGTGGTTATAGTTGTTGTTGTTGGTGGTTGTGTTTAACGGCCTATTAAAAGCTAAGATCATTTAAAGCCGGGCCAACGGGTTTGATCCCGCATGTAACCTGCTGTATTATTAAAACCAGATTCAGCTCTCACGTACAAGAAAGTCAAAGACGTGCATGAGGGCCAAACCAGTAGCCTATTTCACCAACATTGCAAAGTATACTTTAGTTGCAAAGTATACTTTGAAGGAGAAATTTTCAATTTTATGATCAATTTATTAATTTTTATCATACTGAATTTATTACATTATCACAGCCAAATTTGGCTGTGATAATGTAATACATTCAGTATAATAATTCTGCATACTTTTAATCATGAAATATATGCATTTGTTAGTTCTATATGAAATAATGCATTTCAGGAAAAATAAATGATTACTCCCTCAAAGTATACTTTGCTAGTAAAGTATACTTTGGAATGTTGATGAAATAGGCTACTGGTCTCCGGTCGGGATTCCGGAAAGGAAGAATACCGATCGTTAAATTACCCACCGCATGCTCCCACCTGCTACCCAAGGTGGATAAATCGTAGCAGGGATTGTACATTGGTTAAACATTCTAATTATGTTGAGAAACTAGTAGACAGAAAGTCACATGCCATGAAAACAAACAAGAACTCCGCCACAGAAGCGGTGTCGCGCCTGCTGAGGCATTTGACCGTAACATGACCATGGGCATGCGCCAAAGTAAGCATCATAAAAACATCAGAGGAGTGCATGTTTTTAATACATGTACATAAACAGGTCAATGTTATGTTAATGACAGCATTATTGTGTTCCAAAATGATCACATGTTTCAAGTGTCCAAATATAGAAGCAATCCGTCAAGTAATAGTAAAGTTACCGGATGACAATTCAACTTGTACAAAAATTTAATGTAACAAAAATATTTTCACAGCCATCTGAAGGTCGTAAAAAAGGTCATCATCATGTAAATGGGAGCATGCGTGTGTTCCCAATGCTCACGTGTATCAAGTGTCCAAATATTGAAGAAATCCGTCAAGTAATATGAAAGGTATATGATGATGAAGAAACTGGTACAAACTTTTTGACATTTGTCGACGCGAACGACGACGGAAAAAGCGACGACTATAGATAGTCGCGCCTTCTACGAAAGTAGGCGCGGCAAATATTCCCTCCAAAAGCCTATTATTGGAGACTAATATAGAGAATAATAGGTTAGTGCCGTGAATGGGAAAAATATCTGGCAAGGCTCAGGAAACGGGATGGGCGAGGCTCTGCCGAGCACATCCCGTTTCCGTGCCGCGCCAGATATTGTTTTCCATTCACGGCACTAACCTACTATTATATTTATCCCGTCAACACCTACAAGTGGCTGTAAAATGCAAAAATTGTATTGACTGGATATCAAAAATGTTTCACGGCACCGTGTTTCACGGCACATACGCACTGTGTTGACGGGATACTTTTGACTTTTCTGATTTTTGGCTTGTTTCTAAACATAATAATTATTAGGAAAAGTGTAGCTATGCTACCATCTCTGCAACGCCTTTCCCACATGTGAGCAATAGAGGATCTTGCATGCGTGATGATTTAATACGATGTCTACTAAATGCGTTTACTGATTTCATAAGAAACGAGGCTATGCCGACTGTTATGATTCAGTCAACAAGTATCATATTAAATCAACACATGTCAGACGATGTTATATTATATTATATGTATTGGATTTATTTCTGGGGGCCCAGCTTAAATATGAGACACACCATGCGATTTTGTACCTTCGGACATCTGCGTTATTTCATTAAATACGTTTACAAGATTTACAATATTTTCCATAAATAAAGTCAAAAGTTGACAAAACATTCAGAGTACACGATGTACGGTGAAAGTTTTGTCCACTTTTGACGCAATTTGTGGAAAATATTGTAAACGTATTTCATAAAATGATGCAGATTTCCGAACGTACAAAATCACAGGGCGTGTCTGACATCTCCCACTGTCGCTATTGCAGGACCGCGGCCGTAATTGTATGACGGAATCTACGACAGAGTCGACCACAACAGCAGTTCCAGTAGTCATGGTAAGTCGTACAGTTCAGTGTATCCTTATAATTGAGGCACGCCATGGGATTTTGTACAAGCGGACATCTTCGTAATTTCATTTAATATGTTCACAAAATTTAAAATTTGACAAAAGTTGACACAAAATTCAGAGTACATGCGGAATTAAATTCTACGAAAATTGTACGAAAATCCTAGCTTTGCCAGATAAACTTGATATCAAGTGACACCAGCCTGCTATTCTCTATTTTAAGTCGTATAATGCTTACTCGTTTTGTAGCATAAAACTACATGATTAGCAGAATTCCAGACTAACTAGGGTTTGTTGGTATCAACTGTGTCGGCCTCGCGTAGGAAACGGTAGGAAATCCACAGCGAGCATCGGAATTCCTACGCGTTTCCTAGTCTTGATACCAAAGAACACTAAGCAGGTTGTCTCTGCACGTATGTCTACCGTGCTAATTGTCTGTATTTGCTTGTATTTGCAGGCATAAGTCAGAGAATCGATTCAACCACGAACTACAGATTTCTAAAAGGACAGATGCCAGCAATATAACCACATTATAAGAACACGTCCACGGAAAACAATTAACGTTAATTACAATGGAACCCCTCTAAACCGGACACTCGGGAAGATATTAATTAACTTAGATGTATTCGCCGTTATATATCTCTGATTACAATGACGTTTCATGATTGCAAAACATTTGAATGTGCCATGAAGCACTAACATGTCTGATTTACAATGGAACACCTCCAAACCGGACACCATGGGAACTTCCCAGGGTGTCCGGTTTGGAGAGGTTCCACTGTACTGGGAACCTCCCAGGGTGTCCGGTCTGGAGAGGTTCCACTGTAGTTCACTAGACGCTGTTGCATAGACTAGAACCTGTGTTATAAAAGACTTTCCATATTGAACTCGGAGCAAAACAAAACCCGCAATGACGCCATCTTGTGATTGTAGCCGCCATGACAATACAACTAGTCCATCTAATATATATGAGATTTGTACAACAATTGAGGGATATGGCGATAGTAAACTCCTTTGCGGAAATATATCAAATGATAAAACAATACAAACGCTACCAGTCTATAGCCTAGCCATATGTTGCATAGTAACAGCAATTTAAGCGAAGTCATGCATCAATGACTGCACGAAATCATGCCCAATATGACACAGGGGTCAGATATCAAAATGCCCGTGCTCTACATGTATATGTATAGTACATGTACATGTACATGTACATGCATACATTTGTACATCGTTGCAATCGTCAATATCCATATCCCTCAATTGTTGTGTTGTGTTATATCCCGATGTCACAAACATGTAGTTTAACTATGTTTAGAAATATGCTGTTATAGAATAAATACATACATTTTTTATCAACCTTCGTTAATTATTTATCACTTGGTTATGTTGCATGGTGGGTAAACATGTCACGAGCATCTGGGAGCCGTTTCACTAAACTGCATACGACTAAAATGTTCGTACGTGTAAAATTATCATAGTCTGTAAATGTCACATTAACAATGTTTTCTTGTAAACAATTATTGGATTTACATTTATTGAGCATAGGCTGCATATGCAGCCTATGCTCAATATATGTAAAGCCATCAATTGAAATTTCCAGACGATTCTAAATTTGCATTTACGAACATTTTAGTCGTGCGAAGTTTAGTGAAACGGGCCCCTGCTCTTTATCACAGTTTCACCGGCATTTGTCAATATAGTTTAAACAAGGACGGGAGAAATTTGTATTTACATGTAATATGATATTTATTAAATGAGTTTCCTGATTTCATAAGAAACGCGGCTGTGCAAACGTATTGTAGATCCAGATCCAATGTGTGACAAGTGGAGATTGGTCCACAGTCCATTAAGATAATTTAAGGCCGGGCAAACGGGTTCGATCCCGTACGTGTTCAAGTACATGTACAAATGGGGGGGATCCTAAAATCAGAACTGAATATTTACAATAAAAGATCTATATACTAGTATTCAGCCTAGTATTCAGCCCTGAAATCAGAATAATCCTGATCTGATGCCAGGTCCTCGCCACACCAGAATCATTTGGCCCCCTCCCAAAAGAAATAGGATAAGATTGTGACTGGAGAGGGCTTATGTAGAGGGCTTATGGGCTTTGTGACCAGTGTAGGATCTGCACCGTTCCCCCATTCATCAATGAAACCCCCATCATGCTTCTCACAAGCAATATAGATAGTCATCAGGCTACATGAATGTGTTATTTGATTAGGAGGTACACTAAGCCCCATTTCTCCAGTCACAGCCACATATTAGCCTTCACACGCTCCGCATCAGTCACCCACTGGTTGTGGAAAAGAGTTGACTTTCCCAGCAACAGCCCAGGGGCAGTTTCACTAAACTTCGTACGACTAAAATGTGCAGAATTATTATAGTCTGTAAATTTCAAATTAACAATGTTTTCTTGTAAACAATTATTGTATTTACAGTTATTGAGCATAGGCTGCATATGCAGCCTATGTTCAATAAATGTAAATCCATCAATTGAAATTTCTAGACGATTCTAAATTTGTACTTACGAACATTTTAGTCGTACAAAGTTTAGTGAAACAGGTCCCTGGTCATATAGATTTGATCTAATGGTGTTTAACGTCTGTCAACAGCTACGGTCGATTTAGGCCAGGTTAACGGGAGTGAATCCCATATGTTACCTGTTATGAATATTTACAGAAAAAAAAAATCAATTTAGAATGGCCTGGCCTGGTGCCAGATCCTCACATCACCAGAGTCCATAGCCCCACTCCTTAAAAGTAATAGGAATAGTACTAATTTTGCTATTTTTATGATGGGTTTAACCGGATTCAACTGTCACGTACCAGAAAGCCAACTAGCAAATGTGCCGGATGCCCCACATACCGCTTTGATAATAAACGAGACAAAATTCCAAGTCCAAAAGAGGAGATAATCCATGACCCGGTCAAATATAAAATAAAAATAAACTTTGAGCATCTACTCATCATAAGGAAGCTACATACCAAGTTTCAGGTCTGTAGCTATTACGGTTTAAAAGTTTTACGAGTCATAAGGCAAAAGGCAAGTCGAAAAGGGGGAGATAATCCATGACCCCGGGGTCAAATAAAAAATCGAAATACACTTTGCGCATCTACTCACCTTAAGGAAGCTACATACTATAGTTTCAGGTATGTAGCTAGTAAGGTTTAAAAGTTTTACGACTTAAAATGTTGGTGACGGACGGACGGACGGACGGACGTACGGGATGGGCAGACAAAGGTAACACTAAATGCCCCCTTCACTATCGTTGTGGGGCATAAAAATGTACACGAGGTACAAACCACTAGCCTATTTCAACAACATTGCAAAGTATACTTATCTAGCAATGTGGGAGAAATTTTCTATTTAAGAATAAATTTATTATTTTTTATTATACTGAATGTATTACATTATCACAGCCATTTTGGCTCTGACAATGTAATAAATTCAGTACAATAAGTCTGCATACTTTCAATCATCAAATATATGAAGTGGTTAGTTCTATATGAAATAATGCATTTCGGAAAAAATAAATGATAACTCCCTCAAAGTATACCGGTACTTAGCTAGATAAGTATGCTTTGCTAGATAGTATGCTTTGCTAGATAAGTATACTTTGCTAGTTAAGTATACTTTGTTAGATAAGTATACTTTGCTAGAAAAGTATATTTTGCTAGATAAGTATACTTTCCTAGATAAGTATACTTTGCTAGATAAGAATGCTTTGCAATGTTGATGAAATCGGCTACAGGGATATCGGGATTCCAGTAAGAATGAAACTCATCATTAAATGTACACTTTATGTGCTCCCAACCACCCACACCACAATTGACTGATTGAATGGGGTTTTAACAACAATGCACACACATAATTATGGGAAACTGAGCAAAGTGAAAGTGAATGGGTTTAACGTCCCAGCAACAGCTATTTTTAAGGTCATATAGAGACGGGACAGCATTTTAAAGTCTCATTCGGAAGACAAGTGGGTTTGTTTGTTAGGGTTTAACGGCCTATCAACAGCTACGGTCATTTAAGGCCGGGTCAATGGGTTTAGTACTAAATCCCATATATTACCTGTACAAGTACATGTACATGTTCAAGTACATGTACACATGGGGGGAAAATCCCAAAATCAGAACCGAATATTTACAATAACAAAACTATATATTCAGCCCTGCAATCAGAATAATCCTGATCTGATGTCAGGTCCTCGCCACACCAGAATCACTTGGCCCCTCCCAAAAGCAGTAGGATCAGTAATAATCTTACTACTTTTATAATGGGCAATAACCCAATTCAACTCCCAGGTAACTAAAGAGCCAAAGATAAAAACCTACATGAGGGCCAAACCAGGCAAATCGTGATTCCTATAAGGAGGAATCCCTAGCGTTAATTTACGCCGTTGCAAACTCAGAAATCCTGTTTTCCCCATGGCTAACTATATACTCCAACAAGATCACTCTGTTTTCTTCGAGTTCATAGACTTTATTCAGTACATAATAATATATTAATCGCGTTTCATCTAAATAAACCAAGTAACCATGCAGAGCTCCAGGTAACCTTTGTGTCTAAATGGAATGGAATGATGTTTAACGGTCCATTGAAAAAGAATAGTGTGATGAGGAGCTCCAGATAAGAAATTAGTAATTGAGTATTGTCACTCCATCATTTCTGAAGCACTTGGGTATTTCAAAATTGTAATTGGGTAAAATATAATCACACTACTGTTTACACATTAACAGACAGCAATAATTGAATAGTTTGCTTCGAAATGAAAACATGTCTTGGCATTTCATTAGAATTGTCTCCTTGGAGACAATTCTAATGAAATACCAAGATGTGTTTTCATGGAAAATAAGCTATAATTGTGGTCTGTTTATTGTTTTCTGCAGCATGATGAAGGTACCACAATTGTTTTATTGAACATGCACAGACTAAGGCCATAGCAAGTTCTTCCTCTGTTAAGCCTGCGTGTGCGGGTAGGTTTTGAGCGTGGTTCTATGAAAAAACAAACAGACTGTGCATGCTATTTTCACTATTTACTGGTGAAGTAATATGAAAATTGATTTGGGACTTGTCTAAGTTATTATAATTCCGTTCATAAATTTACACTTAATAAGTTTAATAAAAGTGTTTTCTTATTATTTAGCGGCAATTTAAATTTATGTTAAAAAATTCACCAACTTTTAACATAAATTTACATTCGGTTTTTTTCAAAGCCTTGTTTGTTTTTACCGGATACGTAAGTAGGTTTTGGCTATCCATGTGGATGCTTAACAGAGAAAAACAATGGCATGGCCTAACGCTACATGTCCTCTTGCATATCTGGTTGGCATGTACAAATAGAAACTGTATCATGTGTACATTTTGGTTTGTTTATTGGTGTTTAACGGCCTATCAACAGCTACGGACATTTAAGGCTGGGACAACGGGTTCGATACCGCATTTAACATGCTACATTGAGGGGAAAATTCCAAAATCAGAACGGAATATTTACATCAAGAAAAAATATATTCCGCCCTGAAATTAGAATAACCGGACCTGGTGCCAGGTCCATACCACACCAATGTCACTTGGCCCTTTCCCCTATTAAAAAGTAATACCGGTGGATTACTTTTATAAGAATGATATACCAACTGTCGCATACAAAATGCCAGACGTACGTGAGGGCCAAACCAGGTCTCCAGTCTGAATACCGGTAAGGGTAAACCCCTATCGTTAAATTATCCATTGCTTGCTCGCACATGTCACCCACTTCATGTGTATATGTATTGCAACAAAACAAATAGTAAAACAAAAGTAACACACTCGTAGAACAACATGTACCTGGCACATGTGATTCCGTATGTTTAGATGCTGATTCAAATGCTGCGTCATATGGCCCTGCTTGGGAGTCGCGTAGTTGCAGTCGTGAAACGAGCACCTAACCAGGTCCCCTGCAAAACCAATTAGTTACCAATTAAGCAATTAATGAGTGGTGCTCACCTGGGAAAGGAAATCTCGGATGTTCAGGTGAGAGTTCATGTGTTCTCGCACGTATCGCTTTTTGGGTGAGGAATATTTACAGCCCTCGAATTCACATCTGAACACCTAGGGGCCGTTTCAATAAACTTCTTACAACTAAAATGTTCGTAAGCGCAACTTTAGAATCGTCTGCAAATTTGAATAGATGCAGCCTATGCTCAATAAATGTAAATCCAACAATTATTTACAAGAAAACAGTGTTAATGTGAAATTTACAGACTATCATAATTTTGCACTTAATTTTGCCTGTAATGAGAATAGTAAGAGTTACGTTTTCAATTGCAAAATTGCAAAATTACAAAATTACAAAATTGCACCTCTTCGCTAACCGTATTACCTGTATGCTGGCACGGTGACGCGCCATGTGTCTTGAAATTGTTCCACGGTGGACATTTTGCCTCTCCATCGCGCCAAGTGGGATTTCCACCCGACACGGTGGGAGGAATCTTTATGTCCACTCTCCATCTGATCACGAGGTCCGGTGGACGAAGGCAAAAATCACGCTGTATTTCCCTTTGTTAGTTCCAGCAACAGCTAAGGTTATACAGGGACAGGATCATTCGTTTCAGGTCTCGTCCAGGATAAAAATATATGGTTCGACAATGTCCAGCCGCGGTAAACATTTGTCATGGCACTCGGGAATTGTTTGAACCCTTTGGTTGAACGTTTACCCACGGCTGGACAGTTGAACGTTTTTGCTACATTTCCGTCGGAAATATCATGCAATTTGAGCATATATCCAGTACTATCTGTACTTTGATAACCCAATCCATTGAAACAGCTGATTTACATATAACTATTATGGGGACCGCAGTACACGTCGAGTGATGCAGGTGTTCCATCCTACGCATTTGATTTGTCAGTAAGCGAGGCTTACGGAATACTCCCCGCGTGGGCTCATGTGCCCCTAAATATGTAAGGAAATAGAAGTTATAACATATTTCTCTGATGTTAAGTTTTGTAAAGAGACTAAGTATTTGACCTTGAGCTTGTGATCAGCGGGGGTTGGACGGTCGTGGATTTGGCACAGCATGGTATTAGAGCCTCACAGGAATGCATGTGTGAAATATTAAGCATTTTAGATGAAGGAAATAGAAGTTATAACATATTTATCTGGTGTTAACTTTAGTGACGGACGGACGCACGTACGGACGGACTCCAGTATACCCCCCCACAGCTCGTATACAAATTTCATTGCTAGGTAAAAACACCAAGGAGCACATGCTAGAATTCCATACAAAAATGTAGAAAAAATTGCCAAGTTAAAAAGGTGATATAGTGTACACAAGCTCTAGTTTACTGTCCTCCGCACGCACGCATAGTACATACCGTCGTTTCAAAACGGTCGTATAACAATTGACTGTGATAGAGAATAGTAGGTTAGTGCCGTGAATGGGAAAAAATATCTGGCAAGGCTCAGGAAACGGGATGGGCGAGGCTCTGCCGAGCACATCCCGTTTCCGTGCCGCGCCAGATATTTTTTCCCATTCACGGCACTAACCTACTATTCTATTTATCCCGTCAACACCTACAAATGGCTGTAAAATGCAAAAATTGCATTGACTGGATATCAAAAATGTTTCACGGCACCGTGTTTCACGGCACATACGCACTGTGTTGACGGGATAAAATGGGTTTTGTATGTCCCAGCATCAGCTATAGTCATGTAGGGACAGGGTGGAAATACTATGACACTATTATTCACACCTAGGACAGAGACTGAACTTGCAACCTCTGGTTGAAATCCTGGGGGCCGTTTTACTAAACTTCATACGACTAAAATGTTCGTAAGTGCAAATTTAGGATCGTCTGGAAATTTCAATTGATGGAGAAAACATTATCAATGTAAATTTTACAGACTATCATAATTTTGCACTTACGAACATTTTAGTTGTACAATGTTTAGTGAAACGGGCCCCAGGGCCTTAACCTCTAGGCCACAATCCATCCCTAATATACACAATTGAAATGGTCAGTGGAAGAAGGGACTAGGTCCCTTATCAACTTAGCCCCCTTCGTCCACTGGCCCCTTGAGACACCACAGAAATTGATAGGTGGGGTAACTTTATTCTGAAATCTTCATTAATTGGGCCACAGGTCCGAGTCTTCCACCATTGTGAATTATAAGGTTCGACCATGACCAGCCGTGGGTAAACGTTTGCCGTGGCACGAGGGAACTGTTTGAGCCCCAAGGGCCCGAGTGCCACAACAAACGTTTACCCACAACTGGACATAGTCTAACGTTATTGTTACATTTCCGTCGGAACTATCGTGTAATTTGAGCATATAATGCAGTTAATTTTGATACTTTGATAACCCGTTCCATTCAAACAGCTGCATCAATTTCAAAATTTCAGTGAGACCTGGTGACGTAATGGCGTGTTCTAGTAACGTCATTAGACACATGTATTACGTAGGTGTTGGCTTGGCCTTGAAATGAGCATTGTCTACGGCCATGATCAAACAGCACGCGCTGTATGTTGGAACACGGCTGTGAGTGGTGTCGAACAACGGCAGTCATGTAACACTACCAGTGTGAATCTTGCGATGAGAGATCAAGTGACTCTGGTGTTTGGTAGCGAATCCACACTTATCACACAGGTACTCCTTCTTGTCGAAGTGAATCGCCCGGTGCTGCTTCATGACACCCTTCGTCGTAAACCGTTTATTGCAAACGTCACAAACAAACCGCCGACCTGGAATGGACCAATGGCAGGTGATTTCGCCAGCTGATTTTATAGCTAAAATTTCAAAAGGCAAATACAGTTGTAATAAGCACCCCCGTGGCTCACAGGTTGAACTAACGGACCGATGTCTATAAATACATTATATATGCCTAAACGCATCAATAAATGAAGAAAAAAAAATAAGCTAAAATTATTTTGTTTACACCCTGGAGTATATGGAGGGAGTAAAAAAAAATGTTAGCTTATTTTTCTTCTTCATTTATTGATGCTTTTAGGCATATTTAATGTATTTATAGACCTCGGTCCGTTACTTCAACCTGTGCCGTGGCTATGCAATTCTCAGGAGTACTTTTGGCATTTTATTTGCATAAAAACAAGAAATTTGAATTTTGAGATGACTTTACTACGTGAAAATAAAAGAATTTGATTGAAACTAGAAAATGTGTTCATAGAACACGGATTCCCTCACCTGCAGCCTTGATAGTAAAAGGGCATCGTTATTACGAGGCTAATCCCTAGACAGACAGTGAGGGAAATCATTAGTGAAATTTGTGACGGAGTTAAGGTGTTATTGACAAAAGATTAAAACCTTTAACGCGTTTGCCTTACAAACAAAGTGAACATAAGTTCCCAGTGACCTTGACCTTGGGTGTTCGGGCGTGGGTCATATGCGAAACTAAGCACCGTGATCACTAAACAGACATTGTGGGCAAATATTATTGAAATTGGTGAAGGAGTTAATGAGATATTGAGAAAACATTAAACATTTAAACGCATTCGCCTTACAAACAAGGTGAACACAAGTCCCCAGTGACCAGGGGGCCGTTTCATTAAACTTTGTACGACTAAAATGTCTGTAAGTGCAAAATGATGATAGTCTGTAAATTTCACATTAACAACGTTTTCTTGTAAACAATTATTGGATTTACATTTATTGAGCATAAATAAATGTAAATCCATCGAATTGAAATTTCAGGCTTGGCTCGGAAACGGTAGGAATTCTTCGGCAAGCCTCGGAATTCCTACGCGTTTCCTAGCCTTGCGTAATAAACTTGATATCAAAAGACACTAGCCTGGTATTCTCTATATATGCGGTAACATTGGCATACCTGAAATTCTAACATTAGTTGACCGTACTGAGTGACCTAATGATGTACACAGTGTAACGTGGCCATGCATATTCTGGAAATGACAAATTAATAACCCATTTATCAAACATGGTCTTTATGTGGCATGTGTTAATTGATAGCACGTTGTACTTAATTATCTTTGCACATGCTACACCGTCTTGTATTAGTTTATCTGCCATATATATTGTGTCTGTGCCAAACGGTACTACAAGAAGTTCACATATATGTTATACATATAGTTCATACCATTTATGCTATAATTATATTTAAATCAAATAATGATCGTGGGTAAAACTGGTCAATCGTATGGCTACATTTTTGCTTGATGCTATATGAAAAATGGCGTTGGGGTAACTGTCTCATTTTACCCCAAAGTAACATGTGATATTAAAATTGAAAAAGATCGATCCCCGAGTCAGTGTCAACGAAGTGCTTAATATGTGTTTTGTGAAATAAATGTCATTGTTCATATCGTAAACAATACCAACTACACTAAACTAGCGTGGTGCGTATATAGTCCACTAAGTCCACACAACTGATTCTTACATAATCAAAATTTTCTCATGTTTTGTTTGTTTATTAGTGTACATGATAGGAATCAATAATAATTACCTCGTTCAAATTCTGCCACCTCGCAACTTTCTTTCCATACATGGAAAGGACCAATTGTTATAATACTGAAATATAATCTTTCAAAACCAGCATTCTGTACAACACCGATAAGAACGTCAACATTGTCCCATATTACCCAACGTCCCATATTCCCCCAAAATACCCTAAGACCCAGGCTGATAGGCACTGAAATCCAGACAGATATCACCTTTTCCAGTCAGATAGAACTTTTTCTGGGTAATAACATGTCTCGTGTCCGTATCTGACTGGAAACATGGTATGACGCATGCGCAGTTGGTTACTATTTGTTACCTTCCCAAATCATCGAGAAAAAAATCAAGATGGCGGCGTTACCGTTAAATCACAAGACTTAGTGAGATCTGTCCAGAATCATAAACAACATCACAAAAAGCAATTTTAGTTGTTTATTTCCCTACCTATCGCACTGAAAATACTGAGAGCAGCCATCTTTAATGTAAATGAAGTAGCACAGACGTATTGACGTAATCAAAAGTATGACGTCAGTCATGTCTGAATGACGCACGGGATGGGTTAAAAAGCGCAGACATCTGAAAAGTGAGACTGATTGCAAGTTTCACAGTACATCAGCGCTGCGACGGGATTATAAACACCGTTTTCAAGCTAGTTCGTCCCATTTTTAAGTCGATTTCTCGTTGTGTTTGATTTTCGAAATATCCTATGTGCTTTGCAGATCAAAACGGTAGATCTACAATCCAAAATCGGGACCATAACTGAAAAGGTTTCGGTCACAATTTGACATCGGCCACAGAAATGTCGAAACAATGATATCTCGGGAATAAAGAGGTTATTATTACGTGGCTAGTTTGATATCAACCTCGGTATCATCCCTCGGTAACTCAATATTAAGCCTTCGACCTTCGGTCTCAGGCTGATATCAAGTTACCTCGGACTGACAGCTCTACCTAATATCTGTTCCACGTTTTGCTGCCGACGAACTTTTGGCTATTAAACACATTAAATCTAAAAAATATTCAAAAGTAAGTACTTTTTCATCAATAACAAAAAATTCCTCCTCCCCCAAGAAAAATATTTGATGAAATTCCATCATATATTGATTCTATTGCGAACAAACGATTTTCCTATGGGAATTTAACATGGGGAGTCAATTTCCAAAACTTTTCAACATTTTTGGAAATTGACTCCGAAACCTGGCGAGATAGCTTGAAAATGATGTAACTAAGAAAATAAGTTAGATTTTGAAAATCGGTCCACAAATAAAAAAAATATTTGAAAAAAAAAATCTATTTTTAGCCCCCATGTTAAATTCCCATAGGAAAATCGTTTTTTCGCAATAAAATTAATATTTGATGGAATTACAAGAACTAATTGTTTTTGGGGAGGGATACCTTTTTGTTATCAATAAAAAAGTACTTACTTTTAAATATATTTTTAATAGCCAAATGTTCGTCGGCAGCAAAACGTGGAACAGACAGTAGGTTAATATCAAACTAGCCAGGTAATAACCTATAAATATTGCTGGATGATGGATGTTTCATTGATGGAATGGTAAACAGTGCAGATTCTGTGCGGATACACATGCTGATCTGTAGCCGATTTCACCAAAATTGCAAAGTATACTTACTACTTACTAATCATTTATTTTTCCCGAAATGCATTATTTCATATAGAACTAATGACTGCATATATTTGATGATTCAAAGTATGCAGAATAATTATACTGACTTTATTACATTATCACAGCCAACATGGCTGTGATAATGTAATCAATTCAGTATAATAACAATTAATAAATTTATCCCTAAATTGAAAATTTCTCCCTCAAAGTATATTTTGCTAGATAAGTATGTTCTAACATATAATAAATTATATTTGTTTGCAAAAGCAGGTTGCAAATGCTTTGAAGTTGGCGCCATTTATATTTATTTTGATTACGTCATTTCGTGCACCGATTTCCTTGGACATATGGTGTTTTATTTCACCTGAATCATGATTATGTTACCTGGCGAATGATTCGTACATATACTATTTACCAAACTACTTATTAAAGGTACATGCCCACTCAGTAGGCACAACATGTTCTTTATATCAGAGACAGTCTCTGACACATTTTCTGGTAAAATAAACATTCATTTACCTTACCTCCATGTATGTATTGGCATTATTATACATTTTATATCAGACCTAAATTTCCACACTGATATCAGGGGCGATAACCGTGTTTCCTTACAATGTTAACTAACTTTACTATTTATACTCTGTATTTTATTTTTTGATGTGCAATTATCATACTTTATAATCTGTCGAAAATACGGTGACGCATTTAATTATTATAAATAATTAAAAAATATCATGCATCATTTGCATATGAAAATAGCCTGATACCAACGCGCGTCACTATTAGTAACATAACATTACTAAAATTAATGATTATATCTGTTTTCTGGGCATTTGTAATTTTTAGAACTGGTGGAATAGAGACAAAATTACACTTATTTAATGCCGATAAAGAACATATTGTGCCTACTGAGTGGGCATGTACCTTTAAATATCAATGATCACGGTTCATTTTCCAAAACACTGGGGTTATTTAGATTGTTGTATTTTGTGATATCGATGGTCTAGTAACATAAGGTCGGAAGTGCTATGCTTTAGCATAGCAGTTACGACCTTATGTTACTAGACCATCGATATAATAATGATGGGGCCAGGTGGCCATCGGCAATACATTAAATTTGTTTACAGGCACAGCGACATCATATGGGCTCCAGAGGCCCGTTTCACTAAACTTCATACGACTAAAATGTAAGTGCACATTTAGAATCGTTTGGAAATTTCAATTGATGGATATACATGTATTGAACATAGGCTGCATATGCAGCCTATGTTCAATAAATGTAACTCCAATAATTGTTTGCAAGAAAACATAGTTAATGTGAAATTCACAGACTATCGTAATTGTGCACTTACGAACATTTTAGTCGTACGAAGCTTAGTGAAACGGACCCCAGGTAGAGAAACAGCACAGTATGACGTATGCGAACAGCGTAGCCCCTGATCAGCCTGCGCATCCGCGCAGTCTGATCAGGTCCTACGTTGTCTGCCATTTACTTACTGAAAGGGCATTACTGTCGCCAGCAAAAACGATAATATTCTCAGCATGCTTATTTCCGTGTTACACCCACTTCCTTTTTACTCATCCCAGTCACCTTGAAATTTGAATTCTACCTATCATATAACCAAGGTGTATGATCACGTGGTACTAACAACAACAACAAGTACTTAAACTTCAGAATCCATCCACTTCAAAGTACGTATTCTTTTATATAATTGTTTTATTACGTAACGGATTTTGATTAAATATGGCGCATCAAACTCGTCTTGTTAAGCTGCATTTGGTGGTCTCAGTACTTTGGCCCAAACTTATGTCGTTCTTCGCAAAAACTAAATAAGTCTGTGCCGAACTCCCTGGAAGACCAAATGCAGCTCATGAAGACGCGTTTGCTGCTCCATGTGCATCAAAATCCGTTTCATATTAAGGAAAATATCTAATAATTCTTACTTTGAAGTGGGGGAGATTTCAACACTTTCAGCCACTGTTGTTGTTGTTGTTATAACCACTTGATACAATACAATACATTTTATTCACTCTAAGCCACATACGTGACACACGAGGTATACAATAGATTACATAATACAACGATGGGTAAAAATACAAAATGCATATGTATAAGCTCACTAGTCATTATAACCATAAAGCATTTCTTATAAAAATAGCTAAATTTCTTAATTGCTTTCCAGATATTTTCTCAAATAGCTGTGCGAATTTTAAAATATTTGGTCTTCTAAAATAAAATGGCTTGATATACCGTTTTCGAACTTCATCATAGAAGCGGCACTCGAGAAAGGAAATGAAACTCGTCACCGAGAGCACCAGCGCCACATTTGTTGCAGACCCTGCTTGCTCTCGGCACACCTGTCCATCTACCAGTTTCGACCGCCAGTCTATGATTACAAGTTCGAAATCTGGTCAATGTTTTTCTTAACCTTTCCGTGAGATTAATTAAATATGTTTCTAATCCAAACTCTATTTTAAAGATTTTATACGTAATTCCACGTGAAGATGAATCGATGCTGGTGAGCCATGACTGAATAAACTGGTTTGAAGCTGAGTCCTGGCGTAGTGGCCCAGCCAGCTAGCATTAACATCGTTCTGGCTAAGCCATACGACAGGAACTCCAATTTCAGTTAAAATAGATTTAACATTCTGAATCCATCGGAAATGAATCACATTTGCTTCATGTTGTGTATATAATAACTTATACATAAGAAACAATAATTTACTCTGCTTCCCTGAAACTAATTTTGCCCAAAACGAAATAATTCTACATTTAATGTCAATAATAAGCGGAAATTTGCCGAGTTCTCCATAAACCATGAAATTTGGTGTGGATTTCTTTACCCCCAAAACAGTTTTACAAAATTTCAAATGAATTGTTTCTATAGCCGAAATGTTTTCAAATCCCAGATTTCACAGGCATAGCAGAGAATTGGAGTGATACATTGATAAAATAACTTAAAGCTGACAGTCTACTGGAGTGACAAGTTGTTAATCTTTCTAAATAGGCCGAAAAGAGCTTTGGATGCTTGGTCAATCAAATGTTTCTTAGTCTTATGAAAAGTTCCGTTTTGTGAAAAAACACATTTACCCAAATATGTAAAGTGGTCTATAATTTCAATTGTGTTATCGTTATATGTAAAGGCTATATTTTTTGATGATTTACGTTTTATTTTTTGAAAATCATAATTTTGGTTTTTTTTTTGATGCGTTTACTTCCAATTTCCACTGAATACAGTATTGATGAAAATAATTTAGAGCATCTTGTAGGCCAGTTTCTGTCTCAGACATGAGAATAGTGTCGTCAGCGTATAATAACAAGAATAGTTTAACATATATATCTAGATGTTGAAACATGTCAGATGTAACCGATTGTAAATCTACAATACCGCATACATTGAGAAAATCTTCAAGGTCGTTCAAAAACATGGCAAACAAAAATGGTGACATATTTTCACCCTGCCTGACACCCACCATGCATGGGAAGTATTCTGAAAAGTCATTTCCTACTTTAACACAAGATTTAATACATTTATACATGTTTTTAATTATGTTTAAACATTTCCCGTTTATGCGGGACAGCAACAGCTTATACCAGAGGCCATTTCTCCATACAGTATCAAAAGCTTTCCTAAAATCAATAAATGCGCAGAAAAGAGTTGCCTTTTACTAAATAGTATTTCTATAATTGCATGTAAAGTAAAAAATGTTATCAGCCGTACTATATCCTTTCCGAAAACCAGCCTGTGCCTCAGTTATAAGCCCATTCTGTTCAGCATATTGTTGTCAACCTATTTGTAATTATAGAAGTGAATACTTTACCAAGACAGCTAACTATTGTTATTGCCCTATAATTGTCAGGATCATGCCTTGAGCCCTTATGCTTATAAATTGGTATTATATGACCTTCGAGCCAATCATTTGGTACAATTCCACTTTCAAAAACATGATTAAACATTTCACGTAGAGACTTAACATTATGTGTTTAGTGTTTGAAATATATTCGTTAAGTATAGAATCGCGAGAACAAGCCTTGTTGTTTGACAGTTTGGAAATCGCTGAGAGTATCTCATTTGCTGATATAGGCGTGTTAATGTCTTCATTATTCGGTAAATTTATATCTGCTGCAGCATCAATAATATGTTGTTCATTAATATGATCAATGTCATTCATGTCTTTAAAGTAGTTATAAAATTGATTAACATGAATGCAAGTGATATGTTCGGTGTTTTGGACGCCGTTTAAAAGCTTCCAAAAGTCTTTCGGTCTTGACTTTTGCATTTGTCGTATTCGTGCACCGTATTTATGTTTATAGTTGTTCGCATGCGTAATAATTGTTTTCTTATATATTTTACTCGCACGATGTAAAATCGTTTTATTGTGTGCCGTTTTATGAAAATGATATGCATTTTTAGCCTGCATAAAACATCTCCTATTTATACTACACTCATTTCCAAACCACGGTCTGTTTATGTTATTTTTACGACGCACCGGGCCGTGACGCGCCTGGCCAAAAGTTCTGTATGCGGTCTGTGTAAACAAATGACCTATACGCGACACAAAATTATCAAACGATGATTGGTCGACCGTAGCGCTGCCCGTGCTGCCCGTGCTGTCTGGTGCAGCCTGGTCGTGTGTACTACGAGAGCGTTCATTGACTAATATAATGTCTAGTTCCGTGTGTAAACTCTGGATTACATATTCATCGATATTATTTACAAATTCGTGGATTTTATTAGGATTCCAATTTCGAAATATGTGTTCCGGCCTACCGTTGTGTGCTAAAGTTGGATTACTCGAGATATTGAAATCAAATGAAATAGCACAATGTACGTCTGAAAGTAGAGGATTAAATTCATGTACTGTGAACTCGGTTGTCGAGAGAAGCAATAATGGGGTGAGTGTGAGCATAATCTATTAGACTCGTATCATTACATGTCACTTTTCCAACGCCCTTATCACATCCCATACGCCCACTGGCAATGTACAGATTTGTAGATTTACACAAAGCTATTAACTTATATCCCCAGTTATTGGGTTTGCCGATATCACAGGATGCCCTGTCCATGAAAATATTTGCATCTGCTAACATTTGGCTGCTGCACATGAAATTTGCAATATCCTCATCGTCAATGAATTCTGTGATATAATCATTGTCTTGTAAATGATCGCATAATATTTTTGTTTTACTGTTGAAGTCTCCAACTAGACAGACTTCGTCGTAAATGTTGCATAATCGAGAAAGTTCATCAAGTACCTTGATAAACCGAATTCTCCGTCAGACATTGAAATCGGATTACCTATAGCACAGTACTAGTGTCCGTGTTCACGTCTGTTCTTACTTCATGCCACACGTTGAATACAGAAATCATATGAGTCTATATTGAGATGCCACGTGATTTTGTATAAAAAATTAGATATTGTCCGTAATTGACATCGCAGTGTCCGTGTTTGCGTCTGTCCTTATATCATGCCACACGTTGAATACATAAATCATATGAGTCTATAAATGATATGCCACGTGATTTTGTATAGACAATTACAAAATTTAAGATATTGTCAGTAATTGACGTCGAATGTTGCCAAATTATTCATAGCAGATTCGGTATTACATGTATATGGTTTTCCGCATATTGCTCTGAACAATTCGTCAACTTCAATTAGTCAATGACGTCATTTATATAAAATACCACAGTTTCTCTAAATATTTTAGTTAAAAATCGCACATCTTCCTGGATACAAAATCGCATGTCTTGTCTCATAAGTGGAAAAATGGAGCTTATGACATTTGTGACCAGTCTAGCCAGTGTGGCTCCTGATGTGGGACTACACTACTGTCGCCTGGTGTTGATCTAGATAAGGAACAAAACATGGAAATACAAAATAAACAGCAGACGACTGCTGTTTATTTTTTATTTCCATTTTTATATCTCACCAAAAACATTGTTTGGCAGCCCTTCAGAATCATTTCCATTTTAAAAATGATTCTAAAGTATACTATCAAACAATGTTTTTTATTGAAAACGAAGACAACATATAAAACAATGGTAGTCGACAATTTTTGTTCCCCACATTCTAAGGGTCAAACATGGTACAGTGGATCTACTCAAAATTGGACACCCAGGAAACCGCGGTATGTTTAATTTTGGATGTGCTTCACTGTAGTAATATATATGGATCTGTTCAGCACACCCGTTATCCGGAGATACGCAACTAGGGGAGGAGAACATGGAAAGGGGAACGCACAAACTAGTGGGAATTTGGAGGGTTTGTAAAATTAGCTAAAACAATATATTTTATGCATGATCAGAACAATGTGAGCTTGCAACGTTGAGGAAGAATGATTGAAGCACATGTAGCAAAAATATTGAGCTCGAACGCCGTCGTAAAAGTTGAAAATTTATAAATTCAATATAGGATTTTATTTTTTTTTGTCATTTTTGTTTAAAAAATCGTCTTTCCTGCACCAATCGTATGCTTTTCAGCACTATCAGGCATTACAGTTATGTTTGCTGATCATTTACACTGATACCTTGAAAGCGACAGCGACCAGGATCTTCTGAGAAAAAAATGGCGGCCGTTTTATGCACCGTGGTATAGCGCAAAATGGTGCACAAAAAACTATGGGACTGGAGGACACAAATTGGGGGTACGAGTGCACACAAACTGTGGAACGCGCTGCACAGAAAATGCCAATATACGTGGGTTTTAAGTTGCAAATTCACGTATGTATTTACAAAAATATTATATTTGCAGACGAGGATCCACGAATATTTACGCAGGGGCCGGTCCAAATGTGTCTGTAAGGAATTTATGCAAGTTTTTAATCAATATTCACCACAATTATGCATTGTTTTAGTAAGTTCGCTGTTCAATGCAGGCTTCTTTAGCAGCGCTCGTTTATTAATGGGCGAGCAGAGCCTCATTTCGTATGCAATCAATAAACCCGTTTAATACATATCAGACATTAAACCATAGGTCACCACCTAAACTCGCACCACACTTCGTTTATAACTTGAAGCACGGGGTTTGGAGAATCAACCATGCGGAACTGAGTTAACCATGCTAATCGATGACCAGGCGAAGTAGTGCAGCCAAGGTCAGGGCCGGATCCTGGATTTGGAGAAAGGGGGGGGGGGGCGTGGTGAGGGGGGTAGGGGGGTCCATGGGGGGTCCCTCCCCCGAAAATTTAGAAAATTTGAGTGTCTCTGATGAATTTTCCTGGCATTTGAGAACGAATACTGATAGCCTTTTCTAATCTGAATAAAAAAAATCATTGCTTCGTCAAAAATAGGGGGGGGGGGGGCGTACGCCTCTCACGCCCCCACCCCCCTGGATCCGGGCCTGAAGGTGCAACTCAATCTTATTATCATTGGCGTTAGCAAGACGTTTGGCAATGATAACCATAATGAGAGTGTCCTGTGTATTCTCGAGGCAGATAGCGACACATTCCAGTCGGAATTATCCCGGAATAAGGACCGACTCTCATTGCAATTGAGATACTGCACAGTCCGTCAGCGGGGCTGCAAAACACACATAGAGCACCCACCGCCACAAGTTTAAGAACTTTCACCGGTTAAAAGACAGTGATGCTGGAGCGCGAGTGGCCTAGGGTGTAGCGAGATGGACTGTGGATCGGAGGTCCCCGAACTGCGCAGGTTCGAGACGCGGTTGGAGCCGGCGTGTTGTGTCCTTGAGCAAGACACTTTGTGGTGGTGATCGTGTAAATATTTTACACACATGTAATACATGCATGGTGACTGTCTAGATGGTACAATGTACACAGATAAGACGTACCGCAGTTACCCTTGGTGATGGGAAATAAAGAGATATCTCGCTAGGACGAGGGTGCTCCGAGGACACCGGAGGAATATATATACATACAATACAATTGCAGTGTTACTTAGTATAAGTATGGTGTTTATATGTTGTATACACATCACGGTGCTCTCCGACAAACAGTGGGTGCTACAGAAACAACAACGATTGCGTCACAAACATTCTATGACGCACGGAATGGTCGTAGGACGAACGAATGCACTTGTGAATCGATGGATTGGTTATCGCGGACAAAACTTTATGGCGACCCCCCGAAATTCTGCGGATGAAATCATGTCGACTTGTCGTATGCCGTGCAAGCTTGCTGTGGTCTTTCTCCGGGTACTCCGGGTTTCCTCCGAGTTTAGGTGGTGACCTATGGTTTAATGTGTGATATGATTATTAAACGGGTTTACTGATTGCATACGAAATGAGGCTCTGCTCGCCCATTAATAAACGAGCGCTGCTAAAGAAGCCTGCATTGAACAGCGAACTTACTAAAACAATGCATAATTGTGGTGAATATTGATTAAAAACTTGCATAAATTCCTTACAGACACATTTGGACCGGCCCCTGCGTAAATATTCGTGGATCCTCGTCTGCAAATATAATATTTTTGTAAATACATACGTGAATTTGCAACTTAAAACCCACGTATATTGGCATTTTCTGTGCAGCGCGTTCCACAGTTTGTGTGCACTCGTCCCCCAATTTGTGTCCTCCAGTCCCATAGTTTTTGTGCACCATTTTGCGCTATACCACGGTGCATAAAACGGCCGCCATTTTTTTTCTCAGAAGATCCTGGTCGCTGTCGCTTTCAAGGTATCAGTGTAAATGATCAGCAAACATAACTGTATGCCTGATAGTGCTGAAAAGCATACGATTGGTGCAGGAAAGACGATTTTTTAAACAAAAATGACAAAAAAAAAATAAAATCCTATATTGAATTTATAAATTTTCAACTTTTACGACGGCGTTCGAGCTCAATATTTTTGCTACATGTGCTTCAATCATTCTTCCTCAACGTTGCAAGCTCACATTGTTCTGATCATGCATAAAATATATTGTTTTAGCTAATTTTACAAACCCTCCAAATTCCCACTAGTTTGTGCGTTCCCCTTTCCATGTTCTCCTCCCCTAGTTGCGTATCTCCGGATAACGGGTGTGTTCAGGATTACAAAGCAATTAGAAATCAGAACTATCAGTAGCCGATTTCATAAAAAGAATACGTATCTAGCAAAGTATACTTTGAGGGAGTAATCATTTATTTTTCCTGAAATGCATTATTTCATATAGAACTAACGCCTGCATGTATTTGATGATTACAAGTATGCAGAATTATTATACTGAATGTATTACATTATCACAGCCAAAATGGCTGTGATAATGTAATAAATTCAGTATAATAAAAATGAATAAATTTATCTTTAAATTGAAAATTTCTCCCTCAAAGTATACTTTGCTAGATAAGTATACTTTGCAATGTTGGTGAAATAGGCTACTGGTCCTTTCAATATAAGTACACTATAATAAATATTTTAAACACTTTTTATATATACATGTATACATGCATATTAGAGCCATGGCGGACAATCCAGACCCGGGTTAGACCCAGGGGATATATGTACTGACCTGGGAAATGGAATATGAACTGTCTCATGTTCATGAATACATGTTCTAGTTCGTATATGAATCAGGTTTCGCGAGCTTTTCTGTTCTATTTTGTTTATTTATGAAACATATTTATTTACCCAAAGCTGTGAGGTCTGTGTGACCTTGACCATACAGGTCACAGGACATCATTCGATTCGTCAAACAAACTGTTTTCAATACAAAGTTCACCGATTCTTGATTTCCTATCGTTTCACATGTATTTGAAATCAATGCTCTGCGGGGATGTGGACTGGAGAAATGGGGTGGTGGGGGGGGGGGGGGGGGCATTGTGCGATTTGTAACCAGTGTAGCTCCTGATCAAACAGCACACTCCTGTAGCCTGATACCGATCTTCAGTATATTGCTTGTTAGAAGCACGGCGGGTGTTTCGTGTTGATGTAATGACGAACAGTGCAAATCCTGATCAGACTGTGCGGATGCACAGGCTGATCTGGATCTACACTGGTTGAAAAAACTCATAGCCCCCATTTATCCAGTCACAGCCACATATTATAATAAGTAGTTTTGAAATCAAAGCGATACATACTGTCATAATTATAAACAGCTTTCTAACTATATAACGTCTGTATTTTATTCTTATTTAAACTACATGATGCTGTAGGACATGAGATTTGAGATCACTTTTATTAACCCTTAGACCGCTACACACAATTGTCGTCTGCTGTTGCTTTTATATCTTGCCTTATTTCTCAATAAAAACATTGTTTGACAGCACTTCAGAATCATTTCCATTGGAAATGATTCTGAAGTGCTGTCAAACCATGTTGTAAATTATTCTAAAGTGCTGTCAAAGCATGTTTTTGATGATACAAATGGAAAATAGAAAATAAACAGCAGACGACAAAAAAATTAAGACTTAAGGTTTAAAGAAAGAACCACATAAAAGGTGAAGAATCATCTATTTTCTCCATTACTAGAATTACGACCAATGGTCTATAATAGGCTGGCTATTCATCCGCAACAGAAGTTTTAACTCTGAACATGTTACGCAGATGTCCGAAGGTACAAAATCACATGGCGTGTCTCATATGAGTTTGTGACTTAGTCACTAGATAGCTGGGGCTTATGGGATTTGTGAGCAGCGTAGCTCCTGATCAAATAACTGACACCTGCAGCGCCTGATCGAATGGCGAACAGTGCAAATAATTGACATAAAGTGGGCTCGTACCTTGCTGTCATGCACACTCCATTACGGAGCCCCGGAGGGGACGTGGAATTCGTTCCCACGAAATAACAAATCGTTCCCACGAATTAACAAATCGTTCCCTCGAATTAACAATTCGTTCCCACGAACTGTTTTGACTCCCAGCTGCGCGCGCACAAAGGTGTTGCGCACGCAGTTGGGCGCCAAAATAATTCGTGGGAACGAATTGTTATTTCGTGGGAACGAATTGTTAATTCGAGGGAACGAATTGTTAAATTGAGGGAACGAATTGTTATTTCGTGGGAACGAATTAATAAAGAAACTCCATGTCGCCTGTGGAGCTCCGTACGCCAGTGACAACACATGTATATATTTCCTGTTATGTAATAAATACAATGTACATATAGAGAATAGTAGGTTAGTGCCGTGAATGGAAAAAAATATCCGGCAAGGCTCAAGAATTTCTTTATTTCTCATCAGAAGTATATGTGTGACACTCATTTGAACCGTCTCGCCGAGACGGTTCAAATGAGTGGTCACAACATATACTTTGGTTCAGAAATAAGGAAAATAGATAGGGAATAGTAGGTTAGTGCCGTGAATGGGAAAATATATCTGGCAAGGCTCAGGAAATCGGGATGGGCGAGGCTCTGCGAGCACATCCCGTTCCGTGCCGCGCCAGATATGTTTTCCCATTCACGGCACTAACCTACTATTCTATTTATCCCGTCAACACCTACAGATGGCTGTGAAATGCAAAAATAGTATTGACTGGATATCAAAAATGTTTCACGGCACCGTGTTTCACGACGGCACATACGCACTGTGTTGACGGGATAAATATATTTATCTGAATTAATTAAAGGGCATGTCTGGTTTGAGCGCCGCGCCCGCCGTCCACCACAAAGACTGCGCTTTCAACTGTCCCGTTACGCCTACCTACTGGTGTAGGTTTCAATGGCGTAACGTCTGTGACGTCGCGTCATGGGACCGGATGTCACGACGTTACCAAGCGACGTCGTTCAGTTTGCATCAAGCAACGCCAAGGTAAACATCGCAGAAATTAAGAGTCTAATATATTTACGACTTACGACTGAATCACGATGAGTTTTCGTTGGGGGCAACTTCCACCAATGACGAGGGTTGCCGACTGGAACCTATTGGCATCGAATGGTCCCACCGGCAGTTTCCGGGACGCTGAAATTGGAAAGATGTTGCCGAATGGATTCAAAACGTACAAGCTCCAACAGGAAGACGTAAGATGTGTTTATTATTACATGTAGTATTTTCTTTTGTTGTTATTGAGTCATTAATTAAGCAGGTTCGCCCGCATGTGAATGGAATGTGATTTATTAGTCAGCCTTGTTTTTGGAATGTTGAAATATACCTTATATTATACTAGTATTGATTAATGTCTTTTTCGCAATAAAATCAATATTTTATGAAATTTCTTCAAATAATATTTGTTTGGGGGAGGGTGAATTTTTTGTTATTGATGAAAAAGTACTTACATTTAAATATGTTTAAGATGTAATGTGTTTAATGGCCAAATGTTCATCGACAGCAACACGTGGAACAGACAGTAGATACCTACTATAGAAAATGTATATACCAAAATGTATCTTACTGTATCTTACTGTATGTAGCGTCGGTTAAGTAAGCTTTGACTTCTTAGACGTATCTTTTATTATTTTCTTAATCACTGGTATGTCTTCCTGGTCTGCGCACATTGGTTTTGTTTCATTAAAACTATTTACATGTGTATGTATGTACTGTGTCGTCGGTCGAGCCCGCCGAGGCATTTGATGGTCTCAGGGTGTGTATTTATTTGAAGTTTGAATTAAGGGTTGTTGAGATATAAGGTATGTAAAAGCTTTAACACAAATTTTAAAGTCAATTGACCGTGACCTTGGTCATGTGGACCACATGGGCAGTCTATGGAATGAAAATATGGATGATGAAAAGGAAGTTTGAAGTAAATTGGAGTAACAATTATGGAGATATAAGGTATGTAAACACTTTAACACAGATTTTATAATAACGCAAACTTCTAAGTCATTTGGCCTTGACCTTGGGGCACAGGGGCCGCATGAGTGGGACACATAATGAATATATGGATGATGCCCAATAAGCATACGAAGTTTCAAACAAATGTGACTTACGGTTACAGAGATAGTAGGTATGTGAAAACTTTAACGCACATTTTGACAGAAACTTTAACGCAAACTTCTAAGTCATTTTACCTTGACCTAGGGGCACATGCGCCGCATGAGTGGGACACAGCATGAATATATTGATGATGACCAATAAGCATACAAAGTTTCAAGTCAATGTGACTTAGGACTGTAGAGATATAAGGTATTTAAAAACTTTAACGCAGATTTCGGACGGACGCACCACGGACACACGGACGTCATTGTGATCACTATGTCTCGCTTTCCGCAAGCGGGCTCGACAAAAAATTACAAAAACTGTTAACTCCAGATGAGCCACAGTCTATGAATTGTTAAATTGAGGGAACGAATTGTTATTTCGTGGGAACGAATTAATAAAGAAACTCCATGTCGCCTGCGGAGCTCCGTACGCCAGTGACAACACATGTACCGAATATAGAGAATAGTAGGTTAGTGCCGTGAATGGGAAAAAATATCCGGCAAGGCTCAATAATTTCTTTATTTCTCATCAGAAGTATATGTTGTGACCACTCATTTGAACCGTCTCGCCGTCTCGCCGTCTCGCCGAGACGGTTCAAATGAGTGGTCACAACATATACTTTGGTTCAGAAATAAGGAAAATAGATAGAGAATAGTAGGTTAGTGCCGTGAATGGGAAAAAAAATATCTGGCAAGGCTCAGGAAACGGGATGGGCGAGGCTCTGCCGAGCACATTCCGTTTCCGTGCCGCGCCAGATATGTTTTCCCATTCACGGCACTAACCTATATTATATTTATCCCGTCAACACCTACAAATGGCTGTAAGATGCAAAAATAGTATTGACTGGATATCAAAAATGTTTCACGGCACCTTCTGTTTCACGGCACATGCGCACTGTGTTGACGGGATAAATACATAATATTTATCTTAGGAAAATCGATTGTTCGCTATATAATTAATATTTGATGGAATTTCATCACATACATTTTTTTGGGGTGGGGAGGGTAACTTCTTTGTTATTGGTGAAAAAGTATTTACATTTAAATAATGTTTAGGTTTAATGTAGCCAAATGTTTGTCGGCCAGAAAAACATGGAACAGACAGTAGTCAACTTTCTCCCACTCAGTTAGCGGTGTGTGCTCACGGGGAATTAGAAAAAATATAAATACCCCCGAAGCGGGAATTAGACAGTCTGAAGATAACTTGCTACGTATATTCGGTGCAGCATTGTATTGGAAGGGCGAAGGCAATGCCATTGCCGCCGGAAGCTGAGGGCCGGGACGTGAACTAGTGAAATCAGCAGTCTCGTTCCCTCTCGGAATTAAACATGTATCTAATTACCTAGGATGGGAGCAGTGTTATCCCATACACTCAATAGTATGGACAAACTAATGGACCTTGCATCTGAGGAGTTGTTTGGGCCGTGACTATCTTGCATCCGGTGATTTGTTTGGCATTCAACTTCCACGTTCATGCTGCCACCACCTCGTGCGGGGATGACATCGATATGTATTTACAATATACAAAATTACCACACCACACATATACTTGACTTATATGTGTGTGACGGCACGAATCAGCATCCCATTAGTATGCATATGCATTTTCCTCGATCGAATACGATGGCATTATCGGACATAACTGCAAAATGTATGTGTTCGGCAGAAATAAATATAGTCTGCCTATGTATTTGGAGAATTTGTTTGAGACCGAATGTCTATATTTCGGCCCCTTCCCTTCCTCTCCATTAAATGTGGACGTGTTTGGAGAATGCGGGCTTATGGTATTCGTGGCCAGTACAGACCCTGATCAAGTAGCACACTGCTGTATCCTTGTAACGATTTATATTGCTTGTTAGAAGCATTACGAGTGTTTCATTGGTGGATTGGCGAACAATGCAGATCCTGATCAGACTGTGCGGATGCACATATTTATCTGGATATACACTGGTCACAAAACCCATAAGCCCCATTTCTCCAGTTACAGCCACATATGAGACTGTTTTTTATTTAAAATATGAGTCTCAACTGTTCCTCATAAAAGCGGTAATGCGTTACAGGAGCTGACCGCTGTCCAGAGAGAGCAGATTGTCTCCATGGAGCCACAGAAGACTGACACCGCGACCAGATCCCGCTATATAGAGGACAGGCCGCTACACACAGAGGTGGCCAATGGCGAGAAGATTGTCACAAAGTACGACCAAGAGATCATTGAGTTGGAGAAAGCAATCAAGATTGTGGCTGAAGAGATTCGGGAGATGGAGAGAAAAGAAGCTGAATTTTTCAGAAAGGATGTCCCGTATGTCGATAAGGAGGAAGATACAAAAGAATGCAAGGTTGAAAATGGTGGTAATAAGAAGACGAAGCAGAAAAGAAAGAAGAAGAGGAAGGCAGATAAGAAAGGAAGTAAGACCAAGAATGAGGGCACCATGAAAAGGAAGTTCGATCATGATTGCAGAAAAGCGGATGTTGATATTAGCGATATCTATAAGAAGGAGAAGGAGCTGGATGAAAAGGCAAGAAAGCTCGTCACAGATGCTTTACATGTAGCCGTGAAACTCGAGGCAAAACTGATCGTCGCCGATGTCGTAAAGAGCGCAGTAAAAATCGCACAGGCAGATCAAGAAGAAAAGATGATGTCTGCACATGCAAGTGTGATAGTTGAGAATGCTATCAAAGGCGCTGTAAACGCAATGAAGGCTAAACAGAAGAAAAATGAGATGGATACAAAGGCCAAAGAAATCGCAGATGATGCAATCAGGGCAGCTGTGAATGATATGAAGGATGAAAAGGAGAAACATGAGATTGATGTCAGGGCCAAGGTGATCGTCGATGCTGCACTCAATGGCGCTTTGAAAGTCAAGCAGATACAAATGGAGAAACACGAGATGGATATCAGGGCCAAAGGTATCGTCGATGCTGCAATTAAGGGCGCAGTGAAAGTCATGGTGATCGAAAAGGAGAAAACTGAGATGGATGTCCGGGCCAAGGTAATCGTCGATGCTGCAATTAAGGGCGCTGCGAAAGTCATGCAGATCGAAAAGGAG
>CM055279.1:49607583-49808860 GCA_029237695.1 Conchocele bisecta | reverse complement strand
ACCACATTTATGTTAGATGAAAGCACTGGATTTACGCAGGGTGGGGTTATTCGTCTTAACGAATCCATTCGCATATACGTATGGGCAATCATCGCCTCACAGAATCAAACGCGCAGCGCTATACTTGGTACGGGAACGGCCTTTGACGCACAAAAACAGTTCTTGGCACTTGCCGAGGACGCCATCTCAGCTAAGGTGGACCTCCAGAAGGCGATCCAGAATTATCAAGACGTTTTGCAGACTGCCCGCACCCCGGTAGACTACGCATTTGGAATAGGTCTTTATATGGCGCCGAGCAATATGATACTACGAGACGACCCGGTTGACGGTTACAATAATCAGATCGTAGTCGCAACCACCAATCAAAAAATCGGCCGCAACGGGAACGTGAAAACGGGTATCATCAAGCTCCCACCCAAGATGATCGGGCGCGGAGTTGTAAGTGGAACCGATTTCATAAAACCCCCAAAACACAAAATGGATACACATCCCTCAACACAATCGAACCCAGTACCCCCAATTCGTAAATTGGATGCACCATCGAGTTCCATCAACAATGTTGAAACACCAATCGAGATTGGAAGCACAACACACGAGGAGGAGAAATTAGCGCTCGTCGTCGCCCTCGTGGCGATCGGACTATTTACGCTTTGGTTTTAGGAACTCTCTGGCGAAGAATAGTAGGAGACCGGCGATCGCCACGATTAAAGGCCAAGTATTTTTGGCGAGCCATCCGACCGTTTTTGATAATATAGATAGCAAGTAAGAAACGATACTTCCGATCAGTCCAGGTAGTGCGGCAGCCGCCTTTTCGGCTAATTTAGCCAGGAGACTGGCGAGGGCTTTTAGTTGTTTTTTTACCCACTCCTTAGCTCCACCGGATGGCGCGGGTGGTGGTGGTGTGGGTGCTGGCGCGGGTGGTGGCACCGCACCACCAGTGGAAGCTAGAACTATGGTCGATATAGTCATGCTGATAGCAACGAGGATGCTTGCTATCGTGACACCCTGCTCTCTGAACAGAGTGCGAAGACGCTCACCGAGTGTCGTCTCCTCGTGCAGGACCCTCGAGATTGTTTCGCGGATCCGACTTATTTGGGTGCGGAGAGCCTCACGGTTAGTCGAGGCGGCCTCCAAACGAGCTTCTCTTTGATCCCGCAACGACCGCAGGCGTTCGGTGATCCGCTCGGTAGATTCTCTATCGCCACCAGCTTCCTCCAGTTTTCTTTCTTCTAGCGTGATATGTTCATCCAGCGACGAGAGTTTGGCGAGGTTAAGGACCAGTTCACCCCGGACCGTTTGCATAACCTTATCGAGTACCCGGAGTTCGCGAAGAGGTAACGGTGGGTCATCGTTAGACCCTTGTTCAAGGTTGAGTATTTCGTTTTCGCTGAACGTGGTCTCCACCGCGTTAATAATGTCGGTGGCCACTTGAGGGACCTCGCTGAGATCGCTGAGCTCGATAGTTTCTATCGAGGCGGCCGCCTTAGCTTCTGGGCTGTTAATAGCCCTTATAGCTGCGGCCCTCAAAGCAATCTTCTTATTCTTCTTCCAATCCGTGAATCCTAGTTCGTTCTTTACGATTTGGCCACCGCCCCGGTGTCCTGCAACAGTGCCCAGCGCTAGGGGTTTACCGGTCCTCATGTTGATGATTGGTATATCTGATGATTTTAGTCGCAACTTACCGTCCAGAGTCAATTCGAATTTGGAGTAGTCACGACTGACAGATGGGACCAGATCTTTTTTTGCCAAACTGTTGTAGTAGTCGTCTACGGCTCCCTCGAGTAATTCCCGACTTTGATCAACGCTGCTGGTAGCGCCACCTAATTCCCCCGATTGGATTGGAACTGGAGGCTGTATCAAGGGCGTTTCGTCATTATAATCAGCTATGTCATCATCATCCGCATCGACGTAATCGTCTCTGCCGATTTCATACCTGTCATTATCGTAATCAGCCATATTTATAATTTCTTAAAATTAATTATGTATTAAAGACAAAACCATACGGGTTTAATATAGTTTCACTAAATTATGTCTTCGAGTCAATACGGTCGCAAACTCAATCCATACCGCAGACTGCGTGAGCCCCTCGGGGCAAAAGGCGTGAGACAGAGTGTCGTTATTACGAACAACCCATCGACGATCGACCAGAACCAGCAGCTCTTGGTCCGCTTCCCCAACCTCGGAGCCGGGGACTGTTCGCCTCGCTTTCACTATTTCGCTGACGTCGACGGACGAGGACCGAACCGTCGTTCAGAACCTGGGTCGCGCCATCGTCAAAAAGACCATGATAAATATTTCTGGTAATGAGGTGATGTCGATCGATGACAGCGACGTCTACCATTGTTATCAGGACCGATGGATGACGGCGCAAGAGCACGAAAACGCTGTCTATCAGGTCATTGACACCAGCAAAAATAAGAACGTAACCAAACTTAGAATCGGGGCTGCTAACAAGGCAGATAACAACGCGAGCGACAATGCGGTCGCGGGCGCTTAAGGCAACCGCTTCTACATTCCACTCGACTTTGAGTTGCTGGAGAGTCACATGCCCTACTATCAGAGCGCTTTGGCTGACCGCCTCGAATACGAACTAACGTTCAACGACTACGGCCGAGTTCTCATAACCAGCGACATGTTATCGACGTATACGATCGATAATGTTTCGCTGGAGTACGACATGGTCACGATGCCCGAACCCGCGCGATTGATCAGAACCCAGTACGCCGGGCGTGTTGCCATACTTTACGACCGAGTTCTTCGCCATCGCAAGATGACGAAAGTCAAAGGCGACACATTGTGGAATATTAATGTCAACGTACCCGCCCGCTCTATGAAAGGTATACTGATGTTGTTCGAGGATGCTCGGTTCGCGTTCGGTGCTAGAAAAACCGACAAATTCTATAACCCCAAAATCACAAAGGTAGAGGTGACGATCGAGGGAGTACCCAATCAACTCTACAGCGTGGGTCTTCGCCCGCACCAGCAGTGGGACGAAGTAAGAAATAAGTTTTCTGCCGGCTCTAAGCGCTCTCCGGAGGTTGCAGCAGTTGCCAAAGACCTGCATCTCTCGGCCGTCTCCCTCGCGGAGTTCCTGAATACCAAATACGCGTTATGGCTAGACATGCGAGCCAGCGACGACGACCAAATACACGGCAATGGACGCCAAGTTGAGAACGCTAGCGAGGGTGTGACGATCCAGATAACCAAAGAGGCGGACGGAGCGGGCCATTGAACGTGTACTTATATATAATTACAGACGCACAACTCAACATCGAAGATGGTCGATACGTCTCAGCACTCTATTGATTTAATAAAAAAATCATGTAACGATTTATTAATTAATTTTAAGAAAATTAACAATCAATACCAATTCACGATTGGAGATGCCCACTCTGCCATAATATGTGGGCAGACAGGATGTGGAAAAACGGTTTTCATCCTAGACTTGCTCGAGGGCTCCTACCGCGATGCCTTTCGTCATATTGTGATCCTGTGTCCCACTGTGCGGCACAACGATACTTATCAGCGGCGCCCGTGGATATGGACCGACCCTGAGGTATACGTTATTGACCCCGGTGATAGGCTTCACGATTGGCTGCGTGGTTTATACCAAAAATTCCAGGGTGAGCACACCCTATACGTGATTGATGATTGCTCGGCCAAGGCGGCGATGACCAAAAAGAAGGACATGCTCTCCGAGCTCGCATTTTCTGGCTCCATGCTAGGCAAAGCGTATGGATATCCACTCAAAAGTACAACGCCGTCCTCATGGATCTGCGCGAGCAAACGAAATGGGTCGCCCTCTTTCACTGCAAGGACCGAGACTCATTCGATGACTGTCTTCGAGAGAATGACGTTATCCCAACGCGCGAGGAGCGCCTGGAGGTTCGACAGATGCTTTCGGAAACTAAGCACGCCAAGCTTTTGCTAAAGACTGATCAACCAACTGCTTACGAAATTATCAATTAGTTTTATAATTAAATAGCAATTACTGAACAAATGCTGAACAATGCTTAGCAATTGCTGAACAATGCTGAACAATGCTGAACAAATGCTTAACAAATGTTGAACAAATGCTGAACAATGGTTAACAATGTTAACAATTTTGTGCTCCGCTGCGAGCTTTGTTGCGAGCATAATGGTGATCATAAGTATCGGGTGGTGCGCTTGGCAATATGTTAAAGTGATGAGACTTGTTAGAATAGCTAAATTAATTTTAAGAAAAATTAACTGCGACGAACTTCTCGATCAGCTAATGGAAGAAACCTCAACTCTGACTGCCAACATCCGGAAAGATAATGATCCGACAGAGCAATCGGAATCAACTCCAACTCCAACGGCGGTTGGTATTGGGTTGAGTGCAACGACTCCGAATGAAAATGAAGATGCGGCGCGACGAGAGCGGCTAGCTGCGCTGGTTGCTGGGGGACAATCGGAGCATTATCTCGGTAGGCGTCTCTCAGTTTTTCAGGTGGATAATATGTCAGATGCGGAGATCGATAAAATGTATGCGCGATATGAATCTAGGTTAGGTGCGGAGAAGACAAAAACTCTCGGATCGGTGGCTATTCATTTGTACGCAACCGCCGTTAGTATACTTCTCCCTATACCAAACACCGCGGGATTGATTGACGATCTAGAGACTGACCCTTGTATAGGTCACACCCTTAGAACAGCCTGCTGCTCAATTTATCACAAGTTTGGAATGTACTTAGCTCCGCTGACAACCGCGTTGACCACGGGTAAACACTGTCAATTTGGACATATATGCCCACGAACTATAAGCCCTAATATTAATATCATAAATGATGACACAAGACACACCCGCGAGAGTGACGGAGTTGAACCCGATTGCTCCAACCCAATCGAACCCGAGTGTTACTCCGCCACTGGATGACATACCGCATATAAAAAATCACAAAAGACAGGCAGCTGGGCTGCCACCCGAAAAGTTAAACAAGATAAAATACTCGCCGAGCTTCGAGAGGCTAAACAGTCGTTGAAATCGGGGACGGAGACAGCAAAACATCTTAAGACAGAGTTGAGTACAACAACACCCCCAATTCACGAATTGGAAGCACACTCAACACCCAATACCAACTGCCGTTGGAGTTGGGCGAATAAGATTGAACCCACATTCGTGAATTGGAGTTGGGTTGTTGGTGGTGATCTGGCAGTTGTTGGTGCCCTGTGCGTGTGGAAATACCCCATATTATCGAAAAAACAACCAGCCAGTGTTCAGAAGAAAGTTACGAAACACCAATCGCGATTGGATGCGCCCCATTTAAACATTGATCGCGACCCCTTTTATTTGCAATAATTATAATGGCTGAACAAGATGGTAAAATGTTAGTGAATGCGCTTTATCACGCCGTGGTGATATCGGGTTTCAGTATCGGGTATGCTCGACTATCAAAGATGGCCCTATGAGGATCCGCTCCCAAATTGGACTTTACTGTGAGAGACGTAGGGCTCGCAACCTTAGATGTAGCGGCCGCAGTTTGGACCCGAGATTATCTAGTTAAAGCTGGAATTATACCAGTTAATATATGGAAATAAATGGCTTCAATCGCAGTAATAGTAAGTGGTGCGCTCGTAAACGCATTGGCGTTCAGCGGTAGCAACTTTATATTCTAAAATAAAATGAAAAGCTCGAACGTGGATGAGGAGCGTAAGCGTCACGATTTAGCTGTAGAACAACTCAATAGCGCAAAGGAAGCGTGGTCGAAAAAACGAACCGCCCATCTGGACTGGGTCAATGAAGAGCTTCGCCGCGAAAATCACGCCGCACAAACTTTTCAGAACGATTAAGAAGCCAACCGCGAGTACGCGCTGGCATATCCGCACAAAAGTCTCGCGCCGCTGGATCGCGAGCCCCAACTTTCAGATTTCTATGTACCGTCAGAGCCCCAAAAAGACCGCGAGATCGCTTTCATCGTCGTGGGAATGCGTGTGGTGGGGCTCGTCGGCTATTATATCCAATCGAGATTTTAAATTAATTATTTTAAATAACCTTTTTTATAAATATATATATATAGAACGATGTCAGTTGATGAACTTTATTTTGCTATGATTGATGTAGGCTGCACTGCCCTTAAACACCACATGGTTGGTGCAATGGGTATGATTCGTCTGGCCCGAGATTCTCTCGAGACGTGGCGGGAGAACGAAAAAGCGGCCACCCTTTTCGCAAAGCGGATGTTAGATTCCTCCACCAATCCTGGGGATTAGATTTGTTTTCCCAAGTTCCTTCAGAACTTAACCCACAATCGCGATTGTACTTCCAACAAAGGTTTATTATTATCGACGCAGTTACCGGATGATCTGGCGAGGGCATGTTGGAGATTGTCCGATATATTAGAATACATCGCATACGATGAACACGCGCAAACTTAATACCAAACTATCGGTTCGCCTAACGCGCAAGCTAGTGAACGCGTACTATAGCCCCCGCGGGTACTGGAAGGGACTCGCGGCCATCAAGAACCTCGCGGTGGCGACCAAGGTTTCAGAAAACGCTGTCAAGGAATGGCTCAAGAAGCAGGCCATCTGGCAGATCTACTTACCCGCGCCTCACAATATTCCGCGCCCGAAATTCGACGTGCCGGTACCGAACCAAGTTCACCAAGCGGATCTCCTGTTTCTCTCTCACGATCGCGTCGGTCGTAAGACGTACAAGTACGCGCTGACAATCGTTGACGTAGCGAGTCGTTATAAGGGGGCTAAGCCGTTGGCCACTAAAGAGTCTAAGGAGGTGGCCGAGGCTCTCTCCCGAATATATAAGAGGAGTCCTCTCAAATGGCCGAATCTTCTCCAGGTCGATCCCGGCCGCGAGTTCATGGGCGCGGTCTCTCATCTATTGTCTAAGCACGAAGTTTCTGTCAGACGTGGCCGCGTCAACATCCACCGGGACCAGGGGATCGTTGAGCGCTTCAATCGAACCCTGGCTGAGAGACTGTTCGGACACCAATACGCCAAAGAACTTGTAGACCCTCATTCGCGATCGACCGAGTGGGTGGCCAGACTGCCCGCCGTGGTCTCCGCACTGAACGGAGAGGTGACCAGATTGATAGGTATTAAGCCTGTAGATGCTATCAAGTTTAAAAGGGTGACGAGCGAGCCCTCTGCCGTCTCGCGCGGGCGACCCGTTGGTTTAGAGGAGCAACGGCTTCCATCAGATATTGACGTCCGGTACCTCTATCAACCGGGAGAGCTCGAAGGTGGCAGCCGCCGCGCGATTGATCCCGTGTGGTCTCTCAATGTATATCATCTATATCGATATATTACCAAGCCCGATGAGCCCGTGCTCTACTATTTGGATGATGGGCCATCTCGAGGGTTTGTTCGCGAAGAACTTCTTGCGGTGCCTTCTGACACCCAGCTACCCCCGGATCGTCAGAGTCTTTAGATTGCTAATTTTCTTAATTTTTTCAAAATTATTAAATAAATCATTAGAGAGGTTCTGTATGTATTCCGTCTGGTAACACACGTCTTTTATCGTAGTATGCGAGAGTCCTAATTGTGTTGACAGTACGTTTTCATAACACCGTCTTTCATTTTAAATCCCCTATTTTGTGCTACATCTATAATGTGTTTTCCATCTTCTGTAGTTTCACTTAGTACTCGTTTATATCTATCCCAATTTAAATTGTTAGTTCTCTTGGACATTCCTTTCGCAGAGTTTTTATTAATAGAATTAAATGTTTCTATAAAATAACACTTACTAGATAACGCTATCGCCCTATCTCCGCTAAATTCCATTTTGAAAAGTCCGGGCTCTCTTTCGCTCCATTTATCCCATGCCAACCATTTCTTTTTTTCTTTTTCAAACCCGTCTAGTAAGTTAGGTCTAATCAATTCCTCTATCGTTTTTCCACTAACTCCTATATACATACTATCAGTATCCATCTGTATTAATTCAAAGTCTTCTCTTTTTACGTATTTGTCGAGAAATTCGTAGTAAAATTCCAACATTCTCAATTTAGCTAGTTGATAAACCGCTATTCCACAATGGAATGGTCTCTTTACCGCACACCTGGGTTTTCTTGAAGATATTTCGTATGCATCTCCTATCTCTTCCAAATCGTCAAAGAATGCAGATCTTAATGCTTTGTCAACACAGGTTTCGTTTTGTGTATATGTCGTATTTAAATGTCTCTCCGTTGCCTCTATCATTTTTCACAACAGAGTTTCCTAATAATTTCATTATGTCGGCTACTGGTTTCTTATTTGGTTCTACATCACCCGTTCGTCTTGCGGCTGTAACTTCTTTTGCGAACCATTCGAATGGTTTTCCGCTGATATAATCTATAACACGATGAACTCCAGTTATTTCTAGGCCGTGTTTTAAATACCATTTCAACAGTGGCGCGTACAGCAATACTTTAGTGGCGGTCATAGATCCCACCAATTTTTTTCCATCTCCTCTTGTTCGGCCAGTATCTTTTAAATATTTTAACATGTGTGTGGGAACTTCATCAACCTCTACTTCTCTGTTTATAAATATTGGGGACATTTCAGAAAACTTATCTTTTAAGTTGTGTGGAACTTCTATATCCGCAAACCCAAACCAGTCTCCAGATAAAACTCTTTTACAAAACTTTTTAATAAATTTAGGGTTATGTGGGGTATCTATATGGTGTATAGTTTCTCTCCCACACGGCATCTCTTTATTTAACGTAGATAAATATAACGCGTTTGCATCGTACCCCAAAACAGCCTTGCAAGGTTTGGAACCCACTCTAATATTTGAAACACCAGCTTCTGCATATCGTGTAAATACTAGTGATGGACCGCCAACTAGAGCGTCCTTCATCATTTCGTATGTTTCTTCTTTTGGTGCATATAGAGCATCCTCCGGTATAATCGTCTTTGAAGATTTTTGTTCTTTAATGGTTCCTGTCAATAAATATTGTATAGCTACTCCAGGTAGTGTTACCGCATCTTTGAAAATATCCACACCTCTGTGTTTATAAAATTCACACATTTTTTCCACCGCTTCTAGGAACGGTGCTACATCTAAATCGTTATACTATTTCAACCAATCTCTGAAGGTTTTCATATTGTTTTCTTCGAAAATTCTACGACATTTACTTAATTCTGTTTCATCTAGTAACATTTTCCCAGATAGTTTGGAATACCAATTCTCTATATCCGGTAGTCCTGGGTAATCCAGTTTGTCTCGAGAATCGAACCACTCATAAGGAAAGAAAGATTTCTGTCCTTTGCATTCGTAGGCTTTTATCCAACTATCGTAACTTACACCAGGTCCTAGATAAAGCATTACATCAAGAAATCTAAACTCTGGAGTAAATAGAAATATTGTTGCGTTTGCACGTTTTCCGACCATTACTTTCTTTGTTGTTGATGTCAGTCCGCCTACTAGGTATTTCTTTATTAAGGTTATATCGTACTTACTGCTGTTAAAACCTATAACCGGTACTTGCTCTATCCACTGTTCGATCTTGGCGATTTGGTTTTTACGTAAATGTTCTGTATTAAACCCATATCTTGACCACACTTCTCTTATAGCTTTTCCCCTGATTTTCAAATCTTCTACGAATTTTTCTATAAGTTTTGCGGGATCTTTATCACAAATATGAGTTACTGTTCCTGAGAAATTATCTCCTATACTAACGCTTACCGGAACGTGCTCGGCTTCGTACTCTAGATTATTACCGAGAGTTTCAAATTCTGGGTTGAGATATGCCTCAAAATCGTATACTATCTGATATGGATAAAGAGTAGTGTCGCAACCGATCTTTATGTCTTTACCAGTTCTTTGAAATTCGCATTCCCACATAACTACTAGGTTGAATTCTTTGCTTCTTCTAATAAGTGTATCTCTTCTCATAGTGGATGCGCGTTCTTCTTTTCTATGCTTTGCATGAATCTCACACCCGTGCCAGTAACAGCCGTGATATTGATATACGGTATTGGTTTCTGGACAGTATCCATCTGCTGGAGCTCCTAAAATCCATCTTTCACCCCCGTGTCCACACTGTTCGTGGTGAATGTGAATTCCCTCGCGTTTTTCACAGAGTACATCCAATCGATCGCCCCATAACTGTTAGAACTTTTTGGGTAGAACGCTTTCTCGAACGACGAACGCGGGTGCTCTAAATAATTACCATCACAGACTACTTTTGTCTCACCTTTCATACATTTTGGTCCGTGTCTCTTCATATTACTCGCTTTCGTGAATTTCTGCTTGCAATTATCGCAGGCGTAAATTTTAGATAGGTTTTTAAGGTTTTTTATTAGAAATGCGTGATTATTAAACAGTCCTATTGTCATTGGTTTATTACCTGTTGCCTTATAGTGCGCTGGTACCTTTTTCAACCACCATACGTTACATTCGGTGGGTTGATATACTTCTATACCGATTTTAAAAAACTCTTCAACCTTTTCAGATCTGAAAAGGGAATTGATGAAACCACATTACTACCAAATTATTGCTTACTAAGTTCTTTCGCCTTTTCTGTACATATGTCGGGTCTTTTATCTGTCATATGCATAGCTAGACACCTGAACAGACAAAGGTCGTCATTATACTTATCTAAAGAATACATACCTTTTTTATTCTTCAGCCATTCTGGAAGTTCTCCTCCTGCTGCTTCTTTGGATTGTATTCCCAAATCTTTTCCCCTACTACCCTGTATTAGCTTTACGAAAACCTCTACCCATCTTACAAACTTCCACTTTGTATTCGGTCTGTCTATTTTATCGGACATTATTCGTGTTTGCTCCTTATCTGACAGCCATTTTTTAACGGTTTTCATTGATGATAGTGGTTCGCTACCACCGAGATTTTGTGCATTATTATAGTTACAGGTTTTCCATTTTTAATTTCCTCCATATGTTCTAGCTTGTAAGAATATGAATATCTCAGATAAAAATTGGTTGTTAGATACGGAGCGAGTTTCTCGGACATGCTTTCAGACTCGTTAATGTTAATGTTTTTACGAAAGGATAATGTAACTACCCGTCTTCCATTTTCTACCTTTTCCAATGTTTCATCGTGAGCCCCCATATTTCTTCACCTTTTTCCACTATCGCGCGAACGAGAGATTTTTTCTTATTATTTTGTATTGGGCCACCTGTGTGTCTAATTTGGGACAAATTATTGGTGCTTGAAGGTTTTATTACACTAGCCCTTAACTCCGCAATACTTTCTTTTTGAATTCTGTTACCAACTTCCTCCACTAGTGAGAGGTTTGTAAATGCCCCTCTTTTATAGGCGCGGGTAAACCGCTTCATAAACGCCTCATTCTTTGTGGCATTTATCAGATTTGTCAACCCTCTAACTCTCAACCGTGTACTATAAGTAATCCCTAGAGATTCGGCTTCTCTTCTCAAACTTTCTATTTCTGCTCTAGTTTCTGGCGTTATCATATTTTCTGTATTATACTTTTGTATATATAATTTTGTATAACCTATAAAATTTATTTGTTCAATTGGACGTCAAAAATTTACATAATGTTTTTTTCACGTCCAATTGAACAGATACATTTCATAGGTTATATACATATATAATGGAGTGTGGGACTTGTTGTAAGACGTTTACGTGTAAAGACTATCTACGAAGGCATCTAGCGAGACGTAGAAAGTTTCCTTGTGTCCCCCCACAATTTCAATGCCATAGATGCCCTTGTAAATTCGTTAGTGCCCAAACTCTTTGTAGACATAAGCAACTACGCTGTCAGGTGGCTAAAGGTGAACGTGGTAGACTAGAGCTTGTAGAATTAGTTGCTGATCTGCGAAATAAATTAGCTATATCGGAGGAGAAAAATGAGGAATATAAACTATTGTACTTGCATGAATGATTTCGACTTTTTTCAAAAGTCAATTACCAATATAATTGGGACTCCCTCTTTTCAAAATAATTTTCTCCAAAAATTCATAAATTTGCTGTCGGGAGACCCAATTTTCCTCGTTAACCAACTTTTTGATTTTCGGGGGTGGTGGGGGTATTATAGAGGGTTATAAATGATATCACGGTAGGTGGTATCATTTTTACTCCCTTACTACTACTTACTATTTCAACTGAGTTTGGCTTGTCACTTTGTTGTTATAACGGAACAGATATTTTTTCCTATTCACGGCACTAACCTACTATTCTATTTATTCCGTCAAACACCTACAAATAACTTTAAAATGCAATACAAAATAACCCCAGCCACCACACATATGCATACGCAGTGATTATGTCGTATTGACAGGATATCAAAAATATTTCACGGCACCGTGTTTCACGGCACATACGCACCGTGTTGACGGGATAAAATAGAAATGCATAATCGCAGTAAAATGTTGCGGAAAATTTCAAGTACATGAATTATAGCAAGGAAGGTAATGTTGTCATATGATAAAGTGGACATCAGGGAAACGGTATGGATAAAGTGGACAGAGAGAAGACCCCTGTTGTATTACAATGAACAACGGATTTCGAGAGAATAATGTATTTTGTTTGTTACATGCTTCATGATGACTACAATATTAAATAGTAATACATCCTCAATGATCGTATTGTATTGTTGCTACATGGGGCATTCCGGGGGCCCGTTTCACTAAACTTCGTACGACTAAAATGTTCGTAAGTGCAAATTTGGAATGGTCTGGAAAGTTCAATTAATGGATGTTCATTTATTGAGCATAGGCTGCTTACGCAGCCTATGCTCAATAAATGTAAATCCAATAATTGTCTACAAGAAAACATTGTTAATGTGAAATTTACAGACTATCATAGGTCTGCACTTACGAACATTTTAATCGTAAGAAGTTTAGTGAAACGCCCCCCCCCACCTGGTCTTTTGATACCTATACACCCTTGATATGTATGTAGTGACGATTGCCTGACTGTTCCTGTTCAGTGTCGGAGAGGGAGGTGGTTGGCATTATTCGCTTTGGTAAAAATAACAGTCAAGCGATCCATGATAATCGCCGTACACGACAACCAGACATAAATAAAAATATACGTTACAAGTGCGGGTTCATTGCAGCTGTTGAGTTGTGTCTTGGACGCCCCCCCTCCCCCAAACACCAACTTTATTCTAAACTAAATGTAAAAAAGTATGCATCTTTATGGAAGTGTCCTGGTGCCCATGCTAAAATATTCTCCACATTAGGAGATAATATCTCCTAATTAAGACTTACTATCTCTACTAATTAGGAGATTACTGTATTGAAATTTGTAATTTGGAGAGATACTCGGTGTATTTACGGTTGGAAACTTCGATTTACGTCTCCGCCTGTGGTTTCCAACCGTAAATACACCGAGTATCTCCCCAAATTACAAATTTCAATACGGTTATCTCTATTCTAATGTACGACCATCATTTCGGACTCATTTTCCCGATTTCTGAACCAAATACCAACCAATATGGGCATACCCATTACAACCCTCACAATATTGGCCGATTTACACCTTGTCTGCAACCGTGACAACTGCCATAAACATAGTACACGAAAACAAATAGTGCAAAATAAATACGTAAACTAATGAAGAATTGTGTTAATTTACAAACTTTTATTTCATCTATATATTCTTTATCATCCACCAAGGATTATTTTATATATGGTTCCACACTACCTTGAATATTAGAATAATTGTCCAATGACCTACATTGCTGGGAATTCCCTTTCAAAGTTAGAAAAAAATGGCCGACATCGCTGATGCTTCCTTGTCGAGCTCGACATTTTACAGTTTTATAAGTGGATCACGTAATGATTGTCATAGTTATGGCTGTGTATATTCACATTGAATTTTGGAAATTATATGGCGATGGATGTTGGTAAACGGCTGGGGTCGTAGGCGGTACAAGGACGTGATTGTCCACCCTTTGCTGGTTATTGTGGAAGTCCACTTAAGTAGCCAGTGTTGTGACAGGGCACCACATCAGGGGCGGATCTAGCATTTGAGGAACGGCAGGCTGTCCTATTTCCGAGCTCTACAGAGCTTAGCGAATATGCTATCCGTAAATGCACTTTCCTGTGTTTTACGGCATTTAAATTCAGACTCCAACTAGTGGTAAACTGTGGTCGATGTAAACTCCGTGGCTGAACGGGGGTGTTGCAACCCCGGACCACTCCCCCCACTCTAGATCCGCCCCTGCACATGACCTTGATGCTGGACAGGTAACAGCTGTTGAGTGAATACAGAGTTGGGACGGCTCTCGTCTTCTTGACTTAATAGCTCCTACAGTAGTAGTAAGGGAGTCAAAATGATACCACCTACCGTGATATCATTTATAACCCTCTATAATACCCCCACCACCCCCTAAAATCAAAAAAAAAATTGGTTAACGAGGAAAATTGGGTCTCCCGACAGCAAATTTATGAATTTTTGGAGAAAATAATTTTGAAAATAGGGAGTCCCAATTATATTGGTAATTGACTTTTGAAAAAAGTCGAAATCATTCATGCAAGTACAATAGTTTATATTCCTCATTTTTCTCCTCCGATATAGCTAATTTATTTCGCAGAGCAGCAACTAATTCTACCAGCTCTAGTCTACCACGTTCACCTTTAGCCACCTGACAGCGTAGTTGCTTATGTCTACAAAGAGTTTGGGCACTAACGAATTTACAAGGGCATCTAGGGCATTGAAATTGTGGGGGGAAACAAGGAAACTTTCTACGTCTCGCTAGAAGCCTTCGTAGATAGTCTTTACACGTAAACGTCTTACAACAAGTCTCACACTCCATTATATATGTATATAACATATGAAATGTATCTGTTCAATTGGACGTGAAAAAAAAACAATTATGTATTATTTTGACGTCCAATTGAACAGATAAATTTTATAGGTTGTACAAAAGTATATATACAAAAGTATAATACAGAAAATATGATAACGCCAGAAACTAGAGCAGAAATAGAAAGCTTGAGAAGAGAAGCCGAATCTCTAGGGATTACTTATAGTACACGGTTGAGAGTTAGGGGGTTGACAAAGCTGATAAATACCACAAAGAATGAGGTGTTTATGAAGCGGTTTACCCGCGCCTATAAAAGAGGGGCATTTACAAACCTCTCACTAGCGGATGAAGTTGGTAACAGAATTCAAAAAGAAAGTATTGCGGAGTTAAGGGCTAGTGTAATAAAACCTTCAAGCACCAATAATTTGTCCCAAATTAGACACACAGGTGGTCCAATACAAAATAATAAGAAAAAATCTCTCGTTCGCGCGATAGTGGAAAAAGGTGAAGAAATATTGGGGGCTCACGATGAAACATTGGAAAAGGTAGAAAATGGAAGACGGGTAGTTACATTATCCTTTCGTAAAAACATTAACATTAACGAGTCTGAACGCATGTCCGAGAAACTCGCTCCGTATCTAACAACCAATTTTTATTTGAGATATTCATATTCTTACAAGCTAGAACATATGGAGGAAATTAAAAATGGAAAACCTGTAACTATAATAATGCACAAAATCTCGGTGGTAGCGAACCACTATCGTCAATGAAAACCGTTAAAAAATGGCTGTCAGATAAGGAGCAAGCACGAATAATGTCCGATAAAATAGACAGACCGAATACAAAGTGGAAGTTTGTAAGATGGGTAGAGGTTTTCGTAAAGCTAATACAGGGTAGTAGGGGAAAAGATTTGGGAATACAATCCAAAGAAGCGGCAGGAGGAGAACTTCCAGAATGGCTGAAGAATAAAAAAGGTATGTATTCTTTAGATAAGTATAATGACGACCTTTGTCTGTTCAGGTGTCTAGCTATGCATATGACAGATAAAAGTCCCGACAGATGTACAGAAAAGGCGAAAAAAATTAGTAAGCAATATTTTGGTAGTAATGTGGTTTCACCAATTCCCTTTTCAGATCTGAAAAAGGTTGAAGAGTTTTTTAAGATCAGTATAGAAGTATATCAACCCACCGAATGTAACGTATGGTGGTTGAAAAAGGTACCAGCGCACTATAAGGCAATAGGTAATAAACCAATGACAATAGGACTGTTTAATAATCACGCATTTCTAATAAAAAGCCTTAAAAACCTATCTAACATTTACGCCTGCGATAATTGCAAGCAGAAATTCACGAAAGCGAGTAATATGAAGAGACACGGACCAAAATGTATGAAAGGTGAGACAAAAGTAGTATGTGATGGTAATTATTTAGAGTGCCCGCGTTCGTCGTTCGAGAAAGCGTTCTACCCAAAAAGTTCTAACAGTTATGGGGCGATCAATTGGATGTACTCTGTGGAAAAGCGCGAGGGAATACACATTCACCACGAACAGTGTGGACACGGGGGTGAAAGATGGGTTTTAGGAGCTCCAGTAGATGGATAATGTACGGAAACCAATACCGTATATCAATATCACGGCTGTTACTGGCACGGGTGTGAGATTCATGCAAAGCATAGAAAAGAAGAACGCGCATCCACTATGAGAAGAGATACACTTATTAGAAGAAGCAAAGAATTCAACCTAGTAGTTATGTGGGAATGCGAATTTCAAAGAACGGGCAAAGACATAAAGATCGGTTGCGACACTACTCTTTATCCATATCAGATAGTATACGATTTTGAGGCATATCTCAACCCAGAATTTGAAACTCTCGGTAATAATCTAGAGTACGAAGCCGAGAACGTTCCGGTAAGCGTTAGTATAGGAGATAATTTCTCAGAACAGTAACTCATATTTGTGATAAAGATCCCGCAAAACTTATAGAAAAATTCGTAGAAGATTTGAAAGTCAGGGGAAAAGCTATAAGAGAAGTGTGATCAAGATATGGGTTTAATACAGAACATTTACGTAAAACCCAAATCGCCAAGATCGAACAGTGGATAGAGCAAGTACCGGTTATAGGTTTTAACAGCAGTAAGTACGATATAAACTAAATAAAGAAATACCTAGTAGGCGAACTGGCATCAACGACAAAGAAAGTAATGGTCGGAAAACGTGCAAACGCAACAATATTTCTATTTACTCCAGAGTTTAGATTTCTTGATGTAATACTTTATCTAGGACCCGGTGTAAGTTACGATAGTTGGATAAAAGCCTACGAATGCAAAGGACAGAAATCTTTCTTTCCTTATGAATGGTTCGATTCTCCAGACAAACTGGATTACCAAGGACTACCGGATATAGAGAATTGGTATTCCAAACTATCTGGGAAAATGTTACTAGATGAAACAGAATTAAGTAAATGTCGTAGAATTTTCGAAGAAAATAATATGAAAACTTTCAGAGATTGGTTGAAATATTATAACGATTCAGATGTAGCACAGTTCCTAGAAGCGGTGGAAAAGATGTGTGAATTTTATAAACACAGAGGTGTGGATATTTTCAAAGATGCGGTAACACTACCTGGAGTAGCTATACAATATTTATTGAGAGGAACCATTAAAGAACAAAAATCTACAAAGACGATTATACCGGAGGATGCTCTATATGCACCAAAAGAAGAAACATACGAAATGATGAAGGACGCTCTAGTTGGCGGTCCATCAATAGTATCTACACGATATGCAGAAGCTGGTGTTTCAAATATTAGAGTGGGTTCCAAACCTTGCAAGGCTGTTTTGGGGTACGATGCAAACGCGTTATATTTATCTACGTTAAATAAGGAGATGCCGTGTGGGAGAGAAACTATACACCATATAGATACCCCACATAACCTTAAATTTATTAAAAAGTTTTGTAAAAGAGTTTTATCTGGAGACTGGTTTGGGTTTGCGGAGGTGTATATAAGAAGTTCCACACAACTTAAAAGTATAAGTTTTCTGAAATGTCCCCCAATATTTTAAACAGAGAAGTAGAGGTTGATGAAGTTCCCACACACATGTTAAAATATTTAAAAGATACTGGCCGAACAAGAGGAGAATGGAAAAAAATTGGTGGGATCTATGACGCCACTAAAGTATTGCTGTACGTGCCACTGTTGAAATGGTATTTAAAACACGGCCAATAGAAATAACTGGAGTTCATCGTGTTATAGATTATATCAGCGGAAAACCATTCGAATGGTTCGCAAAAGAAGTTACAGCCGCAAGACGAACGGGTGATGTAGAACCAAATAAGAAACCAGTAGCCGACATAATGAAATTATTAGGAAACTCGTGTTGTGGAAAAATGATAGAGGCAACGGAGAGACATTTAAATACGACATATACACAAAACGAAACCTGTGTTGACAAAGCATTAAGATCTGCATTCTTTGACGATTTGGAAGAGATAGGAGATGCATACGAAATATCTTCAAGAAAACCCAGGTGTGCGGTAAAGAGACCATTCCATTGTGGAATAGCGGTTTATCAACTAGCTAAATTGAGAATGTTGGAATTTTACTACGAATTTCTCGACAAATACGTAAAAAGAGAAGACTTTGAATTAATACAGATGGATACAGATAGTATGTATATAGGAGTTAGTGGAAAAACGATAGAGGAATTGATTAGACCTAACTTACTAGACGGGTTTGAAAAAGAAAAAAAGAAATGGTTGGCTTGGGATAAATGGAGCGAAAGAGAGCCCGGACTTTTCAAAATGGAATTTAGCGGAAAATAGGGCGATAGCGTTATCTAGTAAGTGTTATTTTATAGAAAAATTTAATTCTATTAATAAAAACTCTGCGAAAGGAATGTCCAAGAGAACTAACAATTTAAATTGGGATAGATAATAACGAGTACTAAGTGAAACTACAGAAGATGGAAAACACATTATAGATGTAGCACAAAATAGAGGATTTAAAATGAAAGACGGTGTTATGAAAACGTACTGTCAACACAAATTAGGACTCTCGGCATACTACGATAAAAGACGTGTGTTACCAGACGGAATACATACAGAACCTCTCTAATGATTTATTTAATAATTTTGAAAAAAATAAGAAAATTAGCAATCTAAAGACTCTGACGATCCGGGGATAGCTGAGTGTCAGAAGGCACCGCAAGAAGTTCTTCGCGAACAAACCCTCGAGATGGCCCATCATCCAAATAGTAGAGCACGGGCTCATCGGGCTTGGTAATAGATCGATCTAGATGATATACATTGAGGTACCGGACGTCAATATCCGATGGAAGCCGTTGCTCCTCTAAACCAACAGGTCGCCCACGGAGACGGCTGGAGGGGCCATTGCTTCGCTCACCCATTTTTAAACTTTGATAGCATCTACAGGCTTCTTCTTAAACCTTATCAAATTCTGGTCACTCCTTACCGTTCAAGTGCGGAGACCACGGGCGGGCCAGTCTGGCCACCCACTCTCGGATTCGATCGCGAATAAGGGTCTAACAAGGTTCTTTTAGGCGTATTGGTGTCCCGAACAGTCTCTCAGCCAGGGTTCGATTGAAGCGCTCCACGGATTCACCTTTGGTCCCAGGTTGGATGTTGACGCGGCCGCGTTCTGACAGGAAAACGTCGTGCTTAGACAAATAGATGAGAGGGACCGCGGCCCATGAAAGTCGCTGCCGGGATCGACCTGGAGAAGATTCGGCCATTTATTTTGATGAGGACTCCTCTTATATTTTTCGGTTCGGGAGAGAGCCTCGGCCACTCATTAGACTCTTTAGTGGCCAAAACGGCTCAGGCCCCCCTTATAACGTCACGCTACGTCAACGACTGTTCAGCACGTACTTGTTACGTCTTAACGAACAGACGCGATTCGGTGAGGGGAAAAGAAAAGGAGATCCGCTTGGTCGAACTTGGAGTTCGGTACCGGATCTTGTGAGGCGCGGATAAATAGATTCAGCCTGATGGGCCTGGCTTCTTGAGCCATTCCTTGGTAAACAAGTTTTCTGTAAACCTTGGGTCGCCGCCGCGAAGGTTCTTGATGGCAGCGTGTCCCTTTCCAGTTGCCGCCGGGGCGGCTTTTATTAGTTACGGCTGTTCGCTTAGCTTGCGCGTTAGGCGAACCGATAGTTTGGTATTAAGTTTTGGGTGTGAGTTTACATCGTATGGCGATGTTTTCTAATATAATCGGACAATCTCCAACATGCCCTCGCCAGATCGTTCCGGTAAATGCATTCGATAATAATAAAACCTTTGTTGGAAATTACAATATCACGAGTTTGGGGGTTAAAGTTATGAAGGAATTTGGTAAATTTCTAATCCCCCAGGATTGGTTGGAGGAATCTAACATCCGCTTTGCGAAAAGGGTGGAGGGCCGACTTTTTCGTCCTCCCAACAAAACGTCTCTAGAGAATCTTACTGGGACCAGGACAAATCATACCCTTTGCACCTAACCATGCGGTGTTTAAAGGCAGCGTGTAAGCCTACATCAAATCATAGGCAAAATAAAGTTCGTCAACTGACATCCGTTCTATATATATTTATATTTATTTAAAAAAATAAAAAGTTTTTGAATTTAAAATTAATTTTAAAATTTAAATTCTCGATCGAATATAGTAGTAGCCGACGTGCCCCACCCTCACCAGTTCCCACGACGATGAACGCGATCTCGCGGTCTTTTTAGGTCTTTTTGGGCTCTGACGGTACATTAGAAAATTATGAAAGTTGGGGCTCGCGATCCAGGGGGGCGGGGAGGGGGGGGGGGGGGTGGCGGCGAGACCGGACATTTGTCGCGGATATGCCAGCGCGTACTCGCGGTTGGCTTCTTCAACGTTCTGGAAAATAGTTTGCGCGGGCGTGATTTTGTCGCGGCGAATGCTCTTCATTGGACCCAGTCCAGATTGGGCGGTTCGTTTTTATTTCGGACCTCGCCGTTCCTTTGCGCTATGAGTGTTCTATTCAGCTAAATAATCGTGACGCTTGACGCTCCTTCATCCACGTTCGGAGCTTTTCATTTTAGAGAATATAAAGTTGCTACCGCTTGAATCAATGCCAATGGTTTACGAGCGCACCACTTACTATTACTGCGAATGAATGCCATTTAAATTCCTCCTATATTAACTGGTTTAGAATTCCAGCTTTAACTAGATAGATCTCGGGTCCAAACACTGCGGCCGCTACATCTAATAGGTCGCGGAGCCCATACGTCTCTCGCAGTTAAAGTCCAATTTGGGAGCGGATCCCTACCTTGGGCCAATCTTTTGATAGTCGAGCATACCCGATACTGAAACCGATATCCACCCACGGCGTTGATAAAGGCGGCATTTCACTAATCATTTTTACCATCTTGTTCAGCCAGTTATTAAAATTATTGCTTAATTAAAAGGGGTCGCGATTCAATGTTTAAATGGGGCGGCATGCCTAATCGCGAATTAGGTGTTTCGTAACTTTCGTTCTGAACACTGGCTTGTTGTTTTTTCGATTAATGTGGGGGTATTTTCCACCACGCCACCAGGTCCGGACCAACAACTGGCCAGACCACCACCTAACAAACCCAAACTCCAATTCACGAAATTTATTTGGGGATTCAATCTGATTTCGCCCAACTCCAATCGGCAGTTGGTATTGGGTGTTGGGTGTGTGCTACCCAATTCGTGAATTTGGGGTGTTGTTGTACTCAATCTTCTGTCCTTCAGATTGTTTTTGCTGTCTCCGTCCCGATTGCAAACGACTGTTTAGCCTTCTCGAAGCTCGGCGAGTATTTTATCTTGTTTAACTTTTCGGGTGGCAGCCGCCGCCACGCCCAGCTGCCTGTGATTTTGTGATTTTTGTATATGACGGTAGATGTCATCCAGTGGCGGAGTTAACACTCTAAGGTTCGATTGGGTTGGGGTGCAATCGGGTTCTAACTTCCCGTACTTCTCTCGCGGGAAGGTTTGTCTTGTGGTCAATCATTTTCAAAATTTAGATTTTGTATTAATATTTTAGGGCTTATAGTTCGTGGGCAATTTATATGTCCCAAAAAGTTGACAGTGTTTACCCGTGGTCAAACGCGGTTGTCAGCGGGGAGCTAAGTACATTCCAAATTGTGAATAAATTGAGCAAAAGGCTGTTCTAAAGAGTCGGTCCGGGACCATATAAATCGGGTCAGTCTCTAGATCATCAATCAATCCCGCGGTGTTTGGTATTTAGGGAGAAGTAATACTAACGGCGGTTTGGCGTTTACAAATAAATAATAGGCCGCCGATCCACGAGAGTTTTTTTGTCATCTCCGCACCTAAACCTAGATTTCATATCGGCGCATTACATTTTTTTAATCGATCTTCCGATCTGAACATTTCTTATCCACCTGAAAAAACTGAGAGACGCCTACCGAGTTATAATGCTCCGATTGTCCCCCAGCAATACCCAGCGCAGACTAGCCGCTTCTCGTCGCGCCGCATTTTTATTCATTTTTCATTCGGAGTCGCTTGCACTCAACCCAATACCAAACGCCGTTGGGAGTTGGGGAAGGGGGGGGTTTGATTCCGATTGCTCTGTCGGGATCATTATCTTTTTTTTTACTAAATGGTTTATTTTCAATTTTTAAATTAACATGATGTTTCATGTACATATTGTATAACAAATAAACAATTAGTTGAAATTCATTCCCATGAACATGTTACTAGAAAAGATTCATAACATAATGTTTATTTAGAAAGTGAGGCTTATTTAAGAAGGTGTTTTTTTATGAAGAGTGTTATAGGGAGAGTGAAAAAAGAAAAAAGATAAAGAGGTCTTCTTCTGGTTTCTCGTAATTCGTAATACCCATGTGATGTTAATAACGTTTATGTCAATAATATAATATATAGTTGACATATAGTGTTAATAAAGCATTGTAATTTAACTTTGCTACGCTTGGTACATTTTGATTGAATCGTTTTTTTTCTTTTTTTTTATTAATATTTCGTTTGTGGGGTTAAAAGTTGAAAGTTGAAATTTACCCCATTTTTTTTATTATAGCAGATCTAGCTTGTTTTCTTCATTGTGGCTATTTCTTTTTCAAATATTGATTCGTTTTTCTTTTCAAATATTTGCATTGAAGCGTTTAAATGACCAATTCTTGTTTTTCATTGTTTACGACTTTAATGAAGAAATACTTTGACAAGTTTATGATAATGAAAAACTTAAAATTGTTTAGCGATAAGGTTTGTTTGGTTTACACCCAAACTGATATCGTATTATTAAAGTTCATTTTCGGTAAAAATACCCACCTCCTTCTTTATTTAAGAATGTTCTTAGTTGTGATCCATACATGTTGTACGTTTGGGCATTACCAGAATAAATGTTTTAATAATTTTTCCACTTTCATGCTGCAAAAATCACATTAAATCTACTTGGTTACCATTTGACCAATTAATTGTAAATTAAATTTAATTTTTTTGTGCCTATGATTCTCATTAAATATTTATTACTGAAAATTCCCGTTAGTGTTGGTATCTATTGTAAATTGCATACAAGTTGTGTATATATTTTTCCATTCGAAATTAAAATCGGGAAATTTTCATTCGTACCATTTCTGCTCTGATTTTATTGATTCTTTAATGTTTTTTTTGTTTGTTGTATTAGTGGTATAGTGTTTAATTTGCTCCATTGCTTGTCTGTACGTTTTTGTAAAATTAGGTTTCGAGGTTTGTTACGGTTTTATTTATGTTTTTCTGGTTTTAATTTTTTGTTCATTATCTTTCAGGGGGGGGGGGGGGGGGGGGGATATTGTTGGCAGTCGGGGTGTTCTTGAGGTTTCTTCCTTCCATTAGCTGATCGAGAAGTTCGTCGTCAGTTCATTTTTCTTTTTTTTTTCAAAATTTTTTCAAAAATTAATTTAAATTTTAACTTTCTAACAAGTGTCATCACTTTAACATATTTGCCAAGCGCACCACCCGCATATTTATGATCACCATTTTATGCTCGCAAATAACGCAGCGGCAGCACCAAATTTGTTAACATTGTTGACCACTTGTTCCAGCATTTTGTTCAACATTTCGTTAAGCATTTGTTCAGCATTGTTTCAGCATTGTTCTGCAAATTGCTAAGCATTGTTCAGCATTTTGTTCAGTAATTCTGGCTAATTAATTATAAAACTAATTGTTAATAATTTCGTAAGCAGTTTGGTTGATCAGTCTTTTAGCAAAAGCCTTGGCGTGCTTAGGTTTCCGAAAAGCATCTGTCGAACCTCCTGGCGCTCCTTCGCGCGTTGGGTAGATAACGTCATTCTTCTCGAAGACAGTCATCGAATGAGGTCTCGGTCCTTGCAGTGAAAGAGGGCGACCTTTCGTTTGCTCGCGCTGATCCTTGTGGACGGCGTTGTAACTTTTTGGACGTGGATATCCATACGGCTTTAGCCTAGCATTGGCTGGCCAGAAAATGCGAGCTCGGAGAGCATGTCCTTCTTTTTGGTCATTCGCCGCTTGGCGCCGATCAATCGTCAATCAACGTGAATTTTTGGTATAAACCACGCAAACTAATCGGGTGAAGCCTATCACCGGGGTACTAATAAACGTATACCTCAGGGTCTGGTCCCATATCCACGGGGCTCCGCCGTGATTAAGTATCGTTGGTGCCGCACAGTGGGAACAACAAGGATCACCTAATGTGACGAATAGGGCATGCGGTAGGAGCCCACTCGGGATCAAAGTCTAGGATGGAAAACCGTTTTTCCACATTCCTGTTCTGCCCACTATTATGGCAGGTGTGGGAGCATCTTTCAATTCGTGAATTTGGTTGTTGATTGTTTAATTTTCTTAATTAATTCTTTTAGAATTATCAAAATTTATTTATTTAATTAAATGAATTCGTTTTAGATGATTTTTTTTTAATTAATCAATTAGAGTGCTGAGACGTATCGGCCATCTTTCGATGTAGAGTTGGTGGGCGTCTGTAATTATTTTATAATAAGTTACACGTTCAATGGCCCCGGCTCGTCCGCCTCTTTCTTTGGTTATTCTGGATCGTCTCACCCTCGCTAGCGTTTCTCAACTTGGCGTCCGTTGCCGTGTATTTGGTCGTCGTCGCTGGCTCCGCATGTCTAGCCATAACGGCGTATTTGGTATTCAGGAACTCCGGGCGGGAGGGACGGCAGGCAAGAGAGATGCAGGTCTTTTGGGCAACCGCTGCAAACCTCCGGAAGAGCGCTTAGAGCCGGCAGCAAAACTGCTTTCTTACTTCGTCCCCACTGCTGGGGTGGGGCGAAGACCCGCGCTGTAGAGTTTGATTGGGGAGGACTGCCTCGATCGTCACCGCTACCTTCGTTGATTTTGGGGTTTATAGTAATTTGTCGGTTTTTTCTAGCACAGAACTGCGAAACCGAGCATCCTCGGAAACAACTCAATCAGTGATACCTTTCATAGGAGCGGGCAGGGGGACGGTTCGACATTAAATATTCCACTATGTGTCGCCTTTGTCTTTCGTCAATCTTGCGATGGTGAAGAACTCGGTTGATCGTAAAGTATGGCAACGCGCCCGGAGGGCGTTACTCACTTATTAAATCTCCAGGGCCAACGTTAAAAAACCGATGATTTCTAATAGGGTTACTGATCAATTCGCGCGAGTCGGGCATCGTTGGGACCATGTCGTACTCCAGCGAAATAACATTATCGATCGTATACGTCGTAATAAATGTCGCTGGCTATGCGAAAACTCGGGCCAGTAGTCGTTGAACGTTACTTCGTATTTCGAGGGGCGGTGGTCGTTCGTGTTAATTTTTGTTTGTGGTCAAAAGCCAAAGCGCTCTGATAGTTTAGGGGCATGTGACTTCCTCCAGCAACTCCAAAGGTCGAGGGGCGGGATGTAGAAGGGCGGGTTGGCAAGTAGGCGCCGCGGACCGCCATTGTCGCTTCGGCGTTGTTATCTGCCTTGTTAGCAGCCCCGCTTCTAAGTTTGGTTTTACGTTCTTATTTTTTGCTGGGTGTCCAATAACCCTGATAGACAGCCAGTTTTCGCGCTCTTGCGTTCGTCTTCCAAGGGTCCTGGGCTAAACAAGATTTGGTTAAGACGTCGCTGTCGTCGATCGACATCCCACCTCATTGCAGAAATCTTTCTTTTCATGGTCTTTTTGGTCGAATTGGTCGCGACCAGGTTCTGAACGACGGGTTCGGTCATCGTCCGTCGAACGTCAGCGAAAATAGTGAAAGCGAGGCGAAAACAGTCCTCCGGCTCAATGACGTCGTTAGCTCCGAGGAAGTTGGGGAAGCGGGTCTAACAGCTGCTGGTTTCTGGTCGATTCAGTCGATTGGGTTGGTTCGTCAATAAACGACACTCTGTCTCACGCCTTTTGCCCGAGGGGCTCACGCAGTCTGCGGTTAGGGATTTGGTTTGTTTTTGTCCGTATTTGACTTCGAAGACATAATTTAGGGAATTGAATTATTAATTAAACCCGATATGATTTTGTCTTTAATACATTAATTAATTTTAAGAAAATTATAATTAATTTGGCTGAATTACGGATTATTGGACATGGGATGAAATCGGCAGAAGGACGACGGATTACCATCGAGGCGGATGATGATGACATTAGTGATTATAATTGACGAAATATTGCCCTTGATACGGCCTCCTGTTTCCTTTAACTAATCCAAATCTGGGGAATTAGGTGGCGGGCGACCTACTAGTCAAAGTCTGGAATTAATCGAAGGAAGCTGTTGAGCGACATACTACAAACAAGTTTGGCAGAATAAATGAATCTGGTCCCTCCATCTGTCGGTAGGTCGCGAACTAACTACCTCAGTTCAAAATTTGATTCTGAACGATAGATTGAGGACTTAAAAAAGCAGCATCAAATATCCCAATAGTCAACACGGTGGACCAGGTAAAACCCCTTAGCGCTGGGGGGCTCCGATTGCCGGAATCCACGGGGGCGGGTTGGCCAATAATCGTAAGGAGCGGAAAAAAAAAAATAAAATATAAAAAACTAATAATAAAAAACTAGGATTCGGTTAGGATTGGAAGGAGGGGTGTAAAATTAAAACAATTATGCCGACCAGCGCTGTAGAGGCCTACTGTTCTACCGACGAAACGATGGCGCCGAAAACATCGGCCCTCCCGATATAGAAACTGTTGAGCTCAACGAACTACCCTCATGCCAGCCACCGACCGCTAATTAAACACGATGGAGGACCCCACGGTTCAGCGAAATCGACCTTGTCTTAACGATAGGACCCATCGTTAACCTCTTGTTCGAACTCGGGGACATGATAAGACTATGCAAATCGGGTCCGGGACGAACTGGTTCCTTAACCTTCATCAAACTCTCGTCGCTGGAATGAAAATATCTCGGTTACGTTAAGAAAGAAGAAATCTGGAGGAAGCTGGTGTCGATTAGAGGAAATTCTCTACCGAGCGGATCCACCGAACGCCTCGCGGGCCCGTTGCGGGACGAAATAAGAGAAGCTCGCTTGGAGGACTGCCTCGACTAAAAAAACCAAAACAAAAAAACCCCCCCCCCGGGGTTGGGGTGGGGCGCTCCGTACCCAAATTAATGGTCGGAATACCGCGAAACAATCTCGAGGGTCCTGCAAAGATGGAGGACGGACAACTCGGTGAGTCGTCTTTCGCACTTCGGTTCATGAGAACCAGGGCATCACGATAGCCAAGCATCCTTCGTTGCTATCAGCCCATGGACTATATCGACCATAGTTTCTTGCTTTCACTGGTGGTGCGGCGCAACCCGCACCAGCACCCTGCCTCCAACCACCACCCGCGGCCATTCAGGGGCGGAGGCCAATGAGTGGATAAAAAAATACAACTAAAAGCCCTCGCCAGTCTCCTGGCTTAAATTAATTAGCCGAAAATAAAGGACGGCTGCCGCACTATCCTGGACTGATCGGAAGTATCGTTTCTTACTTGCTATCTGTATTATCAAAAACGTCCGGATGGACTCGCCAAAAAATACCTGGGAGGCTTTAATTCGGTGGCAATCGCCGGTCTCCATACTATTCTTCTCCAGAGAGTTTCCATAAATAACCAAAAGCGTAAATAATCCGATTCGCCACGAAGGGTGCGACGGACGAGACGCTAAATTTCTCCTCTGTGTGTTGTTGTTTGTGCTTCCAATTTCAACTTGTTGATTGATAGATTGGTGTTTCAATCATTGGTTGTTGATGGAACTCGAGTGGTACCTCCAAGTTTACGAATTGGGGGTACTGGGTTCGATATTGTGTTGAGGGATGTGTATACCATTTTGTGTTTTTGGGGGTACTGGGTTCGATGGGGCTTGGATTCTTTGGGTTAATTTTGTGTTGAGGGATGTGTATCCATTTTGGTGTTTTTGGGGGTTTGGTTTTTTGGAAATAATGTTTTTCGAATTTATTTGAATTTACAACAACTGTTGAACCCGATCATGTTGGGGTGTGCGCTTTGATTGATATCCGTGTTTCACGTTACCGTTGTGACCGATTTTTTATTTGATTGGCCGGTGGCGATTACGATTCTGATTTATTTGTAACGTCAACGGGTCGTTTCGTAGTTATCATTAGTTGCTCGGCGCCATATAAAAGGACCTATTCCAAAGAAATACATAGTCCACTGGGGTGGCTGGCAGTTCTGCAAAACGTACTTGATAATTCTGGATCGACTTCTTCCAGGGTTCTACCATTAGCTGAGATGGCGTCCTCTAAATGTGCCAAGAATAACTGTTTTTGCGGGCGCATCCAAACGCCGGTTCCGACCAGACATTCCTATTAATAGAAACTGCGTGTTTGTTTTTGCGCACTAGTATAGCCCACACATATGTACGAATTGAATCATTAAGCCGACTAACACCGGCCTGAGTAAATCCAGTGCTTTTATCTAATATAAATGTACTCTATGCTATTCCAACTTTAGATGGTTGGTGTAGTGAAGCCGGATATGTTTGATAGTAGGTTTTATCTGAGAATATATTAAGAAAAAAACTTGGTCTTTTATGTATTAGGAAACTTGAACGTGTACCTCATAGTACTGCTATCGAATGTGCCATCAACAACTTTTACATCATTTCCAGCTTCTTCAAAAAAGAGGTCCCCCATTGAATCGTTCTTGGTGTAAACTTTTTGTTTCCAATCACGGTTTGGGTCCACACCAAATTCGTTGGCTATTTTCTCAAACGCTCTCCTATCATATGTGTTAGATATAGGATTCCATGCAGCATCTTGTGGTAGTGGAACACGTAATTCTTTCAAAATCCTTCTAATAGTATAATAAACATGAAAGTTGTATAAGCTACTGCTCATCATGCTGTTACTTGGTTTTATGTGGTCTCCGAAAGATACACCACACCCAGTTGTGGCACACCACACAGCAAAATTTAGTTCGTTCTGCCAGAACTGCATCGGAGTTGCCCGCCATCTGTTTACCCCATCCACCGTACTAATCTTGGTCACCCTATATTTCTCAAACATGTTAGTGAAATTTGTGTCGAAACCTAGGCCCAAACTGACTCTTATTTTAGGGTGCACAAGCTCACCAATGGTGTTCTTTTGAGCGTATACACCTCCGACCGCGTACTTTGTATTAGAATTAAAGCTAAATGGTTTTGTATCCATTGAAAGATATTATTATGTTTGCTACTATCACTGATGTTCAAAAAGGGAGTTGTGAACTTCAAAAGTTAATAGACAACTGCTGCGGACAACGCCGGGTAGGCCTCAGATCAATCACCTTCACGGTTGGATGGCAGAATGTGGGGAAGAACGAAGGGTTTTACTATGTGAAGGATGGACAACAATTCGGTGTAAAGCTGCCTCACGGAATGTGGGGAATAAGACAGCTCAAAGATTTTGTCAACTCAGAGCTTGACGGTATAATCAACCTCACAGTATCGAATGCTACCGGGCTCGCAACAATGACCATCAGCACTGATAATAAGGTAGTGGTCTCCCCGGGGTTGGGTATTCAACTCGGTTTTAGAGAGACATACTCCTCAAACAAAGGAGTGTTTACCCCGGGTGAGTACGTCGGTGATAACCCGGTGGACTTCGCCTTCACGAAAAACTCTCAGTGCACCTGGATCGGGTGTAACACATCGTACAAACACGGTAGACGGCACTCCCACCACATTACTGAAAACCGTGCAAGCCAGCGACTGTTTCTATGGTGAGACTGTGACCTTAGACTTCCCACACCCCGAGATGAAAGTTTTTGGAAAATCGGGACACATCCACGAGTTGAAGATTTCTATTCTTGATGATAAAGGGCGAGAGTTGAAGAACGATTACCCGATTTCGGTCGTCCTAGAAATTTCAAATTAATTAATTTTAAGAAAATTATTTAGAATTAAACGCATGTTCGTAATATATATATTATCAACATTATTGAAAATGAGTATATACGGACCAGGTAGTTCTTCCGATTGGGTGACAAATTCAAAGAATTTGGAACCGACAGAAGGGTATTCATCCCGACAGAGGGCGACTTTTTAACTACCCAAAAAACAAAGGAGGCCTTGATCAATAGAACTATATCGGTGGCCACGGACGAGATTCACAGGAGTCTACTATCACAACTTAGAGAATATGCCCTGGCTGTGAATACACAAAGTCGTGAAGAAACGCATACGGAACTAAACGAACTAGGTGAAAAAATAACCAAATTTCGAAAAGAGGCCCGGTTGGGGATTGATAAAGTCCGAGAAGACCATCCAGACGGACCTTACGGAGGCTTATGAATGCGTTGCTCTTAAAGGACACTCTCATCAGTGAAGCGACACTTACCGAACTAGACGGGAAAATAACAAAATTTCGAAAAGAGACCAGGTCGGATATTGATAAAGTCCGAGAAGACCGCCAGGCGGCCCTTACGGAGGGTTATGATACGTTGCGCTTAGAGGACTCTCTCATCAGAGAAGCGGCACTTACCGAACTAGACAAAAAAATAACCAAATTTCGAAAAGAGGCCACGTCGGATATTGAGAAAGCCCGAGAAGACCACCAGGCGGACCTTACGGAGTTTATGAGGTGTTGCGCTCAGAGGACTCTCTCGTCAGAGAAGCGGCGGTTGCCGAACTAGATAAAAAAATAACAAAATTTCGAAAAGAGACCCGGTCGGGTATCGATAAAGTCCGAGAAGACCACCAGTCGAACCTTGCGGAGGCCCTTGCGGAGGCCTATGATGCGTTGCGCTTAGAGGACTCTCTCAGCAAAGAAGCGACACTTGCAGAACTAGACGGGAAAATAGCCGAATTTCTGAAAAAGACCAGGTCGGGGGTTGAGGGGGTCCGAGATGACCACAAGGAGGCCATTGCGGAGGCTTATGGGGCGTTGCGCTCAGAGGACTCTCTCAACAGAGAAGCGGTACTTACTGAACTAGACAAAAAAATAACCAAATTTCGAAAAGAGGCCCGGTTGGTGGTTGAGGGGGTCCGAACGGGTATTGAGAAAGCCCGAGAAGACCACCAGGCAGCCCTTGCGAAGGCTTATGAGGTGTTGCGCTCAGAGGACTCTCTCATCAGAGAAGCGGCGGTTGCTGAACTAGACGGGAAAATAACCGAATTTCAAAAAGAGGCCCGGTCGGGTGTTGAGAAAGCCCTAAAAGGCCACCAGGCGACCATTACGGAGGCTTATGATGCGTTGCGCTTAGAGGACTCTCTCAGCAGAGAAGCGGCACTTACCGAACTAGATGGCAAGATAACCGAAGTTTCCGATAAATTGAAACATGATCGTATAGACGCGACCAAAGCTCTTGAGGAGGCCTCTTATAATATTCGTACTGAGGCATATAACGCAAACAGTGCGCTTGCCGGAACAGTGCGAACAATGAAAACGTTAAAACGTGCCATAACAGTTTGGGCTGAGAAGCGGGGCCCATTGGTTGAGGGGCACTATGAATATTCGTTCGGTGCCAAAGCGAGTAATAAATGTGGGGGATACACTATGACAGCTGCAGGTGAAGTTATCCAAATGGCGGTCTGCTCGGTTAATGGTAGTGGTAAACCTGTGGGCGCGGTCGCGATAAATATTGTAGTAGATGGGGAAGAACGGGGGGTTGGAGTCACTAAAATCTCTGGAGATAGTTCGACGGTGGTTTCGTTCTCCGGTGATGATGGAATTAGACTTTCCGAAGGTAGTGTTATTAACTTTGTTACGAAAATCGGTGACCCAGAGAGTTCTTCCACTATTGTCTCATTGTTAATTGAACTTTATTTGTAAATACTAATATATTGAAAATCATGAACGAATCAACACTTCCAATTGTCAATATCACTCCATCAACAAGGTGTACAATTAACGAAAGAAGTTCAGATTTTAGGTTGAATAATATCGTCGCTATGCAGGATATTTTAGTTAGAGAATATACAATAGAAAAAGAAACGCTAAAAAATAGAGCGCGCGGTGAACATGGGTGAAGTATCTAGCACGGCTCTAGCGAGTGCTTCTGTGTTGTGTGGGGCGGGGACAGCTGCAACTATATCCACCATTATAACGGTTCCTGTAGCGGGGATTTTTATGTGCGCTGTCGGGCCGTCTCCTGGGTTGTTGTGTATGGTAATTAGGGCGTCGGGTGGAAAACTCGAGAAAAAATGTAGAAAACATGATAGAATATCTGTTCTCGCCAGGTCGAAGAAAAATACCATCGACGTTATGGTGTCCAAAGCGTTGGCCGATAAGAAAATATCAAATTTACAGTTTGAATCCGTGGTGGAAGAAATGGGGAGATATGAACAATTAAAAAATGATATAAGAATCAAAGCGCGCGCCACCATGCCCAAGATTGAGTGTACTGATTGGGATAAATTTAGGGAAAAACTTGGAGATAAAGTCGGAAGAAATGTTACAGCACCATTATAATTAATTTTTAAAAAAAAAATAATTTTCTTATATTGGTGCAGTAAACAAATTTACATACCTATACAACATGTGTTTTTCACTGAGAATTACGCCGTAATCGCATAACAAATTCAATCTAGGATTACACTGTAATCGCCTGTGTAAATTGATACACTCGGCTATAAATAACTGTCTGTTTACCTCGGCTATCAATTTACGCATGGTTCATAACCCATGTAATTGAAACATTGTCGTAAATCGATAATTGTACAACACTAGGTAATGTTTATCATAACAGCCTACATGGTCGTGTGGGTTAAGGCGATACTCTATAGAGACGAGGGTCGTGGGTTCGCGCCGCGGTTGGAGCTAAACATTTTTTATTTCTATCCCTACAAATGTGGTCGCTATGGTAAACAACTGCATGACAACGGCGTTCCTATCCGACCGCTCGAGGTTGATAAAATTGATAAATTTAGATTGCCAGTTTACATACCTTCGATAAGGAAAAATACACTCGGCTATAAATTAATTAGTAGTTGTTTTTTTTTTCAATAATAATTTTTCAATATCTTTATAAGCGATATCGTAGAAATGTACATTCGTAAACGAATCGTTTGGTTTTAAATTTTTTGTATAATACACCTTAGTTTCATATCCGATACGCATTATCTGTCTTAATGTTCGTATTTGCCTCTTGTATAGTTGACATAATTGCCGGTATTATATTGTAAATGCAACGTTTTTATCGTAGCGTAATAAATTACGTTGGTATTTCATATATTCGATATCACCTAGTGTTCTCATTTTATAGAATTTATATACAGGATTATAACCCCCGTAAGCTTCGTAAACTTCTTCAACACAGTCATTAAAAATTTGCAATTCAAATTGTATTGTATTATCCATTTTCTCTAATAATATTGGTACTTGTTTTTTTCTGTTCAATTTCCAATTAGAATTTTCAAATGCATTACAATATGATTGTAGAAACGCATATCCGTAAACGAATCGTTGATTTTAAAATGTTTTATAAAATTAGTTTTATGATGTTCCGGTAGTTGTTCTCCGATCCTATTTAGTCGCTTCGTTTCACTAATTTGATACTTGTACCGGCTACATAATTGCCGGTATAATATTGTAAATGCGGTGTCGGCCGTTTCTGGGTTGTTGTGTATGGTAATTAGGGCGTCGGGTGGAAAACTCGAGAAAAAATGTAGAAAACATGATAGAATATCTGTTCTCGCCAGGTCGAAGAAAAATACCATCGACGTTATGGTGTCCAAAGCGTTGGCCGATAAGAAAATATCAAATTTACAGTTTGAATCCGTGGTGGAAGAAATGGGGAGATATGAACAATTAAAAAATGATATAAGAATCAAAGCGCGCGCCACCATGCCCAAGATTGAGTGTACTGATTGGGATAAATTTAGGGAAAAACTTGGAGATAAAGTCGGAAGAAATGTTACAGCACCATTATAATAAATTTTTAAAAAAAAATTTTTTTTCTTATATTGGTGCAGTAAACAAATTTACATACCTATACAACATGTGTTTTTCACTGAGAATTACGCCGTAATCGCATAACAAATTCAATCTAGGATTACACTGTAATCGCCTGTGTAAATTGATACACTCGGCTATAAATAACTGTCTGTTTACCTCGGCTATCAATTTACGCATGGTTCATAACCCATGTAATTGAAACATTGTCGTAAATCGATAATTATACAACACTAGGTAATGTTTATCATAACAGCCTACATGGTCGTGTGGGTTAAGGCGATACTCTATAGAGACGAGGGTCGTGGGTTCGCGCCGCGGTTGGAGCTAAACATTTTTTATTTCTATCCCTACAAATGTGGTCGCTATGGTAAACAACTGCATGACAACGGCGTTCCTATCCGACCCGCTCGAGGTGATAAAATTTGATAAATTTAGATTGCCAGTTTACATACCTTCGATAAGGAAAAATAACTCTCGGCTATAAAATTAATTTAGTATTGTTTTTTTTTCAATAATAATTTTTCAATATCTTTATAAGCGATATCGTAGAAATGTACATTCGTAAACGAATCGTTTGGTTTTAATTTTTTGTATAAATACACCTTAGTTTCATATCCGATACGCATTATCTGTCTTAATGTTCGTATTTGCCTCTTGTATAGTTGACATAATTGCCGGTATAATATTGTAAATGCAACGTTTTTATCGTAGCGTAATAAATTACGCTGGTATTTCATGTATTCGATATCACCTAGTGTTCTCATTTTATAGAATTTATATACAGGATTATAACCCCCGTAAGCTTCGTAAACTTCTTCAACACAGTCATTAAAAATTTGCAATTCAAATTGTATTGTATTATCCATTTTCTCTAATAATATTGGTACTTGTTTTTTTCTGTTCAGTTTCCAATTATAATTTTCAAATCCATTACAATATGATTGTAGAAACGCATATCCGTAAACGAATCGTTGATTTTAAAATGTTTTATAAAATTAGTTCTATGATGTTCCGGTAGTTGTTCTCCGATCCTATTTAGTCGCTTCGTTTCACTAATTTGATCCTTGTACCGGCGACATAATTGCCGGTATAATATTGTAAATGCAACGCTTTTATCGGAGCGTAATAAATTACGCTGATATTTCATGTATTCGATTCTGCATAATGTTTTCAATTTATAGTAATATTTTTCACCAAAGACATTACAAAATTCCAATTCCCATTCTATTTTATTATCCATTTTGTTATAATATTTGTATTGTTTTTTCTGTTCAATTTGGACGTGAAAAACATGATGTATTTATGACACCAATATATTTTTTCAAAAGTCAATTACCAATATAATTGGGACTCCCTCTTTTCAAAATTATTTTCTCCAAAAATTCATAAATTTGCTGTCGGGAGACCCAATTTTCCTCGTTAACCAATTTTTTGATTTTCGGGGGTGGTGGGGGTATTATAGAGGGCTATACATGATATCACGGTAGGTGGTATCATTTTGACTCCCTTACTACTACTCCTACATTTTTGGGGAGAATAGCCGAATACTCACGTTTCTGGTTGTCCGAACAATCTCTATTGCATGACATCACGGAACTTTCATGGTGAAACGGCGCGTAGGAATACATATAATTATGTAAATGTGATCACATGACATACTACCTACAAGTTAATCGTGGATTTACTTGCAGGTAATTGATCGATCAGCCAATCAGATTTCGACAATTTCATTAAGATGCATTAGAATTAGGACTTAGTAGCTCGTAATTAGGAGTTAATGTCTCCTAATTAGGAGTTAGTGTCTCATAATTAGGACTTACAATCTCCTAATTAGGACGTACTATCTGTGTCAATGCTAATATGTTTTATCTCATAATTAGGAGATACATATAGTTTAGCATTGGCATCAGTATCCGATTTCATCAACAGTGCAAAGTATACTTTACTGGCAAAGTATACTTTGAGGGAGTAATCATTTATTTTTCCTGAAATGCATTATTTCATATAGAACTAACAAATGCATAGATTTCATGATTAAAAGTATGCAGAATTATTATACTGAATTTATTACATTATCACAGCCAAATTGCTGTGATAATGTAATAAATTCAGTATAATAAAAATTAATAAATTTATCATAAAATTGAAAAATATTCCCTCAAAGTATACTTTGCTACTAAAGTATACTTTGCAATGTTGATGAAATAGGCTACATGACACTTCCATACATATTGCATGCAAAAGGTGACCCGCCAGAACAACAACAACAACACGGATGTGCAGACTGACCTGGGACTACACATTCATTTGTCCCCAATACACAATTCTAAGGTGCATGATCACGTGGTTACAACAACAACAACAACGTCACCCACTCCAAAGTAAGTATTATTTGAAATATGGCGCAGCAAACGCGTCTTCATCAGCTGCATTTGGTGGTCCAGGGAGTTTGGCACAGACATATGTTGTTTTTGCAATGAATCGATTTCCGCGTCGGAGACACGGAAATCGATTCTTCGCACAAACGACAGAAGTTTGGGTGAAAATACAGAGACCACCAAATGCAGCTTAACAAGACGCGTTTGATGCGTCATATTTCATCAAAATCCGTTACGTAATAAGGACAATATAAAATAATACGTACTTTCAATTGGATGGATTCTGTAAGTTTCAGTACTTGTTGTTGGTGTTAGTACCACGTGATCATACGCCTTGAATTCTCGGTCTCAGAAAGACATATGTTGCCACGTAGTCTAGTAATTAGTCCATGAAATTACGTATGATGTCAAGCAAACATTTGTTCGTGAAATGTATTTCTCTGATCATATGTCGGTTGTTCAGTTCTTTCGTACCATACTATGTGTACATTCATAGCTCTACGAAATCATATATCACCACACATGCATATATGGTCCTGCAACATTACTGTTCATGAAAAAAACATAAAATAACCAGACACATGTTTATTTGTACATGAAGTTAATTCATATGATGACAACACATGCATTCTATCATAATTCCAGCACAAAAACACAATTCCCTAACATTTGATTGGCCCGTAGCAAGTCTCTGTCCAAAATGTATATCCCAGTAAACTCCTACGCCGAACTACATTCCGTAATCGTGAGGCACAGTTAAAATAATTCTTAAGAAAACGGAAAATAAACAATTTTTCTTGATGAATTTATTTCAAATGCTGGAATTATAAGGAATGAATGGCCTTTTTGTTGAATTCATCGGGGATATAAACTTGGAAAAGTCGCGAGAATACTGGACGAAGGCCGGGAAGCGGGAATACTGGACGAAGGCCTTCCGGCCTTCGTCCAGTATTCCCGCGACTTTTCCAAGTTTATCCCCGATAAATTCCACAAAAAGGCCATTCATTCCTATAATGCAATCAGTGTCGTTGTCTGTGAAATAATATGTGTGGTCCAACATATACTTTCACCATCTATGTCAGTTAGTATTAAATGGTCAAACTACTCATTGTGTGAACATATATATACATTTATCTCATATATAAATTAACGCTCTCTGTTACGTTGTCATATGCCTATGTTTCGGGATGACACATTGTGTCATATGAATGTGTAGCATATAAGTGAAAATATGCTGTATGACAAAAGATGCTTCAGGTATAGAGTAGTGTATGTTGTAGTGACATAATGGTGTTTTAATAATCAAAGTGCATGTGCAAGTACATGTATGACTACAGAAAGCAATTTTAGACAAACATTGTGAATGTGCTGTGATGCTACATGTCTATACATGTTTCCGAAACATACACAGTGGTGTGTGGCCATGTTGCTGGATCAAGGAATGTGTTCCATATGACAATATAAGTGTGCTTCATGGACAAAATATAACAGTTCTATGCATATGTTTTAGTAAAAATCAAACATACATCTTTGGTTCACTCTGCAAATTGTGGGTTTTGTGTGTTTTGGAGACATATTCTTATATGCACTGTTAATACTACATTTACATATTGAAATGTTAATCGAGCCCATGTGATTGGGTGATAAAGTAGTTGACAGCGGCCATATATAGTGTGCAGTGTGTTTCTCGTCATTAAAGCGAGCGGACATCTGTTTTGTACATTAATTTAATGATGGTGCCCTGCTTCAATCTTTATTTTGCATGGCTAAAGCATAGCACTTATATAGAATAGTAGGTTAGTTCCATGAATGGGAAAAAGTATCCGGCAAGGCTGAAGAATTTCTTTATTTCTCATCAGAAGTATATGTTGTGACCACTCATTTGAACCGTCTCGCCGTCTCGCCGTCTCGCCGAGACGGTTCAAATGAGTGGTCACAACATATACTTTGGTTCAGAAATAAGGAAAATAGATAGAGAATAGTAGGTTAGTGCCTTGAATGGGAAAAAATATCTGGCAAGGCTCAGGAAACGGGATGGGCGAGGCTCTGCCGAGCACATCCCGTTTCCGTGCCCAGTCAGATATTTTTTCCCATTCACGGCACTAACCTACTATTCTATTTTCCCGACTACACCTTCAAATGGCTGTAAAATGCAAAAATTGTATTGACTGGATATCAAAAATGTTTCACGGCACCGTGTTTCACGGCACATACGCACTGTGTTGAAGGGATAAATGTCATAGTAATTTCCAATGGAAATGATTCTGAAGTGCAGTCAAAGCATGTTGTAAATTATTCTAAAGTGCTGTCAAAGCATGTTTTGATGATAAAAATGGAAAATAGAAAATAAACAGCAGACGACAAAACAAATAAGAAAGCGGTGTAAGGGTTAAATATGATGTAAGGTATGGTTTCTCAGCCTGGTTAGAAAGTTGGATTATTAAATACGATATAAACTCAGTTATGACTCGAAATAGTTTTATTCATCTGCGGCCCGTTTCTTTAAACTTCATACGACAAAATGTTCGTAAGTGCAGTATTATGATAGTCTGTAAATTTCACATCAACAGCGTTTGCTTGTAAATAATTATTGGATTTACATGTATGCAGCCTACGCTCAATAAATCTAAATCCATCAATTTAAATTTGCACTTACCAGCATTTTCAGCAACAAGTACCGATTCAAAGTACGTATTATTTTATAGTGTCCTTATTACGTAACGGATATGGCGCATCAAACGCATGTTGTTAAGCTGCATTTGATGGTCTCTTTATTTTCGCCCAAACTTCGGTCGTTTTTGCGAAGAATCGATTTCCGTGTCTCCGACACGGAAATCGATTCTTCGTGAGACACGGAAATCGATTCTTCGTAAAAACGACATAAGTCTGTGCCAAACTCCATAGACCACCAAATGCAGCTCACGAAGACGCGTTTGCTGCGCCATATTTCATCAAACTCCATTGCATATTAAGGAAAATATCAAATAATACTTATTTTGGAGTGGGCGACGTTGTTGTTGTAACCACGTGATCATGCACCTTGATTTTAGTCGTACGAAGCTTAGTGAAACTGGCCCCTGTTGTCTCCATATGTCTCCTACAGGTAGTCGTGGAAACGTCACTGCAAGGCACTCTCGTATGATACCTTGTAGCATGCTACCGACGGTACGGGAGTGTTTTGCAGAGTTGCCTTTCTGCAATTATCTTTCGCCATGTTGTTGATGACATCACGGTGCGTTGTTGATGACGTCACGGTGCGTGGATGTTGGCGACACCGGATCTCTCTAACCTTCCCATGTCACCTACGGGCATCCTGTAATAATCATGTAGTGTTACATGGATTCCGTTGTTTGCACATATGTGCAAATAAATAGCGCGTGCTGTTTGCACATGGCTTTAGGCAATGCTCATTCTGGGGCCGCGCGTAATGGAAGTGCCTTCATGACGTCACTACGCGAAAGTGCCTTCATGACGTCACTACTTCATGACGTTCATGACGTTCATGACGCGGCCCCGGAATATGCATACCGAAAAGTATCTACGTGAATGTGACGATTTTATAAAAGTACTGAAAATATTGAATATAATGCTCAAATTACATCAGTTTTTTGTTGGAAATGTAACAATAACGTTTGGTCATGTCCAGCCGTGTGCAAACGTTTGCTGTGGCCCGAGAGAACTGTTTGAACCCGCGGCCTGCGGCCTTGGGATTCAAACAGTTCCCTCGGGCCACAACAAACGTTTGCACACGGCTGGACATGCTCAAACCTTATATTGAATGATTCACGCGACGTATTTGTAATTCGTAGTGTGGAGTGGGGTGCCGGTGTCGGCTAACAGGTCAGAAAATAAAATGTAACATTAAAGGTACATGCCCACTCAGTAGGCACAAGCTGTTCTTTATAGGAATTAAATAAGTGTATAATTGTGTCACTATTCAACCAATTTTAAAAATTATGAGTGGCCGCTATACAGACAGGTATAATCATTTAGTAATAGTTATTTTACTGATAGTGACGCGCGTTGGTATCTGGCTATTTTCATATGCAAATGAGGCATGTATTTTCTTAATTATTTATACTAATTAAATGCGTCCCCTGAACAAATAATATTTTCGACAGATTATAAAGTACGATCATTGTACATCAAAAAACAAATACAATAGTAATGTCAGTTAACATTTTAAGGAAACACGGTTATCGCCCCTGATATCTGTGTGGAAAGTTACGTCCGATATAAAATGTATAATGATGCCAATCAATACGTGGGGTAATGGAGAATGAATGTTTATTTTGCCAGAAAATATCTCAGATGATGTCTCTGATATAAATAACATTTTGTGTCTACTGAGTGGGCATGTACCTCTAAACAGTTAACACAAACCTACGGCGACAATAGTTAATACAATGGGACAATAATATTGAGTATTAATTTTTAGAATTTCAGCAAAATAACCGAAAATAATAATTTAACTCAAGACCCCTCCGCCTGTCCCCCCAAACACGCACACTTCCTACAAAAGTAGGTCAATGTGAAGCGAATGAGTGGTTATCCAAAAATGTTACGAAGATACGGAGGCTGTGTTCGATTATATTCAATTGTATAACAATTTAAGTTTTCTTTTTATTTCGTGAAATCGTGAAATTTCGTTCAATATTAATTTTATTGCGAAAAAAAAGTACTTCCCCATGTTAAATCCCCATAGACATCATCACATAGTGTGAAGGTACTATGTGAAGGTGCCTATATGGATTTAACGTGGGGATTTGTGTTCTAATTTCAGAAATAGTGGACCTATTTTCAAAATTTAACTTTTGTTTTCTTAGTTAGATCATTTCCAAGCTATTTAGTCAGGTTTCGGAGTCAGTTTGAATTGAATCCTAGAGACATCTTCACACATCCGAAGTCATCGTCACAAAGTCGATTCAATATGATAACATTTTTTTTTAAGTTCGAAAAAAACATACATGTATTATTTTGCGTTGTTTATATAGCCGTAATATTTTAACAGACAGTAACATATCAAGAGGCTTCACCGTGTTTAAAACCCGTACGTATGTCCACGTTTTACTGACCGTGACTTATAGTTCGAAAACGATAGGTCAATGTCACCCAAATACGTGTTTAGCCTGGAAGGTGGGCGAGCTTACCGATTAAAGTTAGTAAAATCAATACTAACACATTAGAATGTGTGCAAAATTCGGACGTACGTCTACGTTTTATTTCACTCGACCTACGTATTTGTTTTTCGTTTGTACGAGAATTGTTTTTTTTTTAGTATTTCATTTGATCCTAACCTGGCACTTGTAATACCTTCTTTCTAATGCACTCTATAAATATCACGCAATCTGATTGGCTGATGGTCATACATTACAGGTATATCATTGTTGATGAACGGTCGCAAATTATTTAAATATGTATTCCTACGCAAGTAGTAAAGGGGTACATTAGAAATAGGTTAACCGCATTGTAATTTTGAAATTTGCGGCGTATATCAGAAAATGATAAGTCGCAAGACATGTTTAATGGCTCCGCTAGCGCGTCGCCATTAAACAGATTTTCCGACCTATCCTTTCCTGATATACACCGCAAATTTCAAAATTACAATACAGTTAATCCTATAATGTTGGCAGAACGGCGTGAGTGTTAACATAGCTCCATTTTAAGTTTATGGCGAACTACAATGTAGTACTATACCCATGATTTATAAGTCAATGTCTATTTCATTGAAGCAAATAACGGTATTACATGTTGTTTTGTCCGATACATTATATATTTACTTCTCAATTCGAAAATCAATGCGTATTTTCAAATTCCTGCGCGTAGTTTGTACTCCCATTTTTATTGAATGTCAATGCGTATTCTGCTAAAATAAATGCGTAAAATACACCAAATACGCGCCTTATATGGAGCCTCGGTTTGGTAGTCCTTTGGTACACCTGGTAGCCGTTGCTATGATGACACCTATGTGATACTCACCCTCCGCTCCCGCGATGAATCGCCAGCGGGAATCCGTGAACCTGAGCCTCATGACCTTCCAAAGGTCACGGACGATCATTGACCAGTTCAGCTGATCTGGCGGGAAATCGTGCACTAAAAATGCCAAGACTCCTTCTGTGCATACCCCATTTGTGATTGTCGTCTCGTTGTGACAGGACATGACGAACAAGTACGAATCGGCATCGCGCGAAAAGTAGGCCTCAACCGCGTCACCTGTTTTAGAAATACAACATATTCGCTATATTGTCAAAAATACTTTCGCTATGTTAACGAAAATACATTCACTAATGCCTATTGTCGATTGTGTCTCATGCGGCCCTCATCAGTCTGCCATGTGTCATACTGTTATTCATTTTCATTCAAAATCGGAGGTACGCAGAAATCGCAAGCTCGACTGTCAGTTTTGGAAATACAACCATGAGTTATGTCCCCGAATAACTTTATTAGAATACATTGTTTGTGAATTCTTCCTGTTAAATCAATACAGAATTGAATTACGAGACGAACATAATTATATACTGTAGAAGAAGATAATAATTGCGTCTACATGATATAAAATAAGAAAATCATAAACTTTCATATTTCAATTAATAAATATTGAATGATATTAAAATACAGCCGCCCGGTTGCTGTGCAGAAAGAGAAAGTGCCATTATATATTGCTGTGGTGTGTTTGTTATAGTTGCACTGTTGGAGTTAGCTGTTATCGCAGAGAATTGTAACAGTATAGTAACAGTATAGTGGTAGTTCCTATTACTTTTGGTTATCTTTATGTACCGTATGAGATTTGAGTTAAAGTTTGTGGTACTTACTATCGCTGTAACGTAAGTGTTATTATAGGAATGAATGGCCTTTTTGTGGAATTTATCTGGGTATAAACTTGGAAAAGTCGCGGGAATACTGGACGAAGCGATAATTGTAATTTTTTAAGACCTCGTCCAGTATTCCCGCGTCTTTTCCAAGTTTATATCCCCTATAAATTCCACAAAAAGGCCATTCATTCCTTATAATTCCAGCATTTGAAATAAATTCATCAAGAAAATGTGTTTATTTTAAGAATTAGTTTAACTGCGCCTCACGGTTACGGAAAGTAGTTCGGCGTGGGAGTTTACAGGGATATAAATTTTGGACAGAGACCACCAATCAAATGTTAGGGAATTGTGTAAATATTTTTGTGCTGGAGTTATAACATATTCTTAGGTTGTTCTGAGTACAAACCTCTAATTGCATTACATTACATTGCATTATATTATAGATATGACAAAGTAGTATTCGCAAATTTGTGTTTTAATGTAGCTCTAAATAATTGTGCTTGTTTACGTATAATAGTCAATATAACATATAAACAGTGTCCTATGGTATAATTTATAAAACAATAATATCATAAAAAATACGGAATATGGACTTGTATTAATTATGTACATGTCTACATATTAGTTTATATTATGTGCATACATGTCCATATATATGGTATACACTGAAATAAAAAAAAATGCAATTTTATATAGCACCTCTCCTAAGAGACCACCTGTCTTAATGGACCAAATAGTTATTCTCCGCTGAGTGGTCTCTTAAGACAGGTTCCACTGTACACGCGTATTCCATTAATAAATGGAACTGTTTACCCTGGAGCGACTGCTGTTCATCCATTGATCATTCGTGGGGAGGTGAGGTAGGTGACCTCAGGAATTTCCTATTAATTTTATATAGTCCAAACTTCCAATAGACGTTCAGTAGCCTGTTTCACCAACATTGCAAAGTATACTTTTATAGCAAAGTATACTTGAGGGAGAAATATTCAATTTTAGGATAAATTTATTAATTTTTATTTCCTGAATTTATTACATTATCACAGCCATTTTGGCTGTGATAATGTAATAAATTCAGTATAATAATTCTGCATACTTTTAATCATCAAATATATGCAGTCGTTAGTTCTATATGAAATATTGAATTTCAGGAAAAATAAATGATTACTCCCTCAAAGTATACTTTGCTAGAAAAGTATACTTTGCAATGTTGGTGAAATGGGCTACAGTAGCCGATGTCATCACAATTGCAAAGTATACTTATCTAGCAAAGTATACTTGGAGGGAGTAATCAATTATTTGTCCCCAAATTGCATTATTTCATATAGAACTAACCACTACATATATTTGATGAGTAAATGTTTGCAGAATTATTATACTGATTTTATTACATTATCACAGCCAAAACTGTTAAACTGAGGGAATAAATTGTCATTTCGTGGGAACGAATTGTTATTTCGTGGGAACGAATTGTTATTTCGAGGGAACGAATTGTTATATCGTGGGCACGAATTGTTAATTCGAATTGTTATATCGTGGGAAAGAAATGTTAAATTGAGGGAACGAATTATTATTTCGTGGGAACGAATTAATGTCCATTAAAATCCATGTCCCCTGCAGGGCTCCGTAGAATGCCGTTTTGGAATTGTCGACCATTTCGCAACATATATCTAAGAATGCGACGGCGTATTTCACAAGTACGCAAGCATACCCAGGGCTCCAGATAAGCTTTGTGTCTAAAGCGTAGTGTACCCGCTGATTTCAAATTAAAAGTTTGCTTTTTGCAGCTCAACTAAGTACATTTTCAACTTTATTACAGTATTTTCACTACTCAATGTGAAAATCAATGCGTATTTTCACATTGCTGTGAGTATTTTGTACTCCCACTGTTGATAATCAATGCGTATTCAGCTAACATGCTAACATAAGTGCGTAACATACACCAATACGCACCTTATCTGGAGCTCTGATACCATAATTTTACAGCTCATGTGTACAGGTAACATGACAAGAAGAGCACCGCCTTGGAACGGCCATAACTATTCGTACAAAATCGTATGTTCACATTTTGACATGTCAGGATTTTACGACGTTTTTCTATATGTAAAATGCTAGCAAGAGTACGGTAGGTACAGCAATGCATAGGCATGTGATAGCGTATTTAATTGTTCTCATTATGTAGCATACAACGTCACCTGATAAATAGAGTATCATGCAAGTGTTTTTGATGATACCAAGTTCGGCTCGGAAACGGTATAGGAATTACTCGGCGAGCCTCGGAATTCCTACGCGTTTTCTAGCGTTGCCTGATCAACTTGATATCAAAAGCCACTAGCCTGGTATTCTCTATATCCAGTCGTGCGACGGCGTATGTGCACAAATAAAACACATCTCGGGTAATATGATAGCATGAATACCGCATTGGAACGGCCGTACCTAGTCGGGCGATGGCGTATTTTTCTCTCGGCTTGTGCATTAACCCAATGTTGGTTGCTGGCGGAATGCACGCACCCATCTCACCAAGCCTGGAATAACAGACGTGTATGGTGATACAGTTGAACCTCCGCGAACGGCCACCTCTCAACAACAACACCCTCTCTGTAACAGCCGATATTTTATATCTCAAATGAATTGGAAATGATTCTAAAATGCCTTCAGAGCATGTATTTTATGAGAATTATCGAAACAAATAAATAAACAGCAGGCGACAAAATTTAATTCAGCATTAACCTCCCTACAACAGCCACCTCTCTACAACAGCCAATTTGGGTCTTCCCATGGGTGGCTGTTGTAGAGAGGTTGCACTGTATGACCCGTTATCTATATTTCATCTGCTCGTTTCTCCATAACGTTAACCATTTCAGCCGTAACTAACTACAATGTTAATTTAAGGACCAATCCAATCGTCACAAAATTCCATTTATAAGAAGGGGGTGTGTTTTTTTTCTCTAAAAACTAATAAATTACTGTAAAAAAGTGCAGATCCTGAGGAGACGGCGGTCTCATCTGGATCTAACTGTTTGCAAGCACCGCTAAAGAGAGCTGTATTGCGTTTGGCCGTTTCACTGTTTCCTTTTTACGCCGGCACGGCGTAAAAAGGAAACAATGAAACGGCCATACATTGATTTAAAAATTCGTTATTTCGTTTCTAGTCCACGTAGAAGGAATTATTAGTTTCGTTATTTCGTTTTGTACGCCGCGTAGACGCGAACATTAACATAACGAGATAGCCGCGGCCCGCATGTCGCGCCCGCTGAGGCATTTGATAGTACTAAAAAGATGTTTAATGAAAACATTTGTTTAACCCGTACACCTACTACGCATATAAAGTTTGAAGTTAATCGGTGAAGCGGTTGCAGAGATATACATGTAGTATACATGTGTGTACACATATGGGTGATGATAAACACACATGTGAAGTTTCGAGTGAATTGGCGAAGCGGTTTCAGAGATAGTGTTCTTAAAAACGTTAACCTTAGTAATTTGACCTTGGCATTGTGCACAGGGGCAGCACGGGTCAGGCATATAATGAAATATGGATAGTGATAAACACACATGTGAAGTTTCGAGTGAATTGGCGAAGCGGTTTCAGAGACAGTGTTCTTAAAAACTAACCTAAATCGAGGTAACTAACTTTAAGGTAAATAATAAAGGTATTTGACCTTGACATTGGGCACAGGAGCCGCACGGGTGGGGAGTAGAATGACAATATGGATCATGATAAACACCCATGTAAAGTTTAAAATTAATCGGTGAAGCCGTTCCAGCGATAAAATGTATTAACGCAAAAAATATTAACGCAAACTCGGACGCACGTACCAATGCCAATGTACCGACTATACCGCGCGGGCGCGACTAAACATAGTTTGTATGCTGCATAGAAAGGATGATTAACAGCGTTCAATTTCGTATTTTCTTTCTAAGCCGCGTAAAAACATGAAAGAATGTTTCAGTCTGTTTCCCTGTAGTGCAGGGATGTAAATTTACGCCTCTAGATATTCGTTCCTTCGCTTTCAAATTTCCGTTCCTTCGCCTTCGCCTTTCGACACAAGTTTTATTCACCACAGATGAACGAAGATTAAGAGTGCTATATGTCGTTTGCTCCCCGCGAAGGCCTCTAAATGTCTGTTCTTTCGAGTAATTAACCCGAATTTTCTGCCTGTAACGCGGGCGACTTGTAAGTCACCTTGCGTTACAGACAGAAAATTCGCAAGGTGTATGATCACCTGGTACTAATAACAAGTACCGATTCAAAGTACGTATTCTTTTATAGTGTCCTTATTACGTAACGGATTTTGATGAAATATGGCGCATCAAACGCATCTTGTTAAGCTGCATTTGGTGGTCTCTGTATTTTCACCCAAACTTCAGTCGTTTTTGCGAAGAATAGATGTCCGTGTCGAGACACGGAAATCGATTCTTCGCAAAAACGACATAAGTCTGTGCCAAACTCCATAGACCACCAAAATGCACCTCATAAAGACGCGTTTGCTGCGCCATATTTCATCACAATCCGTTACATATTAAGGAAAATATCAAATAATACTTACTTTGGAGTGGGCGACGTTGTTGTTGTTGTAACCACGTGATCATGCACCTTGATTCGGGTTACTTACAAGCAGCCTGTGTTACAGACACATCGATTTCTGGTTACCGGGTATGATGACAAATCTTAACGGTACATTTATTCTTAAGGATTTATAACTTAGCGGTGAATCTAGTCATAAGGATTCATATTTTCGAGGTGAATCTAGTCTTAAGGATTCATATCTTAGATGTGAATCAATTCTTAAGGATTCATATCTTAGCTGTGAATCTAGTCTTAAGGATTCTTATTTTAGCGGTGAATCTAGTCTTAAGGATTCATATCTTAGCGGTGAATCTATTCTTAAGGATTCAGATCTTAACGGTGAATCTAGTCTTAAGGATTCATATCTTAGCGATGAATCTAGTCTGAAGGATTCATATCTTAGAGGTGAATCTAGTCTGAAGGATTCATATCTTAGTGGTGAATCTATTCTTAAGGATTCATATCTTAGCGTGGTGAATCTAGTCTTAAGAATTCATATCTTAGCGATAAATCTAGTGTTAAGGATTCATATCTTTGCGGTGAATCTATTATTAAGGATTCATATCTTAGCGGTGAATCTAGTCTGCAGGATTCATATCTTAGCGATGAATCTAGTCTTAAGGACTCATATCTTAGCGGTGAATGTAGTGTTAAGGATTCATATCTTAGCGGTGAAACTAGTCTTAAGGATTTACATCTTACATGTAGCGGTAAATCTATTCTTAAAGATTCATATCTTAGCAGTGACTATAGTCTTAAAGATTCATATCTTAACGGTGAATCTTTCTGGGATTCACACAAGGTACCAAGTGATCCGGTGTGGTAAGGGTGCCAGACAATATACCATTACACTATCTTCAGTGATGAAAGTCTTTATTGTCTGTTTGTGCTGAGTATACGGTGCTCCCACATTCAGGGACAGTCCCGCCCTTAAATGTGGTTGTAGCTCCTGATCACTGAATACACTCCTGTAGCTTGATACAAATATATATTGCTTGTTAAAAGCATGTTGAGTGTTTCATTGATGGAATGACGAACAGTGTAATTCCTGATCAGACTGTGCGCATGCACAGGCTATTGTGGATCTACACTGGCCGCAAAATCATTAAGCCACATTTATCCAGTTACTGCCACATATAACATTGTTGTTGAACGGACGTTAAACCTAAATTAATCCTTAGCGGTGATGAAACGGAAGTTAATACACCCAATATCGGCATATCAGGATTTTTTGAGAGAAAAAAGTACTCAAAAAAGAAAAACGTGTTTTCATCATGACCCATATAGGTACATAAATATCGTATTGCGTTCAACAAAGATAGAAAATCTGATACTTATGCACCGATATCGGTATAAATTGAAAACAAATTTCTTTTTAAAAGTAACTTTTAGCCCCCATGTTAATTTCCCATAGGAAAATCGTTTTTTTCGCAATGAAATTAATATTTGTTGGAATTTCATAAAATAAAAAAAATGGGGAGGGAAACATTTTTAGTTGTTGGTGAAAAAATACTTTAAAATACATTTAAATATTTTTTGGATTTAGTGTGTTTCATAGTCAAAACAAAACGTAGTTGGTTGTCCGCTGACTTGTCAATAATTTGAGCATGTCACGGTAAATATAGCAGCTAATAAGATCATCCCTTTCGGAAAAGCTGTGTTATGGAACAGTAGCCGATTTCACCAAAATTGCTAAGCATAGGCATACTTATCTTGCTATACTTTGAGGGAGATATTTTCAAGTTATGCATACATTACTTTTTTTTTTCATTTCATGAAATAAACTATTTTCTAACAAAAATGGCTGTGCTAATGTAATAAATACAATATAAAAATTCTGCATACTTTTTTAATCATCAAATATAAACAGCCGGTAGTCCTATGTGAATAATTCATTTCACTTAAAACTAAATAATTACTCTCTAAAAGGACAGGTACATGTATACATAGCAATTTTTGTGAAATTGGCTACATAGAGAATAGTAGGTTAGTGCCGTGAATGGGAAAACATATCTGGCAAGGCTCAGGAAACGGGATGGGCGAGGCTCTGCCGAGCACATCCCGTTTCCGTGCCGCGCCAGATATGTTTTCCCATTCACGGCACTAACCTACTATTCTATTTATCCCGTCAACACCTACAAATGGCTGTAAAATGCGAAAATAGTATTGACTGGATATCAAAAATGTTTCACGGCACCGTGTTTCACGGCACATACGCACTGTGTTGACGGGATAATAGTGTATACTGTTATGTAGTATTTTTGCTAGGTTCTTTTAACCATTGTTTTTTTGTCATCTTTAGAGCACGAAGAAGAAAACTGGGGTTGGTTCCATTTTCTTCCACAATTCATTTTGCCGCCATCTTGGATTTCAAAATGGCCGCCCTGAAATGCTATATTCATTATATATAAACTTCTAATACAGGTAGAATATGGATTCGTTTTTTGGTGATAATCATCTTTTGACCACAAACAAAAACACCAGTGTTATTTTCATTTTCAACGACCCCCATGGCGACCATCTTAGATTTAAAAATTGCCGTCCTGAAATCGTATACAATATATTGTAATATTTATATGTACATTTATAATGCAGATATAATGTTGTTTTTTCGGCTATGCCATCTACATACTTCAAATAATAAAACTGGGGTTGGTTCCACTTTTTCTGATAACTAGTGTGGCGGACATTTATGTAAATAATATGTCTTGTGTCTTCACTACGTACTGTCTTTAGTAAAGTGTGTGTATAGTTAGGTTGTGTTGTCTGTTTTGCTACGTTCTTGGAACAAACGTTCTTTGCATCATCAAAGAAAACATGAGTTGTTCCTATTGTGTTCTAATTTTCAAAATGGCTGCCGTGAAAATCATATAATTCTGATATAATCATGCACAAATCATTTGGACTGATTTTTTCCCCAGACTATAATCATTATTGAAAGTAAATTATATATGACTATAGTCAATTTCAAGTCACTGTTTATGACAAACATGTTAGATTAAAAAATGGCCACTGTGTGTATGCAGGAATTTTCTTAATTATGGATACAATGCTTTCAAGCAGTTTCATCACCATCTTCATTAGTTTCCATCTTGTTGGTGTTCCTGAAAGGCAGTGCTGGCACAGTCACACTCAAAATGTGATCAAAGGAGTTGCTTACATAAAATATATACCCTATACCAACTTGTATGTAGGAAAGTGTAGAAAAACTATCGAAAAGGCAGTATTTGTGGGATTATATTACTGTTTCGGCATTAAAACGCCTTGTGCACATGTTCAGTATGTGTAGACGACGTGAGTGAAATCTCAGATTGATTGCCAATACACTGTTGGAGAGGTTGAATACACTCTATACATAATACATAATTGTATGCAGGAAACTGTAGAAAAATGGCCAAGTTAAACAGGCAGTATTGTTCCATGGTTCATTATCATTATTTACGATTATCACGTACTCTTAAGAGATCATAATTCCTGTGTCAATATAAAACTAATATGCTCAGATTGAACATGAATAATGAGGCATGTTATTTGGCCGGAAACGGTTTTGTTATGTGTACGAACAGACTGTTCAAGTGGAGTCTCTTGTCTCTTCTATACATGAAATAAATACTCTATTCATGTCGTCACAGATTATAGGATATTTTACTGCTCCTGAAGCAATATAGCCTGTTAATGAAACACGTTTCTGGCAAAAGACATACTAGTTACTGATGATATGCTATCCCACGAGTCAGTAACAGCCATATATTCTAACTTTAATACGGGTATGACTTCACAGGTACATGTAGTATTCGTGAACTTACCTTTCAGTGATCACACGTTGCAATCAATTGCAAACTTGACTGAGTAAGATGCACAATTGATTCTGCTATACAAATTGAGGCTAAAGGGATCACTCAATTTCTGAACGCAGTGACCACAGAAAATAATGGCGTTATGGGATTACAGAGATAACCTGGAAGGATCTGAACACATATTCGGTCTCCTCTCGAGTCCAAAATGTTGCAAGCCGTGCACAATGGCCTTCTCAGCATTCAGACAAGTCTTTGACGAGCGCAAGATATTATGTTCTGCTAAAATGGTAGGAAGATGTCCAATTGAAGATAGAAACTGAAATGCCAAAGAAACTCTGATATCGCACTATGTACCAGCCCACCTATGACAAACTGTTGTTACAAACAGTTACACATGGAATGAAAAGGAATTTCTGGTAACTGTTAACAACACCAGTCACACAGCATGAAATCCAAAATGGCTATTGGACAGTTGAAAGAGATTTACAGTAAGCATAGAGTACCAAGTACACATTTGTCAGATGAAGTCTGCAATTTATTTACCAGGAATTTGCTGATTTTGCAAAATAATGTGATTCCTTAATGCCACATGCTCTATGTAGCCAATGCCCAGTGGGTTAGCTGAGCGAACAGTAAAAATCATTGTCAAAGACAGTTTCGTAAAAACAAAAGGTGAATGTACAATCCTATATTTGGGTGATAAGATCAGATCCAGTCATCAACAGAGCAAGAAACGTTACGATAAACGCATAGTAGCTTTATAATTAAAAGAGCTAAACATTGGCGACCAAGTTGTACTCCATAAAGACAGCAAACTGTTGAGACAGTTGCAGTCTGCTAGTGCACTGCCAGTTCTTACAGACTGCAGATGGTGCATCATATTGCTGTAACAGACGCTTTTTCATGAATCAATGGAGAATATGAGCATTTACATTTGCATTGCAATATACAATACCATAATATACACTATATTGGATAAAATTGATGATTTGCCATATTTTCATCTTCTTAATTGAAAGGAAAACACATGTGCTGACCAAGATATCATTTGAAGAAACATAACTATAAGCCACAACAATACGTAATCCGTAATACATTTGAATACGTAATACAACAATACGTAATAGATATAAGTCCTTGAAATGGCAATGTATGTGACACACTTATTTCCAGCGGCCATTCTGAAGATAATGGTGTTTGGTACCACATTACTAGTTAGAAATAATATCAACAGTTTGTGTTCATTGTATTATGAGCATATTATGCAGAAGAAATACACAAAATATCACCACTGCATTGCATGTATAATAAATATTAGATTGTCAAGTTTAAATGGTGACCATTTTTAAAATAATATGGCCTCCATTAAAATATACTGAAATAATTATGCCAATATTTCTTATCCATAACATAATACAAAAAACACACCACATATAATGACGTTGACGTTAAATATAAATTAAATTCAATGGCGGCCATTTTGAAATTCAAAATAGCTGCCATGCGGCTCTTAAAAATGGAACCAACTTCAGTTTTGTTATATGTTGTATATAGATATGCTTTCAAGCAAACACACACGTTCCAATCACAATATCATTTGAAAGAACATAACTACAGCCACAGAAATACTAGCCGGCTGTTTTGAAAATCAAAATGGCTGGTATCTCAAAATGTATTGAACTCATTCTGCCAATATTTCTTGTCCATAATAATGTGTTTTTCGCTGAAAAAACAATACACATAAAGACTTTGACCGCGAAATATAAATTTCAATGGCGGCTATATGGCTTATAGAAAAAGATGGAACCAAGCCCAGTTTTGTTGTATATGGTATATAGATGGAAAATAAACCTTGGTTCAAACAATGTAGCACAAAAAATCACAAAACCAAAAATAACGACATAACAGTATACACTATACTGGACAGGGTGGCTTACGGAGCCCCGTAGAGGACATGGATTTTTGTTATTAATTCGTTCCGACGAAATAACAATTCGTTCCCTCAATTTAACAATTCGTTCCCTCGAAATAACAATTCGTTCCCACGAAATGACAATTAGTTCCCACGAAATGACAATTCGTTCCGAGGGGGGGGACCCTCAATTTAACAATTCGTTCCCACGAATTAACAATTCGTTCCCGTGGGAACGAATTGTTATTTCGTGGGAACAAATTAAACTAATTCGTGGGAACGAATTGTTATTTCCTGGGAACGAATTGTTAAATTGAGTGAACGAATTGTTAATTCGTGGGAACGAATTGTTAAATTGAGGGAACGAATTGTTATTTCATGGGACCGAATTAGTAAATAAAAAAGAATTATACGTCCCATGTGGGGCTTCGTATGCGGCAGTATACATGATGTGACTGGAGAAATTGGACTGATGGGTGTTGCGATAGGTGTAGTCCCAGATCAGGGATTACACTGTTCACTGTTCAGTTAAGCGGCCCTCACATATCAGCCGGCGTCCGCGTGATTGTTCTAATCGCATAAGTCGCCGGGAGATTTAGAGCCCGTGGATGAATCGGGCGAATTTCATGTCTGCGACATGTGCCCTCACATATTAGACAGGGCACGGGCGGTGCCCTTTGAACATTGTATCGCATTAGAGACAGTGCGCCCACTAGGGCGTCGGCCGGACGCCGCTAGATAATCTGGTGGGCGCCGGCTGATCAAAGAACAGATCGGTAGGCGTCCTGGCGGGATCCGTGAGGGGCCCGTGAGGGGCCCGTGAGGCTATCGTAGGGTGGCCGTGAGGGGCCCGTGAAAATCCCACGGCCCACGTCAAAATATTCATGCGGCCGCCAGATCACTGGTCGGTTTCTGGCAGGCCGCCGGGCGGGGCCCTAGCTACGTGTCTACGGGCTTGCCACGACCTAAAGTCGCGCTTGGAAAATCGCAGATTTGGGAGTCACGTTTTCACGCCCGCGGCGTTCGTGCGACCTCTAAAAATCGCAGCGGAGCCCGTAGATATCGGGTAGCGTCCGACCGGACGCCTCGCGAAAATGCCCTTTTTGGCCCGTTTTAGGAGTAGCGCGGGCGCCGCGACCGATATGTGAGGGCCGCTTCCAGACGATCCTTACGAACATTTTAGTCGTACGAAGTTTAGTGAAACGGCCCCAGAAGTGCGCTAGAAGACTAGGCAGGAAGTAGACTGGAGCAAATTGTCATAAGCTACATTTATCCAGTCACGGCCATAGGCATAGTTACCTAAATATCTGGGTGGCGTCAAAGGAATCTGGACCAGTCATCTTGGGAGTAATGTCGAAACGCAATATCTCTGGGAATGCGGAGTCGATGGGCGCCACGTATATCGTGCTCCATTTGTTACCGGCAACCTGACAACAGATACGTACAGGCCTGTGTTAACAGGTTGTCAGTAAAGGTGTGTGGAAAATACAATTACCGACCTGCGTCCGGTTCCTATAAAAAGTTATGTAATGTTTCGTTTATTATAGGGCCACCCCTATTGATGTCTTATCCACTACTGTCTGTTTCACGAAACCTACCCAGATGTTACGGCCATGTTCGTGGGAACGAGATGCTATATCGTGGGAACGATATGGCTAACTATTGGGAACGATATGTTCTCTCCTGGGAACGAGATAGTAAAAACAATTCCACATGTCCCTTGTATGCTGCCGTAGATAAGCACCATAACAGTGCACAAATAACCGTACATGGGAACTTCACTAAACCGGACACCATCTCAGATAATAATGTCTGTTCGTGATCGCATAGCGCACAGCTATGGCTCAGAATGGTCAAATGATTTACAGCGAAACCTCTCTAAACCGGACAGGGTGTCCGGTTTAGGGAGGTTTCACTGAATCATTTATTTCCAGATGTCTTTAACATAAGCAGATGGAAAAAGTTTGCTGAATATCATAAAATGTAATCATTTTAGTGTGATTTTTGATCAGGAGCTGCACTGGTCACAAATCCCATATGCCCAATTTCTCCAGTCGCAGCCACATATATGATTGTTATATAGCATACATGTGCTAGTTTAGGACCCGTGGAACCCCGTATCATCCTACGATTCATGCATACTTGCTTTGTAAATGTGATGGGATATATGCATAACATATATACATGTGAAAATGTAAATGCTTGGATTTAACGAGGGCACTGGCTCGATGACCTTGCATGTCCTCTCCCAAGAAGGGGAGAACGGTAGGTGGTGGATACATAGAGAACCTGCCTCAGGGGGGGCACAGCTCTTATTAGAATAGTCACCTCTGGTACTTTAACACTTCCTATGCTGTTGACGGAAATTGCCGTCTGCAGTTTTTCATTTTTGCTTTAATTCTTAACAGGAAACTGGTTTTGACAGCACATGAGAATCGTCTCCACTGGAGACGATTCTCATGTGCTGTCAAAACCCGGTTTTTGTCGCGAAATATTGAAAATAAAACATTTCCGGTAGACGACAACATTTAATTCAGCGTAGTAAGGGTTAAAGGTACATGCCCACTCAGTAGGCACAACGTGTTCTATATAGGAATTAAATAAGTGTATAACTGTGCCACTGTTCCACCAGTTATAAAAGTGCCCGCTATACAGATATAATCATTTAGTAATGTTTATATTACTGATAGTGACGCGCGGTGGTATCAGGCTATTTTCACATGCAAATGAAGCGTGATATTTTTTAATTATTTATACTAATTAAATGCTTCTCCGGAAAAAAAAATATTTTCGACAGATTAAAAAGTATGATCATTGCACATCAAAACATATATACCGAGAATACATAGTATTGTCCGTTAACATTTTAAGGAAACACGGTTATCGCCCCTGACATCAGTGTGGACATTTAGGTCTGATATAAAATGCATAATAATGGCAATCAATACGTGGGGTAATGGTGAATGAATGTTTATTTTGTCGGATAATGTCTCATATGATGTCTCTGATATAAAGAACATCGTGTGTCTACTGAGTGGGCATGTACCTTTAACGTGTCCAGACTCACCTACAACTCTGATATACGGGACCGGCTATTAAAGTCCCCATCCAAAAGGACTAGTAGAGCAGGAAATACAAAGTTTCTCAGAAATACAGACGCCCTGAAACTGAACCCTAAATCGAACCCGGGTCACCAGCGTGGCAGTCCGACGGTGTTACACCTTGGTGACATGTGAACATTCGTTTCTTACTATATCCGGCACGGTGCATGGAGTACATAGTATATGTAGGAGTTGCCATGTCAGCCATCTTAGTGTGTACAAGCCATTGGTCAGTTTTACCTCTTATGGCGTTTGGGACATACCACTAATAACATTATAAACCAGGGCAGCTACTGTGGCATTATTTTGGCCTGTTTTTTGTTTTTTCGTCAGCTTACAGCGTTGAACATCCAATAACAACGCAATAAGCATGAATTTTTCCCGCTAAAAAGGCTGCCGTGGCATTATTTTACACACCGCTACACATGAACAAATTTAATGTTCGTGCACCATGATGGGGAGACACCAGACTACAGCGTGCTATGTATTGTTTTCATCAAATTTAAATACAAAGTCTGATATCTGAAGGGTTTATTGACCCTTTGTTAAATGTTTGAGAATTCGGTAAATAAGGCGTTGCTTGCGACAGATTTACTTCTAATAATAGACAGTATACAATAGCATCAGTTTGACATTTTGTACATTGAAAAAGTGTCCATTGCATATTTTGTGAATAATGGTAGAACAACTCAGATATCTGGCTTTTTGTGTAGTCTGCTGAAATAATAGTTATAGGACGTTGTATATAGGACGTTGTCGTCCTATATCAGGTATATATCTGGAGCGTATTGCACCAACTTTTATTCGATGTTATGTCTTATTATTTGCTGCATGTCTCAAACGCTCCAAGTGGTGAAACTGTCCGATAGCATGGATAAACTGAAATGGGGGAGATAGCAACGCAATACTCTGTATAATATACTAAACTGTAAGAACAGGGTCATGTATACTCTATATAGATATTCAGTCACATGTATGATGCTACTACATAGGAAACAAACGGTCATATTATATAAAGTCAATCCTTAAATGAATAATATTATAGGAATGAATGGCCTTTTTGTGGAATTTATCGGGGTATAAACTTGGAAAAGTCACGGGAATACTGGACGAAGGCCGGAAGGCCTCGTCCAGTATTCCAGCGACTTTTCCAAGTTTATATCCCCGATAAATTCAACAAAAATGCCATTCATTCCTAATAATTCCAGCATTTTAAATAAAATCATCAAGAAAATGTGTTTATTTTCCGTTTTCTTAACAATTATTTTAACTGCGCCTGACGGTTACGGAAAGTAGTTCGGCATGGGAGTTTACTGGTATATAAATTTTGGACAAAGACTTGCTACGGACCAATCAAATGTTAGGGAATTGTGTAAATATTTTTGTGCTGGAATTATATGGGCTTGAGTGCAAGCCGGCTCCTTCTAGTTGATTACTTGTTTATACAGAGAGCTTCCAAGTCTGTGAACCGATATATGGTCTATCCCGAAAGTCTTGGGGAGGGGTGGGGGGCATAACCAAGGTGCATGATCACGTGGTTACAACAACAACAACAATGACTGAACGAGTTGAAAGCGCGCCCACTCCAAAGTAAGTATTATTTGATCGTTTCCTTAATAGGCAACGGATTTTGATGAAATATGGCGCAGCAAACGCGTCTTCATTTGGTGGTCTATGGAGTTCAGCACATACTTATGTCGTGTTTGCGAAGAATCTATTTCCGTGTCAGTAGACCTGGATGTACCAGCATAAAATAGGGGTTTTCGTACCTCTGCGCACCAAAGATTTTTGATACCAATGTGAATAAACGTATATACCCTATATATTTCCGATATGATAGACCTTTAGAAGTAGTAGCTTAAGAGGAGTAATTTGCATAAACATGATGGACGCCAATGAAAAAGTAGTTTGCTACATATAGGGGCAGATTGTATTATGGAAGCACAGGGCTCCAGATAAGTAATTAGTAATTAAGTATTGTCACTCCATCGTTTCTGAAGCAATTGGGTATTTCAAAATTTTAATTAGGTAAAATAAAATCGCACTACTGTTTACACATCAACAGACAGCAATTATTGAATAGTTGGCTTCGAAATGAAAACATGTCTTGCATTTTATTAGAATTGTCTCCTTGGAGACAATTCTAATGAAATACCAAGAAGTGTTTTCATGGAAAATAGGAATCAGAAGTAGCGAGTATCAAAAAGCAATACAAAATGTGTTGTACCTTTATCATGCTGCAGAAAACAATAAACAGACCACAAATATAGTATATTTTTCTTATTTTCCATGAAAACACATCTTGGTATTTCATTAGACAATTCTAATGAAATACCAAGTCATGTATAAACAAAAAATGTAAATATTTGTCAGTATCATTTCGCATCAAAAGTGTATGTTGTTACCACTCAGTTGAACCGTCTCGGAGAGACGGTTCAACTGAGTGGTCTCCGAGACGGTTCAACTGAGTGGTAACAACATACACTTTGGGTGGGTAGCGAACCAACCTGTCGTGTTCGTTCGTGTGTGCACTTACACGCTGACCCCACTGTAGGCAAAATTAATAATGATACAAACATAATGCAAACCTTGTTGGCAAATGTTTCCCACGTCATAAGGCACTTTGTGTTAGGCATTCGGAATCCGTCGGTCGGCGTGGTTTGTCTGTGCCAACCAAAGCACTTGTCATTCAGCGCCAGTACGCACAGCACGAACAGAACGACCTTTATATTCATATCTGTATCGTCTCGGGGGAAAATGACTGTAGCCCGCCACTTATATAGGTCGTGTGTGACTTAAAGATGGGGTCCCGCTCTTCGGGATGAATTATCTGTTATTGTTTCAACAATTAGATGTCATTAATTATACGTAAATAATTACACAAATTAATTGTTTTTACCTGGTACACTTATTGGCACTATTTTACCTTATTTGAATGACGGATTTTAATAATTTTGAGGTCATGGGAGATGGCATTTTCTCCAAATATTAACAAAAAAACAATATTTATTCTTACAATGCATGTTCTGGTGTACACTAATCAAGTTGAGCACAACAACAACAACAAAGTCTGAAAGTGTTGAAAGCGCGCCCACTCCAAAGTAATGTATTATTTGATATATTCCTTAATATGTCACGGATTTTGATGAAATATGGCGCAGCAAACGCCTCTTCATGAGCTGCATTTTGTGGGAGTTCGGCACATACTTATGTCCTTTTTGAGATTCGCAAAAACGACAGAATATTGTGCCAAAGTACGCGACCACCACATGCAGTTTAACAAGACGCGTTTGATGCGCCATATTTCATCAAAATCCGTTACATAATAATGAGAAATTAAAAGAATGGGTACTTTGAATCGTATACGCTTCTGGAGGTTTCAGTAATTATTGTTGTTGTTGTAACCACGTGATCATACACCTTGCTAATTATACTTTATAAGATAGCGACAGCAGTCTTAATTACGTTTATACACATTATTTATTTAAATAATTAAAACTAATCACCATTTCTTCTTATGTACATACACTGGTGATCACCACTACCGACGCGAAATTTAAATATGTCCGTGTCTCAGTAGCTTATGCATTTCGGGGAAAATAAATGATTACTCCCTCAAAGTATACTTTGCTAGAAATGTTGGTGAAATAGGCTACTGAGACACGGACATATTTAAATTTCGCGTCGGTAGTGGTGATCACCAGTGTATGTACATAAGAAGAAATAGTGATTAGTTTTAATTATTTAAATAAATAATGTGTATAAACGTAATTAAGACTGCTGTCGCTATCTTATAAAGTATAATTAGCAAGGTGTATGATCACGTGGTTACAACAACAACAATAATTACTGAAACCTCCAGAAGCGTATCCGATTCAAAGTACCCATTCTTTTAATTTCTCATTATTATGTAACGGAATTTGTTTATACATGACTTGGTATTTCATTAGAATTGTCTAATGAAATACCAAGATGTGTTTTCATGGAAAATAAGAAAAATATACTATATTTGTGGTCTGTTTATTGTTTTCTGCAGCATGATAAAGGTACAACAAATTTTGTATTGCTTTTTGATACTCGCTACTTCTGATTCCTATTTTCCATATACAATTCTAATAAAATGCCAAGACATGTTTTCATTTCGAAGCCAACTATTCAATAATTGTTGTCTGTTGATGTGTAAACAGTAGTGCGATTTTATTTTACCTAATTAAAATTTTGAAATACCCAATTGCTTCAGAAACGATGGAGTGACAATACTTAATTACTAATTACTTATCTGGAGCCCTGTGCTTCCATAATACAATCTGCCCTATATGTAGCAAACTACTTTTTCATTGGCGTCCATCATGTTTATGCAAATTACTCCTCTTAAGCTACTACTTCTAAAGGTCTATCATATCGGAAATATATAGGGTATATACGTTTAGTCACATTGGTATCAAAAATCTTTGGTGCGCAGAGGTACGAAAATCCTTATTTTATGCTGGTACATCCAGGGCCTAACATGACCACGGAAGCAGAATGATGAATTAATGTCACGACCCATATCCGCAAGGTAAAACATACTACATATGCGTACACATGCACGCAGAAGCTGCGGAAATAACATGAAGTAATCCCCGTGTATTCGTGACCTAAGGCTGGAGACACCTGCACAAGTCATCGACTTCCGGGAGAAATCTAAGCCAGCCACGCATGTACAAAATATACATTATGCTCCACATGCACTATGTGGGATGAATACAATAAAAACTCTTTAAAAGCATACCCAATGTTACTCCAATATGAAATATATACAAGGTGGGACATTCGCCATCCGTTCAACCAACGGTGGTACTAGTGTGTGTACCGTGGACCCGGCTCGCTAATTCAGTAATTGTAACGCGCGCGTCCACTTCCGTTGGTTGAAAGATGGCGAGTGTCCTACCTTGTAGACAGTTAATATCACAGTAAAATTAGGTACGATTTAAAAGAGGCTTTGTCATTCCTACAGTGTGTTATCAAGGTGTATGATCACGTGGTTGTAACAACAACAACAACAACAACAACAAGTACTGAAACTTCCAGAAGCCCTCCAGTTCAAAGTACGTATTATTTTATTTTGTCTTTATTGTGTAACGGATTTTGTTGAAATATGGCGCATCAAACGCGTCTTGTTAAGCTGCATGTGGTGGTCTCGGTACTTTGGCCCAAACATCTGTTGTTTTTTGCGAAAAGAATCGATTTCCGTGTCTACTGACACGGAAATCGATTCTTCGCAAACACGACATAAGTATGTGCTGAACTCCCAGGACCACAAAATGTAGCTCATGAAGACGCGTTTGCTGGGCCATATTTCATCAAAATCCGTTGCCTATTAAGGAAACGATCAAATAATACTTACTTTGGAGTGGGCGCGCTTTCAACTCTTTCAGCCATTGTTGTTGTTGTTGTAACCACGTGATCATGCACCTTGGTTATGCCCCCCCCCCCCACCATGACTTTCGGGATAGACCATATATCGGTTCACAGACTTGGAAGCTCTCTGTATAAACAAGTAAACAACTAGAAGGAGCCGGCTTGCACTCAAGCCCATATAGTATTCATTTAAGGATTGACTTTATATAATATGACCGTTTGTTTCCTATGTAGTAGCATCATACATGTGACTGAATATCTATATAGAGTATACATGACCCTGTTCTTACAGTTTAGTATATTATACAGAGTATTGCGTTGCTATCTCCCCCATTTTAGTTTGTACATGCTATCGGACAGTTTCACCACTTTGAGTGTTTGACACATACATCAAATAATAATGCATAACATCGAATACAAGTTGGTGCAATACGTTCTAGATATATACCTGATATAGGACGACAATAACTATTATTTCAGCAGACTACATAAAACGCCAGATAACTGAGTTTTTCTACCATTATTCACAAAATATGCAATGGACACTTTTTCAATGTACAAAATGTCAAACTGATGCTATTGTATACTGTCTATTATTAGAAGTAAATCTGTCGCAAACAAGGCCTTATTTACTCAATAGTGATAACACTCAGATATAGAGAATAGTAGGTTAGTGCCGTGAATGGGAAAACATATCTGGCAAGGCTCAGGAAACGGGATGGGCGAGGCTATGCCGAGCACATCCCGTTTCCGTGCCGCGCCAGATATTTTTTCCCATTCACGGCACTAACCTACTATTCTATTTATCCCGTCAACACCTACAAATGGCTGTAAAATGCAAAAATAGTATTGACTGGATATCAAAAATGTTTCACGGCACAGTGTTTCACGGCACATACTCGCTGTGTTGACGGGATAAAGCTGTTTACACGTCATTGCATTCGATACTGTGTTTTTATTCACTGCACTGTGTATTGTTCTCATTGTTACACAGTCTTTACCGAATTCTCAAACATTTAACAAAGGGTCAACAAACCCTTCAGATATCAGACTTTGTATTTAAATTTGATGAAAACAATACATAGCACGCTGTAGTCTGGTGTCTCCCCATCATGGTGCACGAACATTACATTTGTTCATGTGTTTATAATGTTATTAGTGGTATGTCCCAAACGCCATAAGAGGTAAAAGTGACCAATGGCTTGTACACACTAAGATGGCTGACATGGCAACTCCTACATGTACTAGGTAACTACATGCGTTAAAGGTACACGCCCACTCAGTAGACACACACTGTTCTTTATATCAGAGACATCATATGAGACATTATCCGACAAAATAAACATGCATTCACCTTTACCCCACGTATTGATTGACATTATTATACATTTTATATCAGACCTAAATTTCCACACTGATATCAGGGGCGATAACCGTGTTTCCTTAAAATGTTAACGGACAATACTATTTATTCTCTGTATTTATGTTTTGATGTGCAATGATCATTCTTTTTAATTTGTCGAAAATATTTTTTTTCCCGTGGAAGCATTTAATTAGTATAAATAATTAAAAAAATATCACGCTTCATTTGCATGTGAAAATAGCCTGATACCACCGTGCGTCACTATCAGTAATATAAACATTACTAAATGATTATATCTGTATAGCGGGCACTTTTATAACTGGTGGAACAGTGATACAGTTATACACTTATTTAATTCCTATATAGAACATGTTGTGCCTACTGAGTGGGCATGTACCTTTAACCCTTACTACGCTGAATTAAATGTTGTCGTCTGCCGGAAATGTTTTATTTTCAATATTTCGCGACAAAAACCGGGTTTTGACAGCACATGAGAATCGTCTCCAGTGGAGACGATTCTCATGTGCTGTCAAAACCAGTTTTCTATTAAGAATTAAAGCAAAAATGAAAAACAGCAGACGGCAATTTCCGTCAACAGCATAGGAAGGGTTAAAGAACCAGATGTGGCTATTCTAATAAGAGCTGTGCCCCCCTGGGGCAGGTTCTCTATGTATCCACCACCTACCGTCCTCCCCTTCTTGGGAGAGGACATGCAAGGTCATCGAGTCAGTGTCCTCGTTATATCCAAGCATTTACATTTTCACATGTATATATGTTATGCATATATCCCATCACATTTACAAAGCAAGTATGCATAAATCGTAGGATGATACGGGGTTCCACGGGTCCTAAACTAGCACATGTATGCTATATAACAATCATATATGTGGCTGCGACTGGAGAAATTGGGCATATGGGATATGTGACCAGTGCAGCTCCTGATCAAAAATCACACTAAAATTATTACATTTTATGATATTCAGCAAACTTTTTCCATCTGCTTATGTTAAAGACATCTGGAAATAAATGATTGAGTGAAACCTCCCTAAACCGGACACCCTGGAAGGCCCACAGGGTTTCCGGCTTAGAGAGGTTTCACTGTAAATCATTTGACCATTCTGAGCCATAGCTGTGCGCTATGCGATCACGAACAGACATTATTATCTGAGATGGCGTCCGGTTTAGTGAGGTTCCCATGTACGGTTATTTGTGCACTGTTATGGTGCTTATCTACGGCAGCATACAAGGGATATGTGGAATTGTTTTTACTATCTCGTTCCCTGGAGAGAACATATCGTTCCCACGATATAGCATCTCGTTCCCACGAACATGGCCGTAACATCTGGGTAGGTTTCGTGAAACAGACAGTAGTGGATAAGGGGTGGCCCTATAATAAACGAAACATTACATAACTTTTTATAGGAACCGGACACAGGTCGGTAATTGTATTTTCCACACACGTTTACTGGCAACCTGTTAAAAAAGGCCTGTACGTATCTGTTGACAGGTTGCGGTAACAAATGGAGCACGATATACATGGCGCCCATCGACTCCACATTCCCAGAGGTATTGCGTTTCGACGTTACTCCCGAGATGATTGGTCCAGATTCCTTTGACGCCACCCAGATATTTAGGTAACTATGTCTATGGCCGTGACTGGAGAAATGTAGCTTATGACAATTTGCTCCATTCTACTGCCTGCCTAGTCTTCTAGCGCACTTCAGGGGCCGTTTCACTAAACTTCGTACGACTAAAATGTTCGTAAGGATCGTCTGGAAGCGGCCCTCACATATCTGTCGCGGCGCCCGCGCGACTCATAAAACGGGCCAAAAAGTGCATTTTCGCGAGGCGTCCGGTCGGACGCTACCCGATTTCTACGGGCTCCGCTGCGATTTTTAGAGGTCGCACGAACGCCGCGGGCGTGAAAACGTGACTCCCAAATCTGCAATTTTCCAAGCGCGACTTTAGGTCGTGGCAAGCCCGTAGAAACGTAGCTAGGGCCCCGCCCGGCGGCCTGCCGGAAACCGACCAGTGATCTGGCGGATCATGAATATTTTGACGTGGGCCGTGGGATTTTCACGGGCCCCTCACGGCCACCCTACGATAACCTCACGGGCCCCTCACAGCCCCCTCACGGATCCCGCCAGGACGCCTACCGATCTGTTCTTTGATTAGCCGGCGCCCGCCAGATTATCTAGCGATACAATGTTCAAAGGGCACCGCCCGGGTCCCGTCTAATATGTGAGGGCACACGTCGCAGACATTAAATTCGCCCGATTCATCCACGGGCTCTAAATCTCCCGGCGACTCCTGCGATTAGAACAATCACGCGGACGCCGGCTGATATGTGAGGGCCGCTTAACTGAACAGTGAACAGTGTAATCCCTGATCTGGGACTACACCTATCGCAACACCCATCAGACCAATTTATCCAGTCCAATCATGCATACTGCCACATACGAAGCCCCGCATGGGACGTATAATTCTTTTTTATTTACTAATTCGGTCCCATGAAATAACAATTCGTTCCCTCAATTTAACAATTCGTTCCCACGAATTAACAATTCGTTCCCTCAATTTAACAATTCGTTCCCACGAAATAACAAATTGTTCTCACGAATTAGTTTAATTTGTTCCCACGAAATAACAATTCGTTCCCACGGGAACGAATTGTTAATTCGTGGGAACGAATTGTTAATTCGTGGGAATGAATTGTTAATTCGTGGGAACGAATTGTTAAATTGAGGGTCCCCCCCCCCCCTCGGAACGAATTGTCATTTCGTGGGAACGAATTGTTAATTCGAAGGAACGAATTGTTATATCGTGGGAACGAATTGTTATTTCGAGGGAACGAATTGTTAAATTGAGGGAACGAATTGTTATTTCGTGGTAACGAATTCATAACAAAAATCCATGTCCCCTACGGGGCTCGGTAGCCACCACGTCCAGTATAGTGTATACTGTTATGTCGTTATTTTTGGTTTTGTGATTTTTTTTGCTACATTGTTTGAACCAAGGTTTATTTCCATCTATATACCACATACAACAAAACTGGGGCTGGTTCCATTTTTTGCTATAAGCCATATAGACGCCATCTTGAAATTCAAAATGGCCGCCTTTGAAATTAATATTTCTTATATAAGTCTTTATGTGTTGTGTTTTTGCAGCGAAAAACACATTCTTATGGACAAGAAATATTGGCAGAATGAGTTCAATACACTTTGAGATACCAGCCATTTTGATTTTCAAAATGGCCGTCTAGTATTTCTGTGACTGTAGTTATGTTCTTTCAAATGATATTGTGATTGGAACGTGTGTGTTTGCTTGAAAGCATATCTATATACAACATATAACAAAACTGAAGTTGGTTCCATTTTTAAGAGCCGCATGGCAGCCATTTTTAACTTAAAAATGGCCGCCATTGCAATTAATTTATATTTAACGTCAACGTCATTATATGTGGTGTTTTTTTATAATTATGTATTATGGATAAGAAATATTGGCATACGTATTTCAGTATATTTTAATGGCGGCCATATTATTTTAAAATTGGCCGCCATTTAAACTTGATAATCTAATAGTTATTATACATGCAATGCAGCGGTGATATTTTGTGTGTTTCTTCTGCAAATACACATAATACAATGAACACAAACTGTTGATATTATTGCTAACTAGTAATGTGGTACCAGACACCATTAACTTCAAAATGGCCGCTGGAAATAAGTGTGTCCCATACATTGCCACTTCAAGGACTTATATCTATTACGTATTGTTGTATTAAGTATTTAAATGTATTACGGATTACGTATTGTTGTGGATTATAGTTATGTTTCTTCAAATGATATCGTGGTCAGCACATGTGTTTTCCTTTAAATAAGAAGATGAAACTCCATGTTATCCAATATAGTGTATATTATGATATTGTACATTGCAATGCAAAGGTAAATGCTCATATTTTCCATTGATTCATGAAAAAGCGTCTGTTACAGCGATATGATGCAGCATCTGCAGTCTGTAAGCTCTGACAGTGCAATATCAGACTGCAACTGTCTCATCAGTTTGCTGTCTTTATGGAGTACAACCTGGTCGCCAATATTTAGCTCTTTTCATTTTAAAGCTACTATGCGTTTATCGTAACGTTTCTTACTCTGTTGATAACTGGATCTGATCGTATCACAAATAGAAACCTGTATTGGCAATACCTGCTCACAAGTGGTCAGTAAACTGGATAGAAGCCGCTGTCCCATCAATTGATGTGCATGTGACCATTTCGTGCCGGTTATGGAAGTTTCGATATTCCATAATACCCAAATAAGGTTTGTACATTCACCTTTTGTTTTTACGAAACTGTCTTTGACAATGATTACTGTTCGCTCAGCTAACCCACTGGACATTGGCTACATAGAACATGTGCCATTAAGTAATCCCATTCATTTGCAAAATCAGCAAATTCTTGGTAAGCAAAGTGCAGACTTCATCTGACAAATGTGTACTTGGTACACTATGATTACTGTAAATCCCTTTCAACTGTCAAATTGCCATTTTGAATGTCATGCTGTGCGACTGTTATTGTCAACAGTTACCAGAAATTCCTTTTCATTCCCTGTGGAACTGTTTGTAGCAACAATTTGTCATAGGTGGCCTGGTACATAGTGTGATATCAGAGTTGCTTTGGCATTTCAGTTTCTATCTTCAATTGAACATCTTCCTACCATTTTACCAGAACAGAATATCTTGCGCTCGTCAAAGTCTTGTCTGAATGCCGAGATGGCCATTGTGCACGGCTTGCAACATTTTGGACTCGAGAGGAGACAGAAATATTTGTTCAGATCCTTTCAGGCTATCTTTGTAATCCCATAACGCCACTATTTTCTGCGGTTATTGCGTTCAGAAATTGAGTTATCCCTTTAGACTCAAGTTTTATAGCAGAATCAGTTGTGCATCTTACTCAGTCCAGTTTGCAATTTATTGCAACGTGTGATCACTGACAGGTAAGTTCACGAATACTACATGTACCTGTGAAGTCATATCCTTAATAAAGTTAGAATATATGGCTGTTACTGACTCGTGGGATAGCATATCATCAGTAACTATATAGTATGTTTTTGTCAGAAACGTGTTTCATTGACAGGCTATATTGCTTCAGGAGCAGTAAAATATCCTGTAATCTGTGACGACATGAATAGAGTATTCAGTTCATGGATATAAGAGACAAGTGATGGTACTCCACTTGAACAGTATGTTCGTACACATAACAAAACCGTTTCCGGCCGAATAGCATGCGTCATAATTCATGTTCAATCTGAGCATATTTTGTTTTCAGCGAGAATCAATGATATGGAAGCATTGGTCATTGGCACACCATAATGCAGACATAGATGCGTTGGTCTACAGTGTCATAAGGCACTGACCACTTTTATATTGATACAAGAGTTCTGATCTCTTAAGAGTATGTGGTAATCGTAAATAATGATAATAAACCATGGAACAATACTACCTTTTCAACTTGGCCATTTTTCTTCAGTTTTCTACAATTCTGTATTATGTATAGAATGTATTCAACCTCTCCAACCGTGTATTGGCAATCAATCTGACATTTTACTCACGTCGTCTACACATACTGAACATGTGCACTAGGCGTTTTAATGCCGAAACAGTAATTTAATCCCACAAATACTGCCTGTTCGACAGTTTTTCTACACTTTCTTACATACAAGTTGGTATAGGGTATATATTTTATGTAAGCAACTCCTTAGATCACATTTTGAGTGTGATTGTGCCAGCACTGCCATTCAGGAACACCAACAAGATGGAGACTAATGCAGATGGTGTTGGAACTGATTGAAAGCACTGTATCCATAAATGTTGAAAATTCCTGCATACACACAGTGGCCATTTTGAAATCTAGCATGTTTGTCATAAACAGTAACTTGAAATTGACTTTAGTCATATATAATTTACTTTCAATAATAATTAAAGTCTGGGGAAAAAATCAGTCCAAATGATTTGTGCATGATTATATCAGAATTATATGATTTTCACGGCAGCCATTTTGAAAATTAGAATACAATAGGAACAACTCATGTTTTCTTTGATGATACATAGAACGTTTGTTCCAAGAACGTAGCAAAACAGACAACCCAACCTAACTATAAATACACTTTACTAAAGACAGTACGTAGTGAAGACACAATAAATATTATTTACATAGAGGCCATTTTGAAAACAAAATGTCCGCCGCACCAGTTATCAGAAAAAGTGGAACCAACCCCAGTTTTATTATTTGAAGTATGTAGATGGCATAGCCGAAAAAATAACATTATATCTGCATTATAAATGTAGATATGAATATTACAATATATTGTATACGATTTCAGGGCGGCCATTTTTAAATCTAAGATGGTCGCCATGGGGGTTGTTAAAAATGAAAATAACACTGGTGTTTTTGTTTGTGGTCAAAAGATGATTATCACCAAAAAACGAATCCATATTCTACCTGTATTAGAAGTGTATATATAATGAATATAGCATTTCAGGGCGGCCATTTTGAAATCCAAGATGGTGACCAGAGGAAGTGTCGAAGAAAATGGAACCAACTCCAGTTTTGTTCTTCGTGCTCTAAAGATGACAAAAAACAATGGTTAAAAGAACGTAGCAAAAACACTACATAACAGTATACACTAGTAGCCAATTTCACCAAAATTGCTAAGTATAAATGTACCTATATAGCTAAGTCCTTTGAGAGAGTAATTATTCAGTTATAACTGAAATGCATTATTCACATATAACTAACGGCTGTTTATATTTGATGATTAAAAACGACATATAGCACTCTTAATCTTCGTTCATATGTATTAAATAAAACCTGTGTCGAAAGGCGAAGGCGAAGGAACGGAAATTTGAAAGCGAAGGAAAGAATGTTTTTACGCGGCGTAGAAAGAAAATAACGAAATTGAACGCTGTTAATCATCCCTTCTATGCAACATAAAAACTATGTTTAGTCGCGCCCGCGCGGTATAGTCGGTACATTGGCATTACCTCAGCGGGCGCCACATGCGGGCCGCGGCTATCTCGTTATGTTAATGTTCGCGTATACGCGGCGTACGAAACGAAATAACGAAACTAATAATTCCTTCTACGTGGACTAGAAACGAAATAACGAATTTTTAAATTAATATTTGGTCGTTTCATTGTTTCCTTTTTACTCCGTGTAGACGGCGTAAAAAGGAAACAATGAAACGGCCAAACGCAATACAGCTCTCTTTAGCGGTGTTTGCAAACAGTTAGATCCAGATGAGACCGCCGTCTCCTCAGGATCTGCACTTTTTTACAGTAATTTATTAGTTTTCAGAGAAAAAAAAGCACACCCCCTTCTTATAAATGGACTTGTCTGAAAACAATTTTGTGACGATTGGATTGGTCCATAAATTAACATTGCAGTTAGTTACGGCTGAAATGGTTAATGGAGAAACGAGGAGATGAAATATAGATAATAATAATAATAATAATAATAGACTTTATTTTAAGAGGGTTACACATTTAGTTTCAAACTAATCTTCCATGAGGCCCTCATATATACATGTACATATATACAACAGTGGATCACGTTACACAATAATCTAAGTAGGCATTGGCAATAAATTAATTAGCAGACTCTCATCCGATTTTTGTAATAAAAATGGGGTACTTGATAAAATTTTATTTTTCATTGACATATTGGTTTAAAATGAATGTATGAAACAATGATTTATATATTTTTAAACATGTATTTACAGGTGGGTGGGGATGAGAGTATGCAAATTAACCCTCTCTGATCAAGTATACATCTTGTAGTTTTAGTCTTTGCACATGCCAAACGACATGGAATACGGATTGATCACTGAGCGAGGACTAATGGATCACACGTGATATATGCACAAACCCAGCCATGGTTCATGTTGGAATATATCAAGACACACACATATATGGCCACTGTGTCATAATGAAAGTGAAATCATTCAGCAAGCTGAATGTATGCAAATGGCATATGCCCTGAGATTTAAATGTTATTTGATTGCAAAGACCAGAGAGGAAAGAATGTGATCAGGGATTGAACCACAAACTATATGTGTTTACATTTTAACAAAATAAAATAAACACAAACATGTATTTTCTAATTATGTATATGCCAGGTATTAGACATCAATTCTTATCCCTATATACACGGAATTGCCTGGGTGATTCATTTAGCTTTTATCCATTGAATACATTCACAATGAAAATTATTTCTTGTCTCTATTGTTTTTAGCTTGCTTGGTAAACAGTTCCAAATAATGGAACCTGAATAAGATATGGTTTGTTTAAAGATTTCCTTGTATGGTCTAGGTGTAATATAATTACTTGAAGTTGTGGTTCTTAGAGTTGGTAAATTTTCATTTGTTGGCCGAACATGAAACATTTCATTAATGTATGATGGCATTTCTGATTTATTAACATTAAACATGAATTTTGCTTTTCTTAAAATACCCGTTCATAGATGCTAAGTATTTTCAGTTCATCCATACTTTTAACTATATCAGTATAACTGTAGTCCAACATTATTTTACATACTCGTTTTTGTAATTTATATAATCTGTTTAGATTGGTTTGCGATGTTCCACTCCATATTATACTACAATAGTCAATATGTGGTTGTATGTAGGTTTTGTAAAATTGTACTCTGTGTTCAATTAATAGGAACTCTTTTATTGTATTAAGAAGCCATAAATTGGTAGCTATTTATTGGTAACGGGTCATACAGTGCAACCTCTCTACAACAGCCATCCATGGGAAGACCCGAATTGGCTGTTGTAGGGAGGTGGCTGTTGTAGGGAGGTGGCTGTTGTAAGGTGGCTGTTGTAGGGAAGTGGCTGTTGTAGGGAGGTGGCTGTTGTAGTGGCTGTTGTAGGGAGGTGGCTGTTGTAGGGAGGTGGCTGTTGTAGAGAGGTGGCTGTTGTAGGGAGGATAATGCTGAATTAAATTTTGTCGCCTGCTGTTTATTTATTTTATTCGATAATTCTCATAAAATACATGCTTTGACGGCATTTTAGAATCATTTCCAATCCATTTGAGATATAAAATATCGGCTGTTACAGAGAGGGTGTTGTTGTAGAGAGGTGGCCGTTCGCGGAGGTTCAACTGTATCACCATACACGTCTGTTATTCCAGGCTTGGTGAGATGGGTGCGTGCATTCCGCCAGCAACCAACATTGGGTTAATGCACAAGCCGGGAGAAAAATACGCAATCGCCCGACTAGGTACGGCCGTTCCGATGCGGTATTCATGCTATCATATTACCCGAGATGTGTTTTATTTGTGCACATACGCCGTCGCACGACTAGATATAGAGAATACCAGGCTAGTGGCTTTTGATATCAAGTTGATCAAGCAACGCTAGAAAACGCGTAGGAATTCCGAGGCTCGCCGAGTAATTCCTATACCGTTTCCGAGCCGAACTTGATATCATCAAAAACACTTGCATGATACTCTATTTATCAGGTAACGTTGTATGCTACATAATGAGAACAATTAAATACGCTATCACACGCCTATGCATGGCTGTACATACCGTACTCTTGCTAGCATTTTACATATAGAAAAACGTCGTAAAATCCTGACATGTCAAAATGTGAACATACGATTTTGTACGAATAGTTATGGCCGTTCCAAGGCGGTGCTTTTCTTGTCATGTTACCTGTACACATAAGCTGTAAAATTATGGTATCAGAGCTCCAGATAAGGTGCGTATTGGTGTATGTTACGCACTTATTTTAGCTGAATACGCATTGATGTACAACAGTGGGAGTACAAAATACTCACAGCAATGTGAAAATACGCATTGATTTTCACATTGAGTAGTGAAAATACTGTAATAAAGTTGAAAATGTACTTAGTTGAGCTTCAAAAAGCAAACATTTAATTTGAAATCAGCGGGTACACTACGCTTTAGACACAAAGCTTATCTGGAGCCCTGGGTATGCTTGCGTACTTGTGAAATACGCCGTCGCATTCTTAGATATATGTTGCGAAATGGTCGACCATTCCAAAACGGCATTCTACGGAGCCCTGCAGGGGACATGGATTTTAATGGACATTAATTCGTTCCCACGAAATAACAATTCGTTCCCTCAATTTAACATTTCGTTCTCTCGAATTAACAATTCGTTCCCATGATAGAACAATTCGTTCCATCGAATTAACAATTCGTTCCCACGATATAACAATTCGAATTAACAATTCGTGCCCACGATATAACAATTCGTTCCCTCGAATTGACAATTCGTTCCCATGAAATAACAATTCGTTCCCACGAAATGACAATTTCTTCCCTCAATGTAACAATTTTGGCTATGATAATGTAATAAAATCAGTATAATAATTCTGCAAACTTTTACTCATCAAATATATGTAGTGGTTAGTTCTATATGAAATAATGCATTTCGGGGAAAAATAATTGATTACTCCCTCAAAGTATACTTTGCTAGATAAGTATACTTTGCAATTGTGATGACATCGGCTACTGTAGCCCATTTCACCAACATTGCAAAGTATACTTTTCTAGCAAAGTATACTTTGAGGGAGTAATCATTTATTTTTCCTGAAATTCATATAGAACTAACGACTGCATATATTTGATGATTAAAAGTATGCAGAATTATTATAGTGAATTTATTACATTATCACAGTCAAAATGGCTGTGATAATGTAATAAATTCAGTATAATAAAAATAAATAAATTTATCCTAAAATTGAAAATTTCTGCCTCAAAGTATACTTTGCTATAAAAGTTTACTTTTCAATGTTGGTGAAACAGGCTACTGAACGTCTATTGGAAGTCTGGACTATATAAAAGTAATAGGAAATTCCTGAGGTCACCTCCCTCACCTCCCCACGAATGATCAATGGATGAACAGCAGTCGCTCCAGGGTAAACAGTTCGATTTATTAATGGAATACGCGTGTACAGTGGAACCTGTCTTAAGAGACCACTCAGCGGAGAATAACTATTTGGTCCATTAAGACAGGTGGTCTCTTAGGAGAGGTGCTATATAAAAAAAAATATATATATTATTTTTTTCAGTGTATACCATATATATGTACATGTATGCATATAATATAAACTAATATGGCAATATGTAGACATGTACATAATTAATACAAATCCATATTCCGTATTTTTATGAATTATTATTTGCGTCACATGTAAATGTTTTATAAATTATACCATAGGACATTGTTTATATGTTATATTGACTATTATACGTAAACATGCACAATTATTTCGAGCTACATTAACACACAAATTTGCGAATACTACTTTGTCATATCTATAACTTGAATATAATGCAATGTAATGTAGTGCAATTAGAGGTTTGCACTCAGAACAACCTAAGAATATGTTATAATTCCAGCACAAAAATATTTACACAATTCCCTAACATTTGATTGGCCCGTAGCAAGTCTCTGTCCAAAATGTATATCCCAGTAAACTCCCACGCCGAACTACTTTCCGTAACCGTGAGGCGCAGTTAAACTAATTCTTAAGAAAACGGAAAATAAACACATTTTCTTGATGAATTTATTTCAAATGCTGGAATTATAAGGAATGAATGGCCTTTTTGTGGAATTTATCGGGGATATAAACTTGGAAAAGTCGCGGGAATACTGGACGGCCCGCGACTTTTCCAAGTTTATACAGTATTCCCGCGACTTTTCCAAGTTTATACCCCGATAAATTTCACAAAAAGGCCATTCATTCCTATAATAAGACTTACGTTACAGAGATAGTAGGTACCCAAAAACTTTAACTCAAATCTCATACTGTACATAAAAATAACCAAAAGTGATAGGAATTACCACTACACTGTCGCAATGAGAGACATTAGTCAGTTGTCTCCCTTGAATACTCTTCAAAACTGGATTGGTCCTAGAAATTGGTTTCCTCTGTTTTTATCCTTGATTTCTTTGCACGGCATGGTGATCTATGATCTGTAATATCTTGGTCAGATATTATCAGATTGGAAAGCCATCCCACATATGTGTTCTTTGAACTTACTTATGCAAAATTATGTTTTGAGTAATCATTTCAATTAACACATTCATGATAAATCCAAACAGAATTACTGCACTATCTCATTGTGAAACAGCGATAAAGGCAGAGGAATCCAAATATAAGGACCAACTCACTATGTGGTTATCCTTGGTCTTTATCTGATAAGGGAGGTAATATAAATACTACTAATGTCCCTCATTCTCTGCGATAAAAGCTAACTCCAACAAAAGTGATAGGAACTACCACTACACTGTCGCAATTCTCTGCGATAACAGATAACTCCAACAGTGCAATTACAACAAACACGCCACAGCAATATATAATGGCACTTTCTCTTTCTGCACAGCAACCGGGCGGCTGTATTTTAATATCATTCAATATTTATTAATTTAAATATGAAAGTTTATGATTTTCTTATTTTATATCACGAAGTCGCAATTATTATCTTCTTCTACAGAATATAATTATGCTCGTCTCATAATTCAATTCTGTAATGATTTAACAGAAAGAATTCACAAACAATGTATTCTAATAAAGTTATTCGGGGACATAACTCATGGTTGTATTTCCAAAACTGACAGTCGCGCTTGCGATTACTGCATACGTCCGATTTTGAATGAAAATGAATAACAGTATGACATATCGATGGTCTAGTAACATAAGGTCGTAACTGCTATGCTAAAGCATAGCACTTACGACCTTATGTTACTATACCATCGATATGGCAGACTGCTGAGGGCCGCATGAGACACAATCGACAATAGGCATTAGTGAATGTATTTTCGTTAACCATGTTAACATAGCGAAAGTATTTTCGACAATATAACGAATATGTTGTATTTATAAAACAGGTGACGCGGTTGAGGCCTACTTTTCGCGCGATGCCGATTCGTACATGTTCGTCATGTCCTGTTACAACGAGACGACAATCACAAATGGGGTATGCACAGAAGGAGTCTTGGCATTTTTCGTGCACGATTTCCCGCCAGATCAGCTCAACTGGTCAATGATCGTCCGTGACCTTTGGAAGGTCATGAGGCTCAGGTTCACGGATTTCCGCTGGCGATTCATCGCGGGAGCGGAGGGTGAGTATCACATAGGTGTCGCCATAGCAACGGCTACCAGGTGTACCAAAGTACTACCAAACCGAGGCTCCATATAAGGCGCGTATTTGGTGTATTTTACGCATTTATTTTAGCAGAATACGCATTGACTTTCAATAAAAATGGGAGTACAAACTACGCGCAGGAATTTGAAAATACGCATTGATTTTCAAATTGAGGAGTGAATATATAATGTATCGGACAAAACAACATGTAATACCGTTATTTGCTTAAATGAAATAGACATTGACTTATAAATCATGGGTATAGTACTACATTGCAGTTCGCCATAAGCTTAAAATGGAGCTCTGCTAACACTCACGCCGTTCTGCCAACATTATAGGATTAACCCTTTCAACACCAAGTAACTTAATAGGATGTTCCATGCCAATGTTTCACGCTATTTCATTAATTTTGTTCATTCAAATTATCCCATTCTTCTAAAAGGGTAATCTGTACGACGTTTAAAATTATTAACAAACAGTGGAGATACTGATGAGACGGCTCGTTACGAGCCGGCTCATCTGGATCTGCACTGTTTGCAAACATTGTCTCTATAGAGGTCTGTGGTGTTGAAACGGTTAACTGTATTGTAATTTTGAAATTTGCGGCGTATATCAGAAAAGGATAGGTCGGAAAATCTATTTAATGGCGACGCGCTAGCGGAGCCATTAAACATGTTTGGCGACTTATCATTTTCTGATATACGCCGCAAATTTCAAAATTACAATGCGGTTAACCTATTTCTAATGTACCCCTTTACTACTGGCGTAGGAATACATATTTAAATAATTTGCGACCGTTCATCAACAATGATATACCTGTAATGTATGACCATCAGCCAATTAGATTGCGTGATATTTATAGAGTGCATTAGAAAGAAGGTTTTGCAAGTGCCATGTACTGTTTTTTACGAAAGCCGGTTAGGATCAAATGAAATACTAAAAAAAAACAATTCTCGTACAAACGAAAAACAAATACGTAGGTCGAGTGAAATAAAACGTAGACGTACGTCCGAATTTTGCACACATTCTAATGTGTTAGTATTGATTTTACTAACTTTAATCGGTAAGCTCGCCCACCTTCCAGGCTAAACACGTATTTGGGTGACATTGTCCTATCGTTTTCGAACTATAAGTCACGGTCAGTAAAACGTGGACATACGTGCGGGTTTTACACACGGTGAAGCCTCTTGATATGTTACTGTCTGTTAAAATATTACGGCTATATAAACAACGAAAAATAATACATGTATGTTTTTTTACAACTTAAAAAAATGTTACCATATTGATCCACTCTGTGAAGATGACTATACGGATGTGTGAAGATGTCTCTAGGGATTCAATTTAAACTGACTCCGAAACCTGACTAAATAGCTTGGAAATGATCTAACTAAGAAAACAAAAGTTAAATTTTGAAAATCGGTCCACTATTTCTGAAATTAGAAAGAAAATCCCCACGTTAAATCCCTATAGGCACCTTCACACTATGTGAAGATGTCTATGGGGATTTAACATGGTGAAGTACTTTTTTTTCGCAATAAAATAAATATTGAACGAAATTTCACGATTTCACGAAATAAAAAGAAAACTTAATTTTTTATAAAATTGAATATAATCGAACACAGCCTCCGTATCTTCGTTACATTTTTGGATAACCACTCATTCGGCGATAACCGTGTTTCCTTAAAATGTTAACTGACTTTACTATTTATACTCTGTATTTGTTTTTTGATGTAGAATGATCGTACTTTATAACCCGTCGAAAATATTATTTTTTCAGGGGACGCATTTAATTAGTATAAATAATTAAAAAAATACATGCCTCATTTGCATATGAAAATAGCCAGATACCAACGCGCGTCACTATCAGTAAAATAACTATTACTAAATGATTATACCTGACCTGTTAGCCGACACCGGCACCCCACTCCACACCACGAATTGCAAATACGTTGCGTGAATCATTCAATACATAATTATTACAGGATGCCCGTAGGTGACATGGGAAGGTTAGAGAGATCCGGTGTCGCCAACATCCACGCACCGTGACGTCATCAACAACATGACGAAAGATAATTGCAGAAAGGCAACTCTGCAAATCACTCCCGTACCGTCGGTAGCATGCTATGATGGTACCATACGGGAGTGCCTTGCAGTGACGTTTCCACGACTACCTGTAGGAGACATATGGAGACAACAGGGGTCAGTTTCACTAAACTTCGTACGACTAAAATGTTCGTAAGTGCAAATTTAACATCGTCTGTAAATTTAAATTGATGGATTTAGATTTATTGAGCGTAGGCTGCATAAATGTAAATCCAATAATTATTTACAAGCAAACGCTGTTGATGTGAAATTTACAGACTATCATAATACTTCACTTACGAACATTTTGTCGCACGAAATTTAAAGAAACGGGCCGCAGATGAATAAAACTAATTTGAGTCATAACTGAGTTTATATCGTATTTAATAATCCAACTTTCTAACCAGGCTGAGAAACCATACCTTACACCATATTTAACCCTTACACCGCTTTCTTATTTGTTTTGTCGTCTGCTGTTTATTTTCTATTTTCTATTTTTATCATCAAAAACATGCTTTGACAGCACTTTAGAATAATTTACAACATGCTTTGACCGCACTTCAGAATAATTTCCATTGGAAATTACTATGACATATCGATGGTCTAGTAACATAAGGTCGTAAGTGCTATGCTTTATCTCATCAACACAGTGCGTATGTGCCGTGAAACACGGTGCCGTGAAACATTTGTGATATCCTGTCAATACGACCTACTCACTGCGTATGAATATGTGCGGTTGCTGGGGTTATTTCTTTGCATTTTAAAGCCATTTGTATGTGTTGACGGGATAAATCGAATAGTAGGTTAGTGCCGTGAATGGGAAAAATATCTGGCGCGGCACGGAAACGGGATGTGCTCGGCAGAGCCTCGCCCATCCCGTTTCCTAAGCCTTGCCAGATAGTTTTTCCCATTCACGGCACTAACCTACTATTCTCTATTTAGCCATGCAAAATACAGATTGAAGCAGGGCAACATTGTTAAATTAATGTACAAAAAAGATGTCCGCTCGACTTAATGCATTCACAATATTTATCTAAAATTGCTTTCTGTAGTCATACATGTACATGCACATGCACTTTGATTATTAAAACACCATTATGTCACTACAACATACACTACTCTAAAGTATATGTTGTGACCACTCATTTGAACCGTCTCGGCGAGACGGTTCAAATGAGTGGTCACAACATATACTTCTGATTAGAAATAAAGAAATTCTTGAGCCTTGCCGGATACTTTTTCCCATTCATGGCACTAACCTACTATTCTCTATAAGTGCTATGCTTTAGTCATGCAAAATACAGATTGAAGCAGGGCAACATTGTTAAATTAATGTCACAACATATACTTCTGATTAGAAATAAAGAAATTCTTGAGCCTTGCCGGATACTTTTTCCTTGCACTTTGATTATTAAAACACCATTATGTCACTACAACATACACTACTCTAAAGTATATGTTGTGACCACTCATTTGAACCGTCTCGGCGAGACGGTTCAAATGAGTGGTCACAACATATACTTCTGATTAGAAATAAAGAAATTCTTGAGCCTTGCCGGATACTTTTTCCTTGCACTTTGATTATTAAAACACCATTATGTCACTACAACATACACTACTCTATACCTGAAGCATCTTTTGTCATACAGCATATTTTCACTTATATGCTACACATTCATATGACACATTATGTCATCCCGAAACATAGGCATATGGCAACGTAACACAGAGCGTTAATTTATATATGAGACAAATGTATATATATGTTCACACAATGAGTAGTTTGGCCATTTAATACTAACTGACATAGATGGTGAAAGTATATGTTGTACCACACATATTATTTCACAGACAACGACACTGATTACATTATAGGAATGAATGGCCTTTTTGTGGAATTTATCGGGGTATAAACTTGGAAAAGTCGCGGGAATACTGGACGAAGGCCGGAAGGCCTTCGTCCAGTATTCCCGCTTCCCGGCCTTCGTCCAGTATTCCCGCTTCCCGGCCTTCGTCCAGTATTCCCGCGACTTTTCCAAGTTTATATCCCCGATAAATTCAACAAAAAGGTCATTCATTCCTTATAATTCCAGCATTTGAAATAAATTCATCAAGAACATTTGTTTATTTTCCGTTTTCTTAAGAATTATTTTAACTGTGCCTCACGGTTACGGAATGTAGTTCGGCGTAGGAGTTTACTGGGATATACATTTTGGACAGAGACTTGCTACGGGTCAATCAAATGTTAGGGTATTGTGTAAATATTTTTGTGCTGGAATTATGATAGAATGCATGTGTTGTCATCATATGAATTAACTTCATGTACAAATAAACATGTGTCTGGTTATTTTATGGTTTTTTTCATGAACAATAATGTTGCAGGACCATATAGGCATGTGTGGTGATATATGATTTCGTAGAGCAATGCATGTACACATATTGTGATACAACATAACTGAACAACCGACATATATGATCAGAGAAATACATTTCACGAACAAATGTTTGCTTGAAATCATACGTAATTTCATGGACTAATTACTAGACTACGTGGCAACATATATGTCTTTCTGAGACCGAGAATTCAAGGTGTATGATCACGTGGTACTAACAACAACAACAAGTACTGAAACTTACAGAATCCATCCAATTGAAAGTACGTATTCTTTTATATTGTCCTTATTACGTAACGGATTTTAATGAAATATGGCGCATCAAACGCGTCTTGTTAAGATGTATTTGGTGGTCTCTGTATTTCTTTGCAAAAACGACATACGTCCCTAGACCACCAAAATGCATCTCATGAAGACGTGTTTTGTGACAAATGAATGTGTAGTCCCAGGTCAGTCTGCACATCCATGTGAGGCCCTTCTCGTTGTTGTTCTGGCGGGTAACCTTTTACATGCAAGATGTATGGAAGCGTCCTGGTACCAATGCTAAACTATTTGTATCTCATAACTAGAAGATACTAACTCCTAATTAGGAGATACTATGTCCCAATTAGGAGATACTAAGTCCTAATTAGGAGATAGTAACTCATAATTGGGAGAGAGATAGTACATGTATGTCCTAATTAGAAGATAAAACATATTAGCATTGACACAGATAGTACGCCCTAATTAGGAGATATTAAGTCCTAATTATGAGACTCTAACTCCTAATTAGGAGACATTAACTCCTAATTACGAGCTACTAAGTCCTAATTAGTAGAGATAGTAAATCTTAATTAGGAGATATTATCTCCTAATGTGGAGAATATTTTAGCATGGGCACCAGGACGCTTCCATGAAGATGCATACTTTTTTTGATTGAGTTTAGATTAAAGTTGGTGGGTGGGGGGGGGGGCGTCCAAGACACAACTCAACAGCTGCAATGAACCCGCACTTGTAACGTATATTTTTATTTCTGTCTGGTTGTCGTGTACGGCGATTATCATGGATCGCTTGACTGTCATTTTTACCAAAGCGAATAATGCGAATCACCTCCCTCACCGACACTGAACAGGAACAGTCAGGCAATCGTCACTACATACATATCAATGGTGTATAGGTATCAAAAGACCGGGAGGGGGGGCGTTTCACTAAACTTCTTACGACTAAAATGTTCGTAAGTGCAGACCTATGATAGTCTGTAAATTTCCCATTAACAATGTTTTCTTGTAAACAATTATTGGATTTACATTTATTGAGCTATGCTCAATAAATGAACATCCATTAATTGAACTTTCCAGATGATTCCAAATTTGCACTTACGAACATTTTAGTCGTACGAAGTTTAGTGAAACGGGCCCCCGGAATGCCCCATGTAGCATCAATACAATACGATCATTGAGGATGTATTACTATTCAATATTGTAGTCATCTTGAAGCATGTAACACACAAAATACATTATTCTCTCGAAATCCGTTGTTCATTGTAGTACAACAGGGGTCTTCTCTCTGTCCACTTTTTATCCCGTCAACACAGTGCGTATGTGCCGTGAAACACGGTGCCGTGAAACATTTTTGATATCCTATCAATACGACCTACTCACTGCGTATGAATAAGTGCGGTTGCTGGGATTATTTCTTTGCATTTTAAAGCCATTTGTATGTGTTGACGGGATAAATAGAATAGTAGGTTAGTGCCGTGAATGGAAAACAATATCTGGCGCGGCACGGAAACGGGATGTGCTCGGCAGAGCCTCGCCCATCCCGTTTCCTAAGCCTTGCCATATATTTTTTCCCATTCACGGCACTAACCTACTATTCTCTATATCCATACTGTTTCCCTGATGTCCACTTTATCATATGGCAATATTACCTTCCTTGCTATAATTCATGTACTTGAAATTTTCCTCAACATTTTACTGCGATTATGCATTTCTATTTTATCCCGTCAACACAGTGCGTATGTGCCGTGAAACACGGTGCCGTGAAACATTTTTGATATCCTGTCAATACGACCTAATCACTGCGTATGCATATGTGTGGTGGCTAGGGTTATTTTGTATTGCATTTTAAAGTTATTTGTAGGTGTTAACGGGATAAATAGAATAGTAGGTTAGTGCCGTGAATGGGAAAAAATATCTGTTCCGTTACAACTAAGTAACAAACTCAGTTGAAATAGTACGATTTTCATGACACCAATATCTGAGTTGTTTACAAACTTTGTCGATGTGTTTAGGAAATATCAGGAAACGGTCAGCCCACATACCCAAAACGCGCACCTGTACACATTTAGATTTCCCTCCGTGATAAAGGGAGAGTACCGCTATTACCTAACACTATGAAGATTTAGATAAAGTTTATAATATAATAATAAATGTTATTTGTAATGAAGATTTAGATTTTGGGTAGATTTGTGTAGATTTAGGTAAATCGTGCTGCCGGAACTGAGTCTGCCAGACGTCCGCCGATAAATTAGGTGAGCATGAGTAATGAAATCATTCAGACAGACATTGTTTTCATAGTTTCAAGCGATTTAATGCTATCTCTAAATCAATTAGAGCTAGCTCCAAATACGAGAATTCAAGAGCTCTTTAAATGAATTAGAGCTAGCTAGCTCCAAATGATTTAGAGCGCTCTTCAAATGACTTGGAGCTAACTCGAAATGAATTATAGCTAGCATTAAATCAATTAGAGCTAGCTCTAAATTATTTGGAGAGAGGTCAAACAGACATATAATTAATGCTCACTTAAAATTAATTTGAGCTAGCTCTAAATGATTTAGAGAGAGCATGACTTAGACGAGCTTTTATAATAATAAGCAATAACAGAATATATATATTTATTAAGCATTAAACATACAAATATTCTTTTCGCTTTACATGGTGATATTTTGCATGAGTGAGTGAAATAAGCAAGTGTGATTGACAAAGGAGCTAATATATAAATAGGAACTTGTACATGCACGTAGCTAAGCATGATAAATGGAATTGTATGAGTGATTTTTAGACCGAATACCATTGCAATAACTACGTGTTCGGAAAGATGTCAAATGGATTAGAGAGCTCTTCAAATGAATTGGAGCTAGCTTCAAGTGCAGGGCTCCAGATAAGGAATTAGTAATTGAGTATTGTCCCTCCATTATTTCTGAAGCAATTGGGTATTTCAAAATTTGAATTGGATAAAATAAAATCACACTACTGTTTACATATTAGCAGACAGTAATTATTGAATAGCTAAATGAAAACATGTCTTGGCATTTCATTAGAATTGTCTCCTTGGAGACAATTATAATGAAATACCAAGATTTGTTGTCATGGAAAATAAGAAACATATGCAATATTTGTGGTCTGGTTATTGTTTTCTGTAGCATGATAAAGGTACCACAAATTTGTTATTGTTTTTTGATACTCGCTACTTCTAATTTCAATTGGGTTTTTGTCAATTTTAATTGGGGTTTTACGCATATACGCAGCTTATCTGGAGCTCTGCAAGTGTATTATAGCTAGCTTCAAATCAATTCGAGCTAGCTCAATATATTTAAAGCTAGCTCTAATTATTTAGAGCTAGCATTAATTATTTGAGCTTATGTAGAGTTGGTGTTCCATACACGTGTGCTTCCCGTATCTCCGACATAGAACAAGGACGTGGGAAGCATCATAAGATCGGTCAGGCGAGTGTAGGGGGTGCCCCCATCCTCGCACAAAGTATATGTTGTTTACCACTCACTTGAACCGTCTCGCCGAGACGGCGTGGGAAGCATTATAAGATCGGTCCGGCGAGTGTAGGGGGTGCCCCCATCCTCGCCCAAAGTATATGTTGTTACCACTCAGCGGAACCGTCTCGCCGAGACGGCGTGGGAAGCATCATAAGATCGGTCCGGCGAGTGTAGGGGTGCCCCCATCCTCGCCCAAAGTATATGTTGTTACCACTCAGTTGAAACCGTCTCGCCGAGACGGTTCAACTGAGTGGTAACAACATATAGTTTTGATAAGAAATGAGAAAAATGCAGAAACATGTTTGTACATGTGTGTATCGGCTGATATACCAAACGAGATTTAACCGATACGAAAAATACAACCGAATCAAGTGAACAGTATGGGAACAGCACCCAGTTCCTGGTAATACTATTAATAACAATAATTTAATTCCTGGCCGTTTACTTGTGTTTATGAAATTTATTTTTTTTAAATTAAAAAAATCGCATTTCTTGTTGGTCAAACGTATTGGTCAGGCAGTTGTCGGACCTGCTGGATCTGTTCCGACGCCCCGATAGAAAGGTTGCTCTGCATTCATTATTGTTCAAGTTTTCCTTTCATCTTATATAAAGCACAGGGAGTAGATTACGTGATTCCGTAAGCAGGTGGCGTAATGTGTGACGTAAGCATTACAGTGTGTTTTCCTTAAAGGTGCATGCCCACTCAGTAGGTTATACTATAGGGAGACAGATAGTTTGGTATATTTTGTAGATATTACATTTTCTGGCAAAAGAAACCTGTATTCACCATTACCCCAAATATTGGTTGGCATTACTATATATTTTATATCAGACGTAAATTTCCACACTGATGTCAGGGGCGATAACCGTGTTTCCTTAAAATGTTAACCGACTTTACTATTTTCCTCTGTATTTATTTTTGTATGTGCAATGATCATACTTTACAATCTGTCGAAAATATTATTTTTTCAGGCGACGCATTTAATTAGTTTAAATAAATAAAAAATAGCATGCCTCATTTGCATATGAAAATAGCCTGATACCACCGCGAGTCACTATCAGTAAAATAAATATTACTAAATGATTATATCTGAATAGCGGGCACTCGTAATGCTTAGCACTGGTGGAATAGTGATACAGTTATACACTTATTTAATTCCTATAAAGAACAGTGTGTGCCTACTGAGTGGGCATGTACAATCTGTCCATATTTCCATAGAAATCACTTGTTCAGTTTTAAAGTTATTGTATGAGCATTTACTGAATATAACGTCAACAATTACGTCACATCTTTTCGGTCGTTCATAGCTCGGGACAACCTGAAATACAAACACTTCGTTGTCATGGATACATGAGGTTGTCATGGATATATAAAGCTGTCATGGATACATGAGGTTTGCACGACTACATAATGCCGGCACGGACACATGTGGTTGTCACGGACACGTGTAGTTGCCATGGATACGCGTGGTTGTCATGTAAATAAAGGTGTCATTGATATCACTGATATATGTTGTCATGGAAACATAAATGTGTCACCATACATGATATTGTCATGGATACATGGGGTGGTCAAAGGTACACGTAGTTGTCATAGATACTTGATGTTGTCATGGATACATGATGTTGTCATGGATACATGGAGTTTTAATGGATACATGGGGTGGTCATCGGTACACGTAGTTGTCATAGATACATGAGGTCGACATGGATACATAATGTTGTCATGCATGCATGCACAATTAATGAATAAGTCTGGCTTCACGAACTCATGGATACTCATGTTTTATGACTGTGACTAGAACAAATGGACGTTTGGTATATTCTTGACTCGTACAGACTAAGATCAGCAATCGTTTCGGTGCAGTCTGATCAGGGTATGTGGGCCGTTTCACTAAACTTCGTTAGACTAAGATGTGTGTAAGTGCAGATTTAGAATAGTCTGTACATTTCAATTGATGGATTTACATTTATTGAGCATATGCTGCATGCTCAATATATGTAAATCCAATAATTATTTACAAGAACACATTGTTAATGTCAAATTTACAGACTATAACAATTTTGCACTTACGAACATTTTAGCTGTACGAAGTTTAGTGAAACGGGCTCCAGGTCTCTTGGCGGTTGATTTGAAATTTGTGAAACACATTGAATCTTCTGTGACGGTCTCATTTACCGAATTGAGACACGCCATGTGATTTTGTACTTAAGAACACGATATTTCATGAAATATATTAACATATATTTTCTGTAAATGACGTAGAAAGATGAAGAACTTTTCATAGCAATTGTGGGATTAAATTCCATTTTTGCCATGAAAATTCCGTCAACTTGCGACGTGACATACGGCAGATATCGTAAATTTTGTGAATACTTTTCATGAGATATCGCACAGGTACAAAATCGCATGGCATAATATCTCATATTTAATATACTAGTACATTAACTGTGTTATTATTACACTGCGAACCACCCCATTCTATACAATATTGAAAAAGGTTTCATATCATTCCTTTGTTCCTTTGTGAGTTTTTTGACAATATAAAAGGGGTCCGAAAGTTCGGAAATGCGAATATGTAGATAATTGACGATTTTGGTCGTGTGTAGAGCATTTAATTTAATAGTTGCATAACACTATGTAAATTATCCAAAACAAACGAAATCCACCCAAATCTACCCAAAATCCACCGAAATACCCATATCACACCAACATACTGACCGTCTGTTCAAACACCTGTGGTAACGAGCCGTTTGATCAGGATCTGCAGGATTTGTGGACACGTTCTTATTTTTACAAAACAATGCCCCTTTTCAAGAGTTTGAAACACAAAATGGGAGTGTCCATTCCAGTAACTTAGGTGTGTCAGTGTAAAATCAGGTTTCAAAAAATAAATGGTATACAATGTTGGGACAACACCCGTTATTTCAACTATCTGTTCCACGAAATTTCCATTAAATTCCATAAAATATTGATTTTATTGCGAAATATAACTTTTCTCAGATTTTTGTAGTTACATCATTCCCAAGCTATGTACTGTCTGTTCATCGTTTTTCTGCCGACGAACATTTGGCCATTAAACACATTAAATCTGACAAATATTTAAAAGTAAGTACTTGTTCATCAATAACAAAAAAAGTCACCCTTCCTAAACAAATGTGTTTGATGAAATTCCATCAAATATTGATTTTATTGCGAAAAAACGATTTTCCTATGGTAATTTAACATGGGGGCTAAAAATAGATTTTTTTTTAAATATTTTTTTTTATTTGTGGATCTAACTTTCGTTTTCTTAGTTACAACATTTTCAAGCTATCGACAGGTTTCGGAGTCAATTTCCAAAATTTTTCGTGTTTTGATCCTTCAGGATCAAAAAACGAAAATTGACTCCCCATGTTAAATTCCCATAGGAGATCGATTTTTCGCAATAAATTTAACATTTGATGGAATTTCATCAAATAATTTTTTTAGGGCAAGGTGACTTTTTGGTTATTTATGAACAAGTACTTACTTTGAAATATTTTTTAGATTCAATGTGTTTAATGGCCAAAAGTTCGTCGGCAGCAAAACGTGGAACAGACAAGCTATCTACTGTCACGTTTTGCTGCCCGGCCGACGAAGTTTTGGCTATTAAACACATTAAATCTAAAAAATATTTAAAAGTAAGTACTTTTTCATCAAGACCAAAAAAGTCATCCTCCCCAAAAAAATTTGTTTCATGAAATTCAATCAAATATTGATTTTATTGCGAAAAAACGATTTTCCTATTGGAATTTAACATGTGGAGTCAATTTCCAAAAGGATAAAAAAACGAAACATTTTGGAAATTGACTCCAAAACCTGGCGATAGCTTGAAAATGATGTAATTAAGAAAACGAAAGTTACATTTTGAAAATCGGTCCACAAATAAACAAGAATTCCGCGGAATCAAATGTCTCGTCTTGTCCCGCCGCCTTGACCTCGATCGATCCTGGGCCAGAAAGTAATTTTCACTGGCCCGAACATATTATACAATTATTGACTAGTCAATAATTGTTTTAGTATATGATAATAGTCGGTATATAGCACTTACGACCTTATGCTACTAGACAACAAGAAACGAGGCAAAGCCACGAAGGCCAGATTTTTTCCAAGCGTAGACACTTGGATAACATAATTATACCCGCTTTGTGTAAACTAGATGGCCGTGGCCTGCATGTCGCGTCTTGGGGCGAGGCATGGACACTAAAAAAATAGACATAGTAGATGGAAAAACTTTAACCAAACAACTTTAACCGGACGTACGTATGTGAAATATCAAGGTAATGGGTGAAGCAGTTGCAGAGATATAGTACACGAAGTAATTTGACCTTGACATTGGGCACAGGGGCCGCACGGTTGGGGGGTAGAATGAAAATATGGATGATGATAAACACCCATGTGAAGTTTCAAGGTAATGGGCGAAGCAGTTGCAGAGATATAGTATAACGAAAAACTTTTAACCAAACAACTTTAACCAGACGTACGTTAAAAGGTTAACGTTGAAAATGGCTAAGTCAATTACGTAGAAATAATAATTGAAGGTAAACAAAATGGTCACATGTTGGATAGTTGTATGTGGTGGGCACCCCTTGGTTATGAAGCTGTGAAATTTTGGTGGTCCTAGGTGGTACAGTACTAGAGAAATGGACTTAAACACGAAAACTTAACATTGTAAACGCGAAAAGTTAACATTGACTGCGCGGAAAAAATGGGTCAAGTTTAAGAAAAGGTAAGATGTTGGATAGTGATATGTGGTGGGCACCCCTTGGTTATGCAGCTGTGAAAGTTTGTTGGTCCTATGTGGTACAGTAACAAAGAAATAGAATGAAACACGAAACCTTAACATTGATTGTGGACGCCGCCCGCACGCCCGCCCGCCCGTAAGGTGTACAGAGCGCACGAGAAAACGGGTATTCATGTATTAATGTTCAGTTTGTAGCATAGAAAGAAATAGAGTTTGATCTTCACCCTGGAGCCCGACATTTGTTTTAATAGTCCTATATTCATCTACATATCATAGTAAAGGTATGTATACAGTTTTATGACTGTAGCTGACAAGGTGTTGAAGTAATGACTGTAACACGAAAACTTAACATTGAACAATGACCGTAACACGAAAACTTAACATTGAATAATGACGCCGCCGACGCCGCCGACGCCGCCGACGCCGCCGACGCCGACGCCGTCGACTCCGGAAAAGCAAAACCTATGTCTCGCTTTCCGCTTCGCGGGCGAGACAAAAACTGTTATAAAAAAAAATATCTTTAGCCCCCATGTTAAAGGAAAATCTTTTTTTTTAGGGAGGGTGACATTTTTGTTATTGATGAAAAAGTACATCCTTTTAAATATTTTTTAGATTTAATGTTTTTAATAGCCAAAAGTTCGTCGGCAGCAAAACGTGGAACAGACAGTAGTCAGGTTTCGAAGCCATTTTCCATTATTTGTTTCGACCTTCACCGTCACTATCCAGGTCTTGTTTTGTCCCATCTTACACAGTTGTTTTATTTTCGCAATAAAACCAATTATTTGATAACATTTCATGAAGTAATCTGTTTTTTATTGATTAAAACGTACTTACATTTAAATATGTTTTAGAGTTAATGTGTTTAATAGTCAAGCATTCGTCGGCAGAAAAACGTGGAACAGACAGTAGTACTTAGTCACACCTACCTGGCCCAACTCCGTTGAATTCAAAACGTGGATCGTTTAACGTGAATCCCATGACGTTTTTCAAGTCACACGTGATTGTCCACCAGTCCAGCTGATTGGGCGGGTAGTTTCTGACCAGTAGACCGACCACTCCAAGCTCCCCACATACGCCCTTGACCACGCGGGAGAAGCAACGAACCATGACGATATAGGAATCTGGGTCACGGGTGAAGAAACGTTCTTCCTGCGTACCTAGGACATAATTGATCATAAATTAAGAAACGGTATTCATGCGTACCTAGGACGGCACATACAGGAAGAAACGCTCTTCTGAGTACCTAGGGCGGAATGGACCATACATGAAGAAGTAAGCGGTGGAGTACCCAGAATGGAACAGACCACAAATGAAACGTTCTACCTGCGTACCTAGGGCGGAACGGACCATACATGAAGAAACGTTCTTCATGGGTACATAGGACAGAACGGACCATAAATGAAGAAACGTTCGTCCTGCGTACCTAGGATATAACGAACCATCAATGAAGAAGTATACGTTTTTTCCTGCGTACGCAGGACGGAACGGACCACAAATGAAACGTTATTCATGAGTACCTAGAACAGAAAGGACCATAAATGAAGAAACGTTCTTTCTTACTACATAGGGTATAACAGACCATCAATGAAGTAGTAAACGTTCTTCATGCGTACTCAGGACGGAACAGACCACAAATGAAATGTTCTCCTATGTACCTAGGGCGGAACGGACCATACATGGAGAAACTGTTTTTTCCTGCGTACCTAGGAAACCGCAGACCATGCATGAATAAACGTTCTCATGCGTATCTAGGATGGAACGGAGCATACATGAAGAAAAGTTCGTCTTGTGTACCTAGAACAGAACGGACCATACATACAGAAACGTTAGTTTTGGATACCAAGGACATAACTGACCTAAATAAGGATATTTTCTGTCATTAGTGATTTTCTGTCGAACACATGAGGACCAACCACGGTCATCTCGTATTTAAGCATATGCCGGGGCGGGGGTGGCAGCGATGAGGGGTTGTGGGGGGAGGGGTGTAGCTGATCAGCTTGTTGGAGTATGCGTCCTCCCCATCCTTTATTATTATTATTATTATTATTGTTAGTTCCGGTTGTTAACATATGTTAATATTGCTGTTACATAGAGAACAGCTATTTAATGAATTAAGGCTCGTATATACCTGCGTATGAGATGGCCATCCTTTCTCCTGGCTCGTGGATGAACGTTGTCGTATAAGAAGTGAAGTTCGCGGCTGTTGCGCATTCACCTAGGTACCTACAGAGACGAAACAAACAATAAAATATGGACCTTTCTCTGGGATTAATTCCCTCATCATCGTCGTCGTCGTCGACAGTTAATAAAACAATCCGAGCATAAGTATGCAGATTTGAATTCTGCGTGAGTTCCTGGTATTATTAATGCGACACCGCCCGACTGATCCGACATATTCCGGAATTTACCGAGCCCATGACGTCACGAGCTGCTCTGTTGCTCACTCAAGACGAAAAACTACAAACTGGTGATCAGCTACACCGTTCATCAACCAGATAAGCCCCATATATCCAGTCACAGCCACAAATATGTGGCTGTGATTGGCGATATGGGGCTTATGGCGTTTGTGACCAGACTAGATCAGGATACACTAGCGCAATCAGCAAGGTGCATGGTCACGTGGTTACAACAACAACAACGTCGCACACTCCAAAGTAAGTATTATTTGATATTTTCCTTAATATGAAACGGATTTTTATGAAATATGGCGCAGCAAACGCGTCTTCATGAGCTGCATTTGGTGGTCTATGGAGTTTGGCACATACTTATGTCGTTTTTGCGAAGAATAGATTTCCGTGTCGGAGACACGGAAATCGATTCTTCGCAAAAACGACAGAAGTTTGGGCGAAAATACAGAGACCACCAAATGCAGCTTAACAAGACGCGTTTGATGCGCCATATTTCATCAAAATCCGTTACGTAATAAAGACACTATAAAAGAATACGTACTTTGAATCGGTACTTGTTGTTGTTGTTAGTACCACGTGATCATACACCTTGATCATGTTGCTTGATAACGATTTATATTGCTTGTTAGAAACACGAGGGGTGTTTCATTGATGGAATGGCGAACAGTGCATATTCTGACCAGACTGTACGGATGCACAGGCTGGTCTGGATCTACACTATTCGCAAAACTCATGATAAGTCCCATTTCTCCAGCCACAGCCGCAGCCACAGTCACATATCACTGATGTGACGGCATTTCGGGTACAAACGTAGAGGTGACTTTAATTTCACATTTAGTGCTGAAAATTTAGGAAAAAAATAATAGTACATTATCTAGTCAACACAGTGTGTATGTGCCATGAAACACGGTGCCGTGAAACATTTTTGATACCCTGTCAATACGACCTAATCACTGCGTATGAATATGTGCGGTGGCTGGGATTATTTGTTTGCATTTTAAAGCCATTTGTAGGTGTTGATGGGATAAATAGAATAGTAGGTTAATGCCGTGAATGGGAAAAATATCTGGCGCGGCACAGAAACGGGATGTGCTAGACAGAGCCTCGCCCATGCCGTTTCCTAAGCCTTGCCAGATATTTTTCCCATTCACGGCACTAACCTACTATTCTCTATTTATTAGCATACCATAAACACACACGATACACATATGCCAAGCGTGCAGTAGCATAAACATATCCGTATTCTGTTATATTGTCCTTATTATATAACGGATTTTAATGAACTATATGGCGCATCAAACGCGTCTTGTTAGCTGTATTTGGTGGTCTCGGTACTTTGGCCCAAACTTCTGTCGTTCTTGCGAAGAATCGATTTCCGTGTTTACTGTCAATACTGACACGGATATCGGTTATTCGCAAAAACGACGTATAAGCATGTGCCGAAGTCCCGAGACCACCAAATGCAGGTCATGACGCGTTTGCTGCGCCATATTTCATCAAAATCCGTTGCATATTAAGGAAAATATCAAATAATATTTACTTTGGAGTGGGCGCGCTTTCAACACTGTCATACAGTGTTGCTGTTGTGGTAATCACGTTATCATGAACCTTGGTATACAGACTTATCTAATTTTAAAACAGACATTTGGCGCGAAAATGTGACATCACAACACATGTGACGGTATCTATGGTGTACGAACGGGGTCAAAACTAAACTTACCTGTAAATATATAGGTGCAGCTGTAAAAAATACAGCTGCACCTGTAAAAATACAGCTGCACCTGTAAGAAATACAGCTACACATGTAAAAATACAATTTAGTTTTGACCCCGTTCGTACACCATATGTACGAACGGGGTCAAAACTAAACTTACAGGTGCAGCTATAAAATATATACAGGTGCACCTGTAAATGTACAGCTGCACCTGTAAAATTTACAGCTGCAGCTGTAAATGTATAGCTGCAGCTGTATTTTTATAGCCGCAGCTATAAATGTAGTTTACAGGTGCAGCTATGCATTTACAGGTGCAGCTGTAAAAAATGCAGGTGCACCTGTATATTTTATATCTGTACATGTAAGTTTAGTTGTTTAGTAAAAAAAAAGACGTCCATTTGCGACGAGGTAGGTACATTTTCGTTGTTTTATTCATATCTTAGCATATGGAATGACGGAAAATATCATAGATCAACGAATGCAGACACTTTTGTAAAAGATGCAGTGAAACAAAATTTATTGCAGGTATTGTAGTCTCCTCTGTGTTACGAATTTTGAATACATTTTCGGGTCGACTTTAATGAAAATACGGTCCATACCCCCCCTCCTGTATATAACCCATGTAGCACACAAGTATCCACTATTTAACACTGTTTACGGGATTTCGCCGTTCGCATACCTCTCACGTCCGTGACAACGATGCAATAGAGAAGCACGTGAAGGCAATCGCGGAAGTACGTGCATCTGACAACGATGGAAACATAATTGATGTTATATATGTTGAAAAAGTCCAAACTAAAAATAGCTTTGGATTATCCACGGCTCGAAGACGTATTTTACAAACATGCATGTTAACAAAAGTTTTTAGTAACATCATCTGTTATGATGTTTCATGTAAAGACGTTATATGTAGAAACATAAACTAGTTATACATGGAAATTCGTGGCGTAAACGATCACGGCATTAGTCCATTGCCTGCATGTGTCCGCATTGCCCCGATGTTTTGTATTAATGGTGTATCCTTTACATTGAAACTCGCTTAATCTGGTGGTAGGAGACGTTTGTGCCATCTACTAGGACATGTGGGTGCATTTATTTACACAAATGTACAAGTGCAATAAAACCTCATTTACAACCGTGTCGGTCTGTCCGTTTATTTGTAGGTCAGTCCGGCCATCATGAACACAGTGTGTATTTACATTGTAAGTTTGTTGATAATTTGCTAAAGCGCGAACAACTGTTGACATTGGAAAATAATCAGCTTGTGGTTGACCTTGTTGATCTATATTTATATATTTATATTTATCGATGATGTACCAATGCACGCATACTGTTACCCGGATAAACATAGTTTCATGACATACATGTATTCACCATTTGGTGAGAAACCCAACCTAGCTCGACAGGTTGTGCATCAATTTAGGTGACATATCGAGTCTGACAGATCTTTGTCGGACGAGAGAGAGAGAGAGAGATAGAGAGAGAGAGAGACATTTTGTACCGTCGGATATCTGCGCAATTTCATTAAATACGTTTTCAAATATTTTCCTAGATATAATCAAAAGTTAACATTTTCAGAATATAAGTCAACTGTTGACGCCATTTACGGAATATATTGTAATTGCACATTTCATGAAATTACGCAGATGTCCGAAGATACAAAATCACATGGCGTGCGTCATATGTAGGACATGATGGAGACAGCGAGAGAGATATGGAGAGGAGGGATATATAGTTTGACGTCTTCACTGGCTCGATGACGTTACATTCCGTCTCCAAGAGGCGGGAATAAGGTTTTTAGCTTTGATACTCGGGACCGCCGTTTAAAGTCCCCGTCCGAGACAACGTATAATTAACTTAGCTTGTAGAGCAAGAACATCACATTATTTACACAGACAAACTGGTCGAGAATCGAACACGGGCGGTGGCGTGGAAATTTGACGCTGTTACTCGCCACCGTCTGCTGATTACCTTTAAATCTACTTGTGCCGAGTTTATAGGTGAGGGAGTTAGAATGCCTTGCCTACGCAATTGACCTCCTCCTCCCCTCACACGAGCGGTATAGTATACCCGGATGTAGATGATAACAAAAAATAAATATTATTTTACTGAACATGGTGGCCCCAGGTCGGTCTGTGCAATCGGATATATGTAACTATGATGTTCGCAATTTAGTTACTGAAGAAGCTATGATTCAAAGGATAAGAACCAATATCTATTCTAGACTTCTTGCAAATGTCAAAAGTTATTTTATTTTGTTTTATATAAATGTCGTCCAGATAGTGTGCCGGTGGGGAGTGGTAGATTGGTGATTGTGTTTGCCGTCGAATTCATATTGTACATGCTAATCCTCTCTCGAAATGTAAGAACATGTTTATTTAACCAGGTGAGTTGATTATCTGGAAATAAATCCCTCGTGATAGGGTCCTGCAGCTAATTAAACTCGGTTCGCTACGCTCACTCGTTTGTTGAGCGTAAGAACACAATCAGTAGTGCATCATTTCACGATAATCAGTTCACCTTGTTAAATAAACGGTATGTAAGGAACTGTCAAAAACGTCAAAATGTTAGTCGGTGTTAACGACACCAAACACCAGGCATTTTAACATCACTTGATCACCGCAACGTGAGACTTCTAAAAACAATTCTTATTTGACCTTGTCATTGGATATACAAGCATCATAGCAGAGCTATGGAATAACTAGACATTATGTTTGTAAAACATGGATATGCCCCCATGGCATACTGGACTCTAACTAGAGATTGTGTGTCAAACGAGAACACTTTAAATTTACACAAATTTCAAAGTCATTTTGTGACATAAGAAAATGGATAAGTGTTTCAGCACCATTTCGACTATCACAAAGGTCAAATTCATGCAATTAGTGGTGTGAGTGCATCACACATGTTCATGTGAATGAACTGTCCAAATATTAAAGCAATAATTCAAGTATTATTGAAGATGGAGAAACTTTTGGACGTAAAAAAAAAGGCACTAGTTTCAACACTATTTCGAAGGTCACAAAGGTCAATTTCATGTCACTGGTGGTGCGAGTGCGTCACACATGTTCAAATAAATTAACTGTCCAAATTGTAAAGCAATTGGATTTATGGGGTATTTCCATTGTTTAAAGAACAAAGAAAAAACCCATAGACATCAATAGAATTTTGGAGCTTATGGAATAAATCTAAGGAATCTCCCCCAACCTCTTAAACCGCCGGACGTTGGCCCGGACGGATGGACGAAACCTCAAGAGCAACGCAGTATACCTACCCCCTTGCTATCGCATAGTGGGCATACACTATCCATGGTGATAAAGCAGTAAATGTTTCAAAATAGAGAGGGATAAACACTAAGGGGACAATGAGTCGGGGAAAACATATTATCCCGTCAACACAGTGCGTATGTGCCGTGAAACACGGTGTCGTGAAACATTTTTGATATCCAGTCAATACTATTTTTGCATTTTAAAGCCATTTGTACGTGTTCACGGGATAAATAGAATAGTAGGTTAGTGCCGTGAATGGGAAAAAATATCTGGCGCGGCACAGATATTTTTTCCCATTGACGGCACTAACCTACTATTCTCTATCTATTTTCCTTATTTCTGAACAAAAGTATATGTTGTGACCACTCATTTTAACCGTCTCGACGAGACGGTTCAAATGAGTGGTCACAACATATACTTCTGATGAGAAATAAAGAAATTTTTGAGCCTTGCCGGATACTTTTTCCCATTCATGGCACTAACCTACTATTCTCTATAAGTGCTATGCTTTAGCCATGCAAAATACAGATTGAAGCAGGGCAACATTGTTAAACATATACTAACAATATAACTGTAGCGAACTATGGTACGAGTACAACGGTGGTCTTCAACGCGGCAAATAATGTACTCCACTACAGCAATTTACGGTCCACAACAAAAAAATGGAACTACATTAGAACTGCAAGTCTTAGTGTTGGAGAAGTGTTCGGTGCTTGAACACTTTAAGGAACATATTTTAAAACAAAATGAACTCAAACCGGCTCAGAAAGTGTTCTCAACACGGGCACAGGTGAACTATTCCGCTAAAGATTGCTTTACTACTGAGTTGCGTATACCTCCATCGGCCATCAACGACACAAGTAACACAAGAATGTCCCAACTATGAACATATATAATTATACTAATTAATACGTTGCCACACAATTTTCGAAGGAACCTACCACATATTATTACATGCACTTCCCGCCTGCAAACCTTTAGAGTGATTACACATCGTTTTCAAAGACGTGAGAGGTATGTGAATGGCGAATTGCAAAATCCGTAACGGCATGGTTTGCTTACACAGAGGAGACCACAGTACCTTCAATAACTTGTTTGTCACTGCATCTTTTAACAAAGTGTCAATAACTGTTTTGTCATTGCATCTTTTAACATTTGCTTCACCGCTAAACCTTTTCGCAACATAAGTCTGCCGCTCACCTTCTACGCACACACTACCCCCACCCCCACACCCTCTGTTGGTGTGTACCTTCTTTGTGATGTATAGATGCACATGCACACAGTGAATTTCTATTTTTGCTTTGACATGGATAATCTTTTTTGGACTTGGAATTTTGCCCAGTTTAATATTAAAGAGCTATGTGGGGGCATCCGCGTTCTATGAACACATTTTCTTGTTTCAGACATGGATTGCCGTAACATTGAACACAGTTTCTACTTTCATTTTCGAACGTTGCAATAAAACACGTTTTCGATATACTGTGTTCTGTTCCAGCCGTAGATTGACATACAATGTACTAATTGTTTATTTGTTATAACTTGTCATTTTGCATATTTATAAGCTGTCTAGGGACTTGAATTGTCAAGCAGCTCGGTGATTATAAGTGCTTTTGTTTGTAATGATATTAGGCCACAATGTGTGAATACGGATGGTTCTTTGTTCCGCATACACCTGGTACACATATATAGCATTCATATAAAGATTAGTTTGTGTCTGCTACATGGTTTTCCAACTTTAAGAGAGTTGTACCTGACATGGTCTGGGTAGTTGACCACATATTGTCCGTCCAGCGTTGGGGACGGTGTCCAGCGACTGAATCCGACCAAGAAGTCGCTCTGTGCCCACAAATACAGTTGGTTCCACGGCCTTCCCACAACCTTGGGAATATTAATAATATTATTATCTGTGGTCGATTTACTTTTACTAAAATGCAATAAAGTTCATATAGGACGAATGCCTGTTTAAATATTTAATTATTAAAAGTCTGCATCTTTCAAATGCTTTAATTATTACATTACCATTATTATTCTTTAATTATTTTTATTTCACTAAATAATAGTATTATTGAATTTATGTATACATGGGAAATTGCTCCCCCAAATTATATTAGCTAGTTAAGTATACTGTGTAATGTTAGTGAATTCAGCTACAGGAAAATCGCTATGTATTAATACAACACGCGCTGACTGATACCACAGGTGTCCGAAGTTGAGCTGGCAAAGCTTACTGAAAGTCCGATTCGGTACGGAGGAGTCCCTTGTTTTCAAGGGACGTCTCTGTTCCGAATCGGACTTTCAATCAACTTTCCCAGCACAACTTCGGCCCAAGGAACGCCTCTGTACCGAATGGGACTTTCAGTAAACTTTCCCAGCTCAATTTCGAACCAATTGATGCCTCTGTACCGAATCGGACTTTCAATCAACTTTCCCAGCACAACTACGGACCAAGGGACGCCTCTGTACCGAATGGGACTTTCGGTAAACTTTCCCAGCTCAATTTCGAACCAAATGACGCATCTGTACCGAATAGGACTTTCAATCAACTTTCCCAGCACAACTACGGACCAAGGGACGCCTCTGTACCGAATAGGACTTTCGGTAAACTTTCCCAGCTCAATTTCGAACCAAATGACGCCTATGTACCGAATAGGACTTTCAATCAACTTTCCCGGCTAAAGGTCGGACCAAGGGACGCCTCTGTACCGAATCGGACTTTCAATAAACTTTCCCAGTACAACTTCGGACCAAATGACGCCTCTGTACCGAATGGGACTTTCAATAAACTTTCCTAGCTCATCTTCGGACTCCGGTGACAGATAACAAGTTATTGTATCACGCATTGACCTGATATGCATATATCTGGGTCATAACTACTTTCTGTGACGACCCATATTGGTCGAACGGCGTCACATGATGTTAGCGAATGACGTCAGTATCATGACGCAACGTAAATATGTCCGTGCTATTTTAAACGAAAGCCATTCTAGATTTATACATCATCAAGCATAAAATATTACCTGATAAATAGAATAAGACGTCAGTATTATAAGACCACATTTTATTAGACTCGACTAGGAAATGGTAAGAATTCCAATGCGTTTCCTGGCCTTGCACTTGGAAAAGTCGCGGGAATATTGGACGAGGCCTTCCGGCCTTCGTCCAGTATTCCCGCGACTTTTCCTGGCAGATGTGATAAGCTTGATGAAAAGACACTGGCCTAATGTTCTCTATCTACATTTTATATACTTTAAATGTTGTTGTGACTGTAGAAATGGGGCTTATCGCTTTTCAGAGAAGTGTAGATCCAGATAAGTTTGTGCATCCACAGTCTGTGATCAGGTTCTGCATTGTTCGCTATTCCATCAATGAATCGTTTTCAGTCTACATGGGTGTTATATCTGATTAGGAGCTCAACTGGTCATAAATCCCATTAGCCCAATTTGTCCAATCACAGCCACAAATGTATTGGGTGAACCGTGGTTTGTTGATTGGTCGTTCCAAGGAGGCACCCTTATCATCATGCTTATTTGTGCACGTGTTATTTTACGTTTTGTTTTATATATCTTAATAGAACCTCTCTAAACCGGACACAAAGAAAACATCAGTATATTTTATTTGAATGGGCCGTTATGTATTTGAATTATAGAAGAAATAAAATGTATATAGATCACAACGCACATAAAGGTGTCTTAGGGGTTTTACATACCTGACTTACAGTGGAACATCTCTACACCGGACATCCTGGGGATCTCCCAGGGTGTCCGGTTTGGAGAGGTTCCACTATTATAGCGATATTACCGTTTAATACATCTATAAGTTGCAATACATTATAACATCACCGTGTACATATATGTCCATGTAGCATGTATCCTACTACACAAGCGACAAAACAAACCTTATTCACGAAAGTATTCCAAGTGATCAACTTCCGTCTGGCCGGCATTCTCAGTCCGCTAGATGGCACTCTGGAACGATGACGTCCTTGACCTTGGTCAACCAGCATCGCGATACATAGCAACAATAACGCGACTGTTATCTTCGAATCCATGTCGAAAAGTGGTTATGTCGCAATTAAATAACATTGATTGGATTAGAAAATGGATTTTCAATAAATCTTATCTCGATCAACCTTTTAAAAGTACATGCCCACTCAATAGACACAAAATATACCCCACGTGTTGATTGGTATTATAAAATATGTTTTTGATGTGCCATGATCATACTTTATAATCTGCCGAAAATAAATTTTTTTTCAGGTGACGCATTTAATTAGTATAAATAATTAAAAAATATCATACCTCATTTGCATATGAAAATAGCCTGAGACCACCGCGCTTCACTATCAGTAAAATACATATTACTAAATGATTATATCTGTATAGCGGGCACTCGTAACTTTTTAGAACTGGTGGAATAGTGACACAATTATACACTTATTTTAATTCCCATAAATAATTTTGTGTGCCTACTCGTTGGGCATGTACCTTTAAGTCGGAAGTTATCAAAAACTTGTTGAAAACGAGATGGATGATAATACATGTACATTAAAGTACGTGACTTGCCAGGACAAAACCGGAGGTTTACTATGCATATAGGTCCAGATTTTAACGCTTTCAACCCTAGGTAACTATAATGGGCTGTGATATGTTAATGTGTCGGTCAATCCAATCGTCACAAATGATCTTCATACTAGCCTATTTATAATAAACAAGAGGGTCACGATGGCCCTATATCGCTCACCTGTGCAATGTCACAAACATCAAGCAAATACTGGTATGCAAAGTTGTCACTACATATACATCAAAATAAGCCCATGACAGGCAAAAAATGTCAATGCGACAAACTTGAGAAGTATATATCTTACACAACTTTGAGAGGTTTGGAGACCACAACAGGCTGCTTCCAGCCTACTTTTTATTGCAATCCTTAGATTTTATGTATTATATAACCATATTCCGTAAAAAAGATTTTTTAAGAATTTGCTATTTTTAAACGGCGGCCATCTTGGATTAACGACGACCGCCATTTTAGCAAAACTGTAAAGGCTTTACCAATGAACCATAACTGCGAAGTTTTGCTACCAATGGTATGAAGAAGACATTTGAAATCTCTAATAAAAGAACGACCTTTTGACCTTTCGGCGGCCATCTTGGATGATGTAATTATCCGATTCGATGAAAACAGCACCACAGCGATCGCCTCATCAATACCTTTGATTTGATATATTATAAGACCATATTCCATCAAAAAGGAAATTTTACCTCTATTTGACCCCATTTTTGACCCATCTATCATTTCTGCCAAGTTTCATAGAAATCAGTATGGTGGTTCGTGAGAAGAAGATTTTTTAAAATGTTGTGCTATCTTTAGACGGCCGCCATCTTGGATTAACGATGACCGCCATTTTAACGAAACTGAAAAGGCTCTACCAATGGCCAAGCGGTTTGTATGAAGACGTTTGAAATCTCTAATAAAAGAACGACATTTTGACCTCTTGACCTTTCGGCAGCCATCTTGGATGATGCAATCATCTGATTTCGACAAAAAATGCTCCTAAGTGACCGTTTCGTCCATACCTTCGAATTGATATATGACATGACCATATTCGGTCAAATATGAAATTTGACCCCTACTTGACCCCTCCTACCCCGCCCAGTTTTGACCCGGGGCCACCATTTGAAGGAATCTGAAACATCGTTAACTATCGATCATTCATATCAAGCTTCGTCGAAATCGGCCTGGCGGTTCGTGAGAAGAAGATTTTTTTGAGAATTTGACCTACGTTTCAACGGCGGCCATCTTGGATTTCGCGATGACCATCATTTTAGCAAAAATGAAAAGGCTTGACCCACTGACCATTACTGTGAAGTTTGGCAAATATTGACCAAGTGGTTCACGAGAAGAAGACGTTTGTCATCTATATTGAAAGAACGACTTTTGACCTTTCCGCGGCCATCTCAGATGACGTAATTACCTGATTTCGACAAGAAATATCTCCAGAGTGACCGTCTCGTCGATACCTTCGATTTGATATATGACATGACCATATTCGGTCAAATGTGACATTTGACCCCTACTTGACCCCTCCTGCCTCGCCCATTTTTGACCCGGGGTCCACCATTTCAAGGAATCTGAACCAGCGTTAACTATCAATCATGCATACCAAGTCTCGTAAAAATCTGCCTGGCAGTTCGCGAGAAGAAGATTTTTTTAAGAATTTGACCTACTTTTCAACAGTGGCCATCTTTGATTTCGCGATGACCACCATTTAAACAAAAATGGAAAGAAAGGCTTGACCCAATAACCATTACCGTGAAGTTTCGCCAATATCAGCCAAGTGGTTAACGAGAACAAGACGTATGCAATATTTATTAAAAGAACGACCTTTTGACCTTTCGGCGGCCATCTTGGATGACATGACCATCCAATTTCGACAAAAAAATATACCAGAGCGATCGCCTCTTTGATACCTTCGATTTGATATAGACATGACCATATTCGGTCAAAAATAAAATTTGACCCCAATTTGACCCCACGGGCCACGCCCATTTTTGACCCCGGGGTCACCATTTTAACAAATTTGAAAGAGCATTGTACATCAATTATTCCTACCAAGTTTCGTCGAAATCCGGCCAGCGGTTCATGAGAAGAAGATTTTTTAAGAATGTATGTTATTTTTAGACGGCGGCCATCTTGGATTAGCGATGACCTCCATTTTAACAAATCTGAAAAGGCTTCACCCATGGACCATAACTTTTCAGTTTAGCTACCATGGGTCAAGCGGTTCATGTGAAGAATAATTTTGAAATCTCTAATAAAAGAACGTCCTTTTGACCTTTCGGCGGCGATCTTCGATGACATAACAATCCGATTTCGACAAAAAATGCACCAGAGTGATACCTTCAATTTCGTATATGACATGATCATATTCGGTCAAAATAAAATTTGACCCAAATTTGAACCCACGCGCCACGCCCATTTGTGACCCTGGGGTCACCATTTTAACACATTTGAAAGAGCATTGTACGTCGATCATTTCTACCAAGTTTTGTCGAAATCCGGTTGGCGGTTCTTGAGAAGAAGATTTTTGAAGAATTTGTGCTTTTTTAGACGGCGGCCATCTTGAATTACGTTGTGACGTCATTTTAACAATTTTGTAATCCCCCTACCTAAGGACCATGACCATGAAGTTTGGTGACTATAGGCCCAATGGTTACCGAGGAGAAGACGTTTGAAAATGTTCACGGACGACGGACGACGGACGACGGACACATTGCAGTAACAATAGCTCACATGAGCTTCGCTCAGGTGAGCTAAAAAGTTGGTATTTTATTGTAGAGGTACATGCCCACTCACTAGGTACAAAATGTTCTTTATAGGAATTAAATAAGTGTATAAGTGTGTCACTATTCCACCAGTTCTAAAAGTAACGAGCGCCCGCTATATATACAGATATAATCATTTAGTAACATTTATACTAATTAAATGCGTCACCTAAAAAAATAATATTTCCATCAGATTGTAAAGTATGATCACGGCACATCAAAAAATAAATACAGAGAATAAATAGTAATGTCCATTAGCATTTTAAGGAAACACGGTTATCGCCCCTGATATCAGTGTTGAAATTTAGGTCTGATATAAAATGTATAATTAATGCCAATCAGTACGTGAGGTAATGGCGAATGACTGTTTATTTTGCCATAAAATGTCCCAGCCAGATGATGTCTCTGATATAAAGAACACTGTGTGCCTACTGAGTGGGCATGTACCTTCAAATAAATGGAAATTACGATTTACTCAGACAAAATATTACTGCCACAAACTGGACAACATGTTTCGATGAAAATATTTCCTGTTGCGCCACAAACTTTATTGATAAACTTCTCGAATTAATGAAAATCTGCATTCCAAATAAAACTGTCACAATTCGACCAAAAGAACCACCTTGACTAACAAAAACAGTTAAAAAGAAAATAAAGGATAGGAAACGGGCATATCACAAAGTTAAGCATACTCAGTTAATTCGTCATTGGGAAAAAATCAAAAAAATTCCGAAATGAAACCATAACTCTAATACGTAAATCTAAACAGACGCATTATGATAATATGTCAGATAAACTAAATAATAATGAAACAACCTCTAAAAGCTGGTGGAGTACTTTAAAATGATTCATGTCTCCATCAATATATTCCTCCACTAAATACTAATTCTACTATTTCTATATTAGACTCTTTTAAGTAAATGTCCTAAACTACTTTTTCCGAGATCAAACTATATTGGAAGATGCAAACGGCGAAATACCGGAATTACATTCTATTCATATACACGAACAACTATCAAATATTCAAGTCTCTCCTGATGAAGTTAATATAACGCTAACGTCTGTACCTATTGGAAAGGCTGCATGGTCAGATGATATCGATAACCGCATTTTACGTGAGACCAGCAATGAATTAGCATCTCCCCTATGTAATTGTTCAATCATTCATTAAGCTTAGAAATATTTCCCGAATCATGGAAAGAAGCACATGTATGTGCCGTGTATAAGAAGGGAGATCCAACACAAGTCAATATAAGTATCGTCCTATATCCCTACTAAACACCATCGAAGAGATATTCGAGAGAATCGTATTCAAAATATATAGAGGATATTTGTTTTCTTCAGTGTAAGATCGAATTTTATTTCATCGAGTGGACGAAAAATGTCGGATTTTCACGAGTGGCGAAGCCACGAGTGAAAATCCGACATTTTCGTCCACGAGATGAAATAAAATCGATCTTACACTGAAGAAAACAAATATTCTATTTCTTTTATGACTATATAACGCCCCTTTTACCGATTTTTGCATTATTTAATTATTTTATGTTCCCGCTAGATACCTCCAGTTTCAGTCGTAACCCGTGGGGTGCCTCAAATCCCAATTTTGTCTGTGACACGCCGCATTACAAAGTAGTTACATTTTTGTGGAGGAGATTTATCACTAACAGAACTATCCCGTGTCTATAGAAGATACTAATTCATATTAATATGAAAATCTGAATACGATTTAACATAAATTAACAATTCGATGTGTATACTTTATGGATTTTCTACGCCAAAAAAACACCATGGCAACAGCAAAGTGCGGAATAATATGTTACATGATATATAATCATGAATATATAATGAGGCGAGAAAACGGAAAGTGCCGCCATCTTGTATTTTATGTTCATTCCAACTAACGAGAATAGTGTCACAACAAGTAGTTTAACAGTGTTTTTAACAGAATTGGATGCCTGCACACATTCCCTATGCACTGTCGCTGTAGTGCTTTAGTCTTTGACAAGGATCACAGGCGAGGAATGAAGTGGATAATCATATCGTGTTACGAAAACTGATGTCGCCATAATTTTTAGAAACAACGGTCAGGATTCGTGGTATTTTTTTTGGATAGCGACTGGTTCGAAAACGTGAAGCTAACATTTCCGTTGAATGTTGGATGAACAAACAATCCTGGAGAGATGAGAGACTGGTTGGCGCCTTGATTAATAATAATATTCATTCGTGCGACATGTGTAAAGTAGGTGGGTGGGTGGGTGTGTTTTCTCAGATGTTGTATTTTAGATTCTGTTTTTTGTTGGTTACAAAGTATGTCGGAGATGTTTCTTGTTTGCATAAGTGTTCAAATGGCTGCAGTTGTTTAAATAAACTGTTAGCATTTTTTTTGTATTATTTGATTTTGTGGCACTTCATCATCGGTCAACTTTTGGATCAGTTTTTATTCTGGCACTGAAAGGAACAATAATAAAATTAATTAATTGTTAATTCTCAAGTTGATTTTCATACTGTTTCGATTTTTCAAACTGAAATAACTGGTATGTGGACAACTCTCGGTGTTTTATCTTTCTTTTTGAGACATCCTGTCAAAATGTAGTTGCGAACGGTAACTTGCATTCTACTCTTGTACCATCTGTAGGCTGAGTTACGATTCCACTCATATGTCTTCTCTGCAGAATAGCGAATCAGATCTGACTCGCATTTTAGCAGTTAATTGTGACATATTATTTTCGGGATTTCCATCTGAAAAAAATATTAGTAATAGTATTATAAAAGTAATAATTACTAATAATTCTGAAACAAATTTTACTATTGTAGAAGTTTAACACAATTATTTTTGGCCTTTACAAAAAATGGACTCCATCTTAACTTTTACGTGTTGGAATTTGGCTGCCGCTGACTGGATCACTTGTTGATAATAGCTTAAATTTACTTATCAGATCAACTACATATGTGCATTTATGTCATAAGTACTTGAATGTTAATTATTTTCATAATATTAACACTCGTTTCAGTTCAAAAATATATAAAATCTTTCACAATTAACTGCTAAAGTGCGAATCGGACCTGATTCGCTATTCTGCAGAGAAAGCCTATGAGTGGAATCATAACTGTGGCCACGGACGGTGCGGGAGTAGATTGCAAGTTACAGTTCGCAACTAGTTAAATTGAAGATGTTTGTTTACTTATTGCTCTCTGAAAATAATGAAAGTGCACGATGTATTTGGAGGTTATTTTCACCACTAGCATTCAAAGAGTTAAATTTGACATGCTTTTCTCTGACTTCTGTAGCATAGAGATTTAGGATAAATGACAGAATTCTGAAAAATATTTCAGTGTCGCTCTGGTGGATTACACAGAAAATGTCAACGTTGTCGTACAGGTTGTAAATGTCCGTTCTTGGGGCGACTGTTCTTTTGAATTTAAAGTAGAACAGTTGTGTCGCAAGCATAGATACTAGCACCTGATTCATCACGGAGAATTTCAAGATCAAGAATGAAGATTAACAATTCTAATGGAATTCCATGGATTACACAGAAAATGTCAACGTTGTCGTACAGGTTGCAAATGTCCGTTCTTGGGGCGACTGTTCTTTTGAATATAAAGTAGAACAGTTGTGTCGCAAGCATAGATACAAGCACCTGATTCAGCACGGAGAATTTCAAGATCAAGAATGAAGATTAACAATTATAATGGAATTCCATGGATTACACAGAAAATGTCAACATTGTCTACATGTTGAAAATGTCTGTTCTTGGGGCGACTGTTCTTTTGAATATAAAGTAGAACAATTATGTTACAAACATAGATACAAGCACCTGATTGATCACAGAGAATTTCAAGATCAAGAATGAAGATTGCTGGATATTTTAAGATATTCAATTCATCAAGTTTTATTTGTTATTTTGATTGCCATTAATCTTTTTTTACTAAACATGCTAAATGTTGGGCAATGGTGTTATTTGAGGGTCCTCATGTTTAATTCGTATCTATTTGCGAAAGCAAATTGTCCAGTTCCGCGATTTCCTCCTTCCTCCTTTGGTAGCAGATAACAAATGTTGCTCGATGCGCGCATCCAGCAAGGGAGCTAATCGCCGGTGTACAAGGGACATAATCATGCAACTACTAAAATTCCCCAGTTGGGCGGGGCCTAATTTAGTTTAAACATAGTTTATTCCATATAAGTACAATGGGCGGAGCCTAAGAAAGTAGTTCGGCAAAGCAGTGAGTTTTCGAAATCGATATTTCACGGCGAATCTGGTATTTCACGGGTGTAAGATGGATTTCGATTTCACTGGTAAAACACGGTAATTCATGGATAGTCATTAAAGAAATATGTATAATGTTTTACAAACTCATAAAATATTAACACCCAGCCAGTCAGGATTTATACCTAATGGCTCCACAGTAAATCAGCTAACATATTTATACAATGCGTTCTGCCACGCACTCGATGATGGTAAAGAGGTAAAAGTATTATTAAATATATTAGTAAAGCGTTTGATAGAGTCTGGCACAGTGGACTAATAGCGAAATTAAGATCGATAGGGTTAATAGGAAATATACTCAACTGGTTTGAAAGTTATCTTAAAAATAGACGTCAGCGTGTAGTTATCCCGGGTACCAAATCTGATTGGAATATAATAATTGCAGTTGTGCCACAGGGCTCTATCATTTAACCACTATTGGTTCTTATCTATATTAATGATATTGCTGACACCATGCACTCGGATATACGTTTGTTTGTGGACGATACCAGCCTGTATATTACGATCCTAATGAAGCAGGGGAAATATTACAAACCGATATACATAAAATTACTAATTACGTTTAACCCCGCAAAATCTGAATCATTGCTCATTTCCCACAAGAGTATTAAGCCACAACATCCCCAATAACATATGTTTAATCAACCCATAAATGAAGTTGCTTGTCATAAACACCTTGGTATAGTTAACACCAGATCTCATATATTAAAGACAAAGCTTAGGTCAGAATTAATATTATGAGGAGCTTGAAGTTCAAAATCTCAAGAAAAACATTGCAAACCATTTATATTGCATTCATACGCCCTGTTCTAGAATACGGCAACTTTATTTGGGATAATTGTTCAATAAGTGAAAAACATGAACTTGATACAATACAACACGAAGCAGGAATAATCGTAACAGGTGCCACGAAATTGGTATCATTGACTGATCTGTACCAGGACGTAGGATGGGAAAGCTTAGGAGAACGCTGACGAAAAACAAATAATTATATTACAGTGGTAAATGGTTTAACACCTGAGTATCACTTGTCCCTCAGGCTGTTGGAAGCACCACACGATATAATTTGCGGAACAATAACAACTTCCATCCACCTCACTCACGAACTACACTGTACTCTAATTATTTCTTACCTTCAGGCCCCGTACAGGCACCGGGGCGGGATCAACTGATCCTGAGAATAGTGCTGCAGTAGCCATTGCTTGTCGTAAAAGGCGACTAAACTGGCTTAACGATTGGGTTCATACTTTCCGGAACCCACTATACCGGATTTGGCCCTCATGTACATTTTTGGCTTTCTTGTATGTGAGAGTTGAGTCGGGCTATGCCCCATATATAAAAGTAAGATTAGCGCTAATCCTATTACTTTTAGGGGATGGGATAAATGATGCTGGTGTGGCGAGGGCCTGGCACCAGATCAGGTTGTTCTAATTTCAGGACTGAATATATATTTTGATTGTAAATATTGAGTTCTGAAGTTGGGATTTACCCCCCTCGGACAGGTGGATACGGGACTCGACCCCGTTGACCCGTCTGCGTGTAGACTCCCTGAGGCTTGTACCTCTATGTCAGAAAAGCGGACGTTAAACCCTATTCACTCACTCACTCACTCTTACCTTCAGTCATTAGAGAATGGTGGAATAATTTACCTCTACACGTCCGACAGGCATCGTCATTTGCGAAATTCAAAACATTTATTTATAGTCCTTCAAAGATAGTGCCAAAAACGCTACTACCATGGGATAAGAAAGGCACACATTCTACACACCAGATTGCGCACGAATTGTAGCTCTCTTAATTATGATCTCAACCAGAAAAATATTTCAGATTCTCCAATATGCCGTTGTGGTAGTATAGAAAATGTACAACATTACCTCCTTAACTGTGCATACTATCATGATTTAAGAGCAGATTTATTTCTAACCATTACACAAATACCCGATGCAAATCTTCAATTATTGATATATGGTACCTTAGACATCTCTTAAATTACTGTTTGGCAATAATGACTTATCCCACGAAGGTAACGTTAAAGTCTTTCACGCTGTGCAAACATATATCCTCCGAAGTAAAAAAAGTTTTGTGAACCAAGTGCGTATGTATTGCTATGTTTGATGTGTTTTTCATAAATCATTGCATATATGGCCATTTTACAATCCCATGAGCAGACGACGTAGACCCTCCTGTAGAAAATGCATATAGTTACAATATTTTTATGATTGTTATTTACTTTTCATGTTTATTCTTTTCTATGTTCATTTTCTTTGTCTATCGTTTTAGTTAGGTGTTGTTATCTGTCTCATCCTCGTATTTTTTTTCATTTTTTTTAAGCTGAAATCTAGCTCAAACCCCTTTTTATATATTATTATAAAAAAAAAACCGTAAACATAATACACACTTGAATTGTATCTTCCATTATTGTATCGAATGGGCCTCTGGCTGACATGTCAGACCATTGCGTTTTTTATATTTGCAAGAGTTATGTCCGCCTGGGATCCTAATTACCTTGTTCAAGGAGAGGAACTCGATAAGATAGCAATCTTTCGTTCCAATCCTCTTTACACTGCTTGTATACCGAAACATGATGTAAATTGTTATTAAATAAAATATGTTTATACCAAATAAATGTGAAACGTATTTGCAAAAAGTACAGATCCCGAGGAGACAGCTCGTTACTAGCCAACTCATCTGGATTTACACCGTTATAGAAGTCAAGGTGTATGATCACGTGGTACTAACAACAACAACAAGTACTGGAATTTCCAGAATCCATCTGATGCAAAGTACGTATTCTTGTATAGTGTCCTTATTACGTAACGGATTTTGATGAAATATGGCGCATCAAACGCGTCTTGGTAAGCTGCATTTGGTGGTCTCTGTATTTTATCCCAAACAACATAAGTATGTGCCGAACTCCATGGGCCACCACATGTAGCTCATGAAGACGTGTTTGCTGCGCCATATTTCATCAAAATCTGTTTCATATTAAGGAAAATATCAAATAATACTTTCAAGATTTCAACACTTTCAGCCACTGTTGTTGTTGTTATAACCACGTGATCATGCACCTTGGAAGTATGTAGTGTTGAAATGGTTAAAGTGGCTGTGTCTCAGATGGTACCTTCGAAGAAGAATTTCACAAAAACCGTTGAGATATATCACTAGATATTGTATGAATACATGCAGTCGCACCTTGTTCTTGGTCATAAACATGCGTGTGTCGGCTAATTATCGCATTTGCATGTGAGCATTCGATGTCGTAAACTTTAAGTTCATCATTTATTCATATTATATCAGAAGCATATGTGATAATTTAATTTGCAAACATAATATTCGAATGGAATTTCAAATTAGGGGGTATAATACCATTTACACACAAAGCTTAGTAATTGGAGTTCTAATGCTATTACAATGTCAAAACGGTCCTGTACCAAATCGGACCCAATCGGACCCAAACGGTCCCGATCTTATCAAAATGGGATTTCTGTTAATACATTGATTAATTCATGGGAATTTAACATGGGGAAAAAGAGGTAGAGGACTTGTGGGAGGAGTCAAAAACATTTATTTTTGGAAATTGACTCCGAAACCTAGCTAGATAGCTTGGAAAAGATGTAACTAAGAAAACAAAAGTTAAATTATAAAAATCGGTCCAGTATTTCTGAAATTCTAAAAACATTTCCCCATGTTAAATCCCCATAGACATCTTCACTCCGTGAAGATGTCTATAGGGATTTAACATGGGTTAAAATCAATATTTGACCAAATTTCACGAAATAAAAAGAAGGCTCATTCTTAAATTGTCCTTTAATTTAATATTATCGAAAATAATATTGTTTTTGAATTGTCTATATAGCCGTAAAATTTGGGCAGCTTTCGTGAAACAGACTATAGTATATCATAGTATTACAACTATATCATGCACTCCTTTCTTTTATGGTTGCGATATGGGTTTCCCATTGTCTTCAACATAGGTTCACAATGCGTCATGGTGGCTGATATGTGCTATTTCGTATTGTCAAAAATTCACGACAACGTGTCAAGTCGCCAAAATAACAATGGCGAATTGTCGGGACGAAATAAAAAGAGAAATGGCACATATCGGCCAGCATAATACTGTGTGGGTTGTTTCTCGCATTATGTCGTTGTTTTCTACGGACCCCCGCAGGGACATGGATTTTTTTTTATTAATTCGTTTCCACGAAAAAACAATTCGTTCCCTCAATTTAACAATTCGTTCCCTCGAATTAACAATTCGTTCTGAGGGAACGAATTGTTATATTGTGAGAACAAATTGCTATATCGTGGAAACTAATTGTTATTTCGTGGGAACGAATTGCTAAATTGAGGGAACGAATTGTTAATTTGTGGCAACGAATTGTTAATTCGCGGGAACGAATTGCTAAATTGAGGGAACGAATTGTTATTTCGCGGTAATAAAAATAATTATACGTCCCCTGCGGGGCTCCGTAGTTTTCTGATATCATTATACTTGTGTATCATATACGTACTTTCGATTCCCATTGAAACACAATCAGGGGGGAATAGCGTATAGAAGGTGGGGCGGCAGACTTATGTTGGCGAAAAGGTTTAGCGGTGGAGCAAATGGAGTAAAAAGACGGCCATTTGCTACGAGGTAGGTACATTTTCGTTGTTTTATTCATATTTTAGTTTAAAACGCAAGGAAGCCATATGACATGACGCGAACGGAATATACCATCGATGTACGAATGCAGACACTTTGTTAAATGATGCAGTGACAAAAAGGTTATTGAAGGTATTGTGGTCTCCTCTGTGTAAACAAACCATGCCGTTACGAATTTTGCAGACATTTTCGGGTCGATTTTAATGAAAATACTGTCTAAACCCCTGTATATAAGCCATGTAGCCCACAATTACCCACTATTTAACGATTTGTACGGGATTTCGCCGTTCGCATACCTCTCACGTCCGTGAAAACGATGTGTAAGCACTCCAACGGTCTGGCGGTGGGGAGTGCGTGCGTAAATGATCAGTGGGATGTGTTAGATAAGTGTACATGCCTGTGCTGGTTTCGGAAGTACGTGCATCTGACAACGATGGAAGCATAATTGATGTTATATATGTTGAAAGGGCCCAAACTAAAATAGCTTTGAATTATCCACTGCTCGAACACGTATTTTACAAACATGCATGTAAAAAAGGTTTTTAGGAACATAATCTGATATATGTAAAGACGTTATATGTTGAAGCATAACTAGATATATATGGTAATTCGTCGCGCAAACGATCACGGCATTAGTCCATTGCCCACATGGGTCCGCATTGCCCCGATGTTTTGTATTAATGGTGTATCCTTTACATTGTAACTAGCTTAATCCGGTTGTAGGAGGCGTTTTTGCCATCTACTAGGAAATGTGGGTGCATTTATTTACACAAATGGGCAAGTGCCATAAAACCTCATTTACAACCGTGTCGGTCTGTCGGTTTATCTGTAAGTCTGTCCGCCCATTATGAACACATTGTGTATCTACATTGAAAGTTTATTGATAATTTGCTACAACGCGAACAACTTTTGACATTGGACAATAATTAGCTTGTGATGTGACCTTGTTGGTCTACATGTATTTACATGTATTTACATTTACCGATGGTGTCCCAAATCCACGTATACTGATACCCGGATAAACATAGTTTCATGAAATGTCTGAAATACATGTACATACATTTCACCATTTGGTTAGAAACCCAAATTAGCTCGACAAGTCGTGCATAAATTTAGGTGTATGTTGTAGGACGTGTGAGAGGGGGGATTGTAATTGCCTATGCAGGATAACGATACTGCTCAAATGAACATATGAACTTTCCACTACAATATTGACATTAGAGCCCTGATCATATTATTTCATTTGTTATGATACGAGGTCGTGTCCGACCTAGGAAAACCAGTTGTAAGTCGATATTCTTTGCACAATTATCGTTCAACTGTGCTATTGCAGCAAGATAACAATTAATAATTCTAAAATGAACATGTGCACTTGCCACTAAAATATTTACATTAGCGTTAATAAATTCGCGGAATTTGTTATGATACGAGGTCGTGTCCTACCAACGTTATACGCCTTGTTATTAATATAAAGTTGTACCGATGAAAGCCGAAACACGCAGAATGCCTATGTACCAAAGCGGAAGACGTAGTTCGTATGCCGATTGAGAAAAAAGAACCATAAAAAGCGTGGGACAATGGTCCCAGATCGGTCTGTGCAATCTGCTATGGAGCTATGCAGTTCGCAATTTCGTTACTGAAGAAGCTATGATTAGAACAATAAGAACCAATATCTATTCTAGACTTCTTGTATATGTCAAATGTTATTTGTTTTCAACTGGCTACAACTTTATCATAATAACGCATTTTATATAAATTTCGACCAGAAAGTGTGCCGGTGGGGAGTGACAACGAAGGAATGAGCAGCCACATCAATATGTGAATTTCACCTCTGAAATTATATGAATAGCCTACCAGTGCATACGTATGTGTGTTTGCTATGATGGTAGCAGAGCGGTAGAGAGACCATTCACGCTTACACGTTTGTTGAGCGTAAGGACCCACTCACTCGTGCATTTTTTCACGATACTCAGTTCACCTTGTTAAGTAAACGGTATGTAACGAACTGTCAACATGTCAGTCGCTGTTAACGACACCGAATACCATCACTCATGTTAACATCATTTGATCACCGCAGCGTGAGACTTCTAAAAACAATCCTTATTTTACATTGTCATTGGATATAAAAACATCATAGCAGAGCTATGGAATAACTAAACATTATGTTTGTAAACATGGATATGCCCCATGGCATACTGGACTCTAACTAAAGACTGTGTATAAAAGAGAAACTTTTAAATTTACACAAATTTCAAAAGTCATTTCAGAAAGTCTTACAAATTGTTTGACATAAGACAATGCATAAGTGTTTCAGCACCATTTCGAAGGTCACAATGGTCAATGTCATGTCATTGATAGTGCGATTGCGTCACACATGTTCATGTATTGATTGGCATTATTATACATTTTATATCAGACGTAAATTTCCACACTAATAGCGGAGGCGATAACAGTGTGTCCTTAAAATGTTAACAGACATTACTATTTATTATCTGTATTTATTTTTCGATATGCAGTGATCATACTTCATAATCTGTAAAATATATTATTTTTTCAGGTGACGCATTTAACCCTTTCAACCCTAAGGAACTGGAATGGATTGTGATATGCTAATGTTCCGACCAATCCAATGGTCACAAAATGATTTTAAGATTCGTCCATTTATGAAAAGGGGGTATTTTTGTTCTAAGAAATATGAAAATGACTTGCAAAAAGTGCAGATTCTGATGAGACGGCTCGTTATGAGCCGGCTCATCTGGATCTGCACTTTTTGCTTAAACCGATATAGCGGGATTTCGTGTTCAAATGTTTAAGAGAGTGTTCTCAACACGGGTACAGGTGAATTATTCCGCTAAGGATTGCTTTTCTACTGAGTGTTCTACTGAGTTGCGTATACCGCCATCGGCCATCACTCGGCACACAATAATCTCTCAACTATGAATAACTATACTAATTAATACGTTGCCACACAAATTGCCAAAAAACCTACCACAACCCTTTATAATTACATACACTTCCCGCCGCCAAACCTTTAGAGTGCTTACACATAGTCTTCGCGGACATGAGAGGCATGTGAATGGCGAAATCCCGTACTAATTGTTAAATAGTGCATGATTGTGGGCTACGTGGGTTATATACAGGGGTATATACCATATATTCATTAAAATCGACCCATAAATGTCTGCAACATTCGTAACGGCATGGATTGTTTACGCAGAGGAGAGCACAATACCATCAATAACTTTTTCAATGCATGTTTTAACAAAGTGACTGCATTCGTAGATCTACGATATATTCCGTCGTGCCATAGGCTATATGGCTTCCTTGCGTTTTAAATTAAAATATGAATAATTCCAGCACAAAAATATTTACACAATTCCCAAGCATTTGATTGGCCCGTAGCAAGTCTCTGTCCAAAATTTATATCCCAGTAAACTCCCACGCCGAACTACTTTCCGTAACCGTGAGGCGCAGTTAAAATAATTCTTAAGAAAACGGAAAATAAACACATTTTCTTGATGAATTTATTTCAAATGCTGGAATTATAAGGAATGAATGGCCTTTTTGTGGAATTTATCGGGATATAAACTTGGAAAAGTCGCGGGAATACTGGACGAGGCTTTCCGGCCTTCGTCCAGTATTCCCGCGACTTTTTCAAGTTTATACCCAGATAAATTCCACAAAAAGGCCATTCATTCCTATAATAAAACAACGAAAATGTACTACCTCGTGGCTAATGGCCGTCTTTTTACTCCGTTTGCTCCACCGCTAAACCGTTTCGCCAAAATAAGCCTGCCGCGAACCTTCTACATGCTACCCCGCCCCCGAAAATGGAACGCAAGTCGTCAATAGTTTCCAAGTTGACCATGTTGACGTTCATATTGGTCAGTTTCACCAAGGATATACATTTGGTATTTATAGTATTCGTGTCTCTGGTGTTCACCTAGCAAAATAGTTCCTTCTAAATCACCACTAATTTGTTTAGTTTATTTATATTTTGTATATTTTGTGAGGCGCATATAAATTACGAGTGATGTACGTATGTACTAAAAAAAGGTTATTTGATTTTTATGTGGATATATGCCACTCGTTCCGCCGCACAACTATATTGCTCTCCTGTATAAATGTTTTGGGATGTACACGCAATACGTTGAATGGGCGTTTCAATTATTATTTAATCGGAGGCTAAATAGTTCTCTATGTTTGGTCTGTCACTCCTAAATATCCAACATTGGCTTGCCCATGCTAGTTTTCTGACTATTCCATTGATAAGACAATGAAGATTTTTTTATCTAGAATTGAACAATATTGACAAATTCTGCAGATCCTGATGAGACCACAGGTGGAAGACTCGGGCCTAGGACCCAATAATTTGCTCATTTGAAAAACGTTACCCCAACCACCCATTTCCATACACTATACATTACAGTCTTTTCAAGGTTGGAATCACCTTCGCAAAAATGCCGTATTTTCAGGCTCGCTCAAACACCACATATTTCGATTTTTTCTGCTGAATTATGTCTCTGCTAATCGATAAATGTGTTAGGTCTTCAAATATATTCACTTCAAGCATCTGCTTTTAGCATTTTGTTTGTTAAGGTATGGAAGCATGAATTGACCATCGAGATGAGATGTTGATATAATTTATCGCAACATGTCGACATAAATATCACGACATGTTGACATAACGTGAAACTATGTCGACATGTTGAGATAAATTACGGCGACTTGTTGCGATAATTATCTCAACATGTTGACATATTTATGTCGACAAGTCGTGATAAATATTAACACAACTTCTCAACAAGTCGACATAATGTGTCCAATTATGCCATGAAATTCTGTTATACAAAACTATCACGTCATGACGACACGTTGTGATACTTTATCCCGTTATGTCATTTTATTTTGATTTGCATCCCAACATTTCGACATAACCTTCCGTGAACGTTAGTTTCAGATTTCCTTTGTTATATTCGCAGAAAGATCAATAATGACGTCACGGGAAACCCCGAACTGGAGTATCATAAATACTCCCAAATTAGTTCAACCAATCAGGTGGCGATGCGTGAAGCTGATTGTGCGGGATTCTTTCGGACAGGAGAAATTTCTCTGTAACTGTGGTAGCTAAAATGTGTGTAACTAACAATATACTAAAATGTTTAAAGTGCATATATTTGGGGGCCTGAATGCATTATCTATTGCCAGAGACGTAAGTCAGCAGAAAAATCGAATGTGTTGTGTTTGAGCGAGCCCGAAACTAACAAGTCTGTCTAGGGCGTTTTCCAAAACTATTGTCTACCTTCAAAAGACTGTAATGTATAGTGTATGAGAAGGTGTTGGTGGGGTAACATTTTTTTCAAATGAGCCAATTATTGGGTCATATGCCGAGTCTTCCACCTGTGTATGAGACGACTCATTTGGTGCCCGCTCATCTGGATCTACAGTGTGTTAATATGTTGGCTTTAGAGTCTGTATGGCCGAAACTGTTAACATTTCCCAGACGTGTATTGTATGTCAAGACAACTGTAAATCATGCTCATTATAGGAATGAATGGCATTTTTGTGGAATTTATCGGGATATAAACTTGGAAAAGTCGCAGGAATACTGGACGAAGCGATAACAAATTACAATTTTCGAGAAAAAAAATAAAAATATATATATATATTTTTATTTTTTTATTTTTTTTCGAAAATTGTAATTTTTTAAGGCCTCGTCCAGTATTCCCGCGACTTTTCCAAGTTTATATCCCCGATAAATTACACAAAAAAGGCCATTCATTCCTTATAATTCCAGCATTTGAAATAAATTCATCAAGAAAATGTGTTTATTTTGACAGACGGCAGCCATTTGTTTACATTGACAACACTGACAGCGCACCTGTAGAAAGTAGCTAGGCGTGGGATTTTACTAGGATATAAATTTTGGACAGAGACTTGCTACAGGCAAATCAAATGTTAGGGAATTGTGTAAATATTTTTTGTGCTGGAATTATTTTCTGTTGGTCAACTGTACTGAAGAATATCAAGGTGTATGACCATGCGGTACTACCAACAACAACCAGTACTGAAACTTTCAGAGTCCATCCGATTCAAAGTACGTATTCTTTTATATTGTCCTTATTACGTGACGGATTTTGATGGAATATGGCGCATCAAACGCGTCTTTTTAAGCTGCATTTTGGTGGTCTCTGTACTTTAGCCAAAACTTCCGTCGTATTTGAGAAGAATCGATTTTCGTGTCGGTAAATATCAAATAATACTTACTTTGGAGTGGGCAATATTTCAACACGTTTAGCCACTGTTGTTGTTGTTGTTGTTATAACAACGTGATCATGAACCTTGAATATGCAATGCCTTGACTAATAATGGGCATTTCGGGTCATCATAATGAATTTCATGTAAATGTAATTATTACCTTTATTCAATACAATGTTTCTGTCCTAAGAAACAATATCTATCTTAATTATACTGCACACTAGACATACCAGGGACCCGTTTCACTAAACTTCGTACGATAAAAAATGTCGTACGACGTAAATTTGCTTAACACATTATAGTCCGGCCGAACTTCCAAGGGACTCGGACTTGGCTTATATAGAACTATAGTCTGTTTCACGAAACCTGCCCAAATTTTACGGCCATATAAACAATGCAAAAACAATATTTTTTTCGATACTATTAAATTAAAGCACAATTTAAGAATGAGCCTTCTTTTTATTTCGTGAAATTTGGTCAAATATTGATTTTATTGCGAAAACAAAAATTTCCCCGTGTTAAATCCCCATAGACATCTTCACGGAGTGAAGATGTCTTTGGGGATTTAACATTTTTTTTTTATTTTTAGAATTTCAGAAATACTGGACAGATTTTTAAAATTTAACTTTTGTTTTCTTAGTTAGATCATTTCCAAGCTATCTAGCCAGGTTTCGGAGTCAATTTCAAAAAAAAAGTTTTTTGACTCCTCCCACAAGTCCTCTACCTCTTTTCCCCACATGTTAAATTCCCATAGAGAAATCAATTTTTCGTAATAAAACCAATATTTGACCGAATTTCACGAAATAAAAAGAAGGCTCATTCTTAAATTTTCCTTTAATTTAATGTTATCGAAAATAATATTGTTTTCGAATTGTCTATATAGCCGTACAATTTGGGCAGCTTTCGTGAAACAGACTATAGTTTTTGGTGAGTTTGCATCTTCAGGGCCTATATATATTATTGGAATCTGACGGATGACACCCTGTCACCCTTGAGCAGTTTGCATAAGGCAAGATACCGTACCTAATTTCTCATAATTCTTTTAACAATTTCAAGTCTGCGTTGCAAATTCAATGTCGGCAATGAAATCGAATTAATCAACACATATGCTAATTAAAATGGCCGCCAAGTTAATTTTCGGAATAATACTAGTAATCAAATGCATTATGCAAACTGGAAAAATGAAACTCACGGGTGTTTGTAATGAACACATTGAATTTCCAAAGCATATTTGAACATTTTCAGCCTTTGTGACTAATTTATTTACTATGCACATTATGTGACGGCCATCTTAAATGCTATTTAAGATAAAACCACACATAATGACGTTTTAACTCATTGTGTTTAATGAAAAGCCACGTAATACACGACTGTGTAAATAGTACATTTACACTATTCTGTAGCCTATTTCCCCAACATTGCAAAGTATACTTATCTAGCAAAGTATAATTTGAGGGACAAATTTTCAATTTTAGGATAAATTTATTATTAATTTTTATTAACTGAATGTATTACATTATCACAGCCATTTTGGCTGTGATAATGTAATACATTCAGTATAATAATTATACTTTTAATTATCAAATAGATTCAGTCGTTAGTTCTATATGAAATAATGTATTTCAGGAAAAATAAATGATTACTCCGTCAAAGTATAATTTGCTAGAAAAGTATACTTTGCAATGTTGGTGAAATCGGCTACAGAGGCAAATACTTGGATTTATGTTTTTGAACAGCCATCTTGGACGCCATCTTCAATTTTGGATAATACACAAGGATTGCAGAGTGTCATCTGTCATCTGTCGGATTTCAATAATATACGGTCTGAAGATGCAAAATCATGTATTGTAGGGGTTACATTTTATTGTTTCAACCATGTCATTAATATACACAAATAGCAATTCATTATTTGAATGACGGATTTTAATAATGCTTAAGTATTTCTCAAAGTATTAACAAAAATGTTTCGTCAACTGAAATTCATATGTATTCGTACAATGCATTTTATGGTGTACACTAATTATATTTTATAAGATATCGACAGCCGTCGTAATTATTTTTTATCACCAGTACTGACACGAAATTGACATAGTAGTTGATACGTGAAAACGGACACTTTAGATGTAAAACACCCAGGTGGAATAGTTACATAATTACCTAATTATGTAACTATTCCACCTGGGTAAAAATACATATTTACGGAAATTAAGCGGGTACCCGCTTAATTTCCGTAAATATGTATTTTTACATAATTTGAAGGCACCCACATGTTAATGTCATTCATTAATGCTATATGTTTCCACCTACGTACAAAGGTCATCAAGTCTGAACCATTCTACCAAAGAATTCCCAAAATAGGCTAGTAATATCAATGTTGCTGTCAATTTTAGTTTTGCACTTACGAACTTTTTAGTCGTACGACGTTTGGTGAGACTGATCGCAATTCCAATAAGCCCCATTTCTCCAGTCACATATTTCAGTAATTCTAATAGCCGTTGCTCGAATGGCTCCATGTCATGTCAACATTCGGACGGCCATTCACACTCAGTACCGATACACCTTGGCGGCTAGGCATACTCGGCATGCTAACACGTTGGCGACTAGGCATAGAAATTCTCTGGCGGCTAGGCATACTCGGCTTGGAAACATGCTGGCGGCCAGGCATATGAATGTTGTAGCTAGGCATGTCAATATGCTGTTTGCTAGGTTTTTCAATTTTCGGGATGCTAGGCATGACAATATGCTGTTTGCTAGGCATACTCGGCATGTCAATGCTAGAAATACTCGGCAAGTCAATACGCTCGATGCTAGGCAAATCAATGCGGGAACTAGGTATGATAACACGAGGGCGAGATATGCTAACTCCAGAAATACTCGGCATGCTAACAGGCGTGATGCTAGGCTTAGAAATATGGTCGAGGTTAGGCTTGTGAATATGCTTGCGGCTAGGCATGCTAATTTGATGGATTTTTGGCATGTGAGGGTGTGAGTGTCTCCCGCCGTGTTTCCCGTGTTTCCCGCCTTTCCCGCCACCGAATCCGCCGTGCTGATGGTGTCCACGATGTCCATGGTTGTGGCTTCCTGAGCTCGTCTCATCATCTAAAATGTACAAATGGCGATCAGTACACAGTGTGTAAAGTGGGTCAATCGGAAGGGAATTTTAGACGCACTTCTATATACAGTTTGATTTATATCGACGGGAATTTTGAGGCATTAAAGCGCAGGTACCCTGGGATATTATATATAATATCGCAGTTCGACGACACCGACCTGACAGGTGTAATGCGTTTCGGGGTTATTTCTAGAATTATGTACATACTACAGTGGAACCTTTCAAAACCGGACACCCTGGGAGGTCCCCAGGGTGGCCGGTTTAGAGATGTTCCACTGTAAATCAGACATTTGAATTTTTGAATGACGTCATAGGGTCAGACACAGTCACACGTGAACACTGTGCGTCCACCTTCTATACTACTACTAAGCCAAGCCTTGCGAACATGAACAGGCATAATCATCAGAGATAGATGACAATTACACCAACACAATTAAAGGTACATGCCCTGAGTGGGCATGTACCTTTAATTGTGTTGGTGTAATTGTAGGCACAACATGTAAGTGTATAATTGTGTCAATATTCTACCAGTTCGAGTACCCACTATACAGATATAATCATTTAGCAATGTGTATTTTACTGATAGTGACGCGCGGTGGTATCAGGCTATTTTCATATGCAAATGAGGCACGATAGTTTTTAATTATTTTTACTAATTAAATGCGTCACCTCAAAAAATTATATTTTTGACATTATAAAGTATGATCATTGCACATCAAATGATAACTCATACAGAGAATAAATAATAATGTTCGTTAACATTTTAAGGAAACACGGTTATCGCCCCTGATAACAGTGTGTGACGTTACGTCTGATATTAAATGTATAATAATGCATATCAATACGTGGGGTAATGGTGAATGAATGTTTATTTTGCCAGAAAATGTCTTAGATGATGTCTCTGATATAAAGAACATTTTGTGTCTACTGAGTGGGCATGTACCTATAAGGATACAAAGACTGCCTACGTGTCCGGTTATACTGTCTACTGAGTGGGCATGTACCTTTAAGGATACAAAGACTGCCTACGTGTCCGGTTGTACTGTATACGATGTATATTCCATAGGCGGCGGAAGCCGAACATCATTGGGGGGCCCAATTTTGAGGGCCTGAGGGGCCCGATAGTGCTAGGGGGGTCCGGGGGCATGCCACCCCCCCCCCCCCGATTTTTTTTGAAATCCAAGTGGTGTGAAACGGCATTTCCTGCATTCTCAGCAAAGTTTGAGCACATTCTATTACTCTCATTTGTTACTCTCTAAATTAGTCTACTTAGTCAAAAATAATTCTGTAAATTTTGGATTTTGGCCCCTCGCTTCCGCCGCCCCTGTATTCTATAGGAGTTGGTGGGTTGGTGGAGTAATCAACTTGAGTCAGCCAGTTTCTGTGAAACACTCGGACATAGGACACAGTAAATGGGATGACAAAACTGCTAGAATTGTTAATGAAATTGATATTCAATATACAGTTCAGTATACGATGGAGTGATGATGCGCTTATGAAATAACTACTGTTTGTTCCACGTTTTTCTGCCGAAATTCCATGAAATTTCCATGAAATTCCATCAAATATTGATTTTATTGCAAAATATAACTTTTCTTTTCATAGTTACATCATTCCCAAGCTATCTACTGTCTGTTCCACGTTTTTCTGCCGACGAACATTTAGCTATTAAGCACATTAAATCATCGAAAAACTATTTAAATGTAAGTACATGTAGTTTTTCACCAATAACAAAAAAAGTCACCCTCCCCAAAACATTTGTTTGATGAAATTCCATCAAATATTGATTTTATAGCGTAAAAACGATTTTCCTATGGGAATTTAACAGAAAGGGAAGAAGAAGCAGTGGGGATGAGTAACACAACGAAACAATGTGGAAATTGACTTCGAAACCTGTCTAGATAGCTTGGAAATGATGTAACTAAGAAAACAAAAGTTAGATTTTGAAAATCGGTCCACAAATGAAAAGTAATTAAAAAAAATATCGATTTTTAGCCCCCATGTTAATTAAATTCTCATAGGAAAATAATATTTTGGCAATAAAATCAATATTTGATGGAATTTAAGAAGATTGGGGAGGGTGACTTTTTGTTATTGATGAAAAACTAATTACATTTAAATATCTGTTAGATTTAATGTGTCTAATAGCCAAATGTTTGTCGGCACAAAAACATGGAACAGACAGTAGAGACTATAATACAGTGAAACCTCTCTAAACAGACAGTAGAGACTATAATACAGTGAAACCTCTCTAAGCCGGACACCAAGGAAATATCTGTGATATTGTTTTTGAGTTCCATGATCATTTATCTCAGGTGATAATGCCTGTTCATGATCGCATAGCACATACCTATGGCTCAGAATGATTAATTGCATTATATGCAGTGTAACCTCTCTAAACCGGACACCCTGGGAGGTACAACCTCTCTAAACCGGACACCCTGGGAACCTCCCAGGGTGTCCGGTTTAGAGAGGTTTCACTGTACAGTAGGCTAAAACCTCGCTAAACCGGACACGAAGGCAGTCTATGTATCGTTAAGTGTATGGGTTTTATTGTCATCTATCTCTGATGATAATGTCTGTTGAAGTTCACAAATAACATATGCATCCCTTGGCATAGTGATCTATCTGATTTACAGTGGAACCTCTCTAAACCGGACACCCTGGGGACCTCCCAGGGTGTCCGGTTTAGAGAGGTTTCACTGTAGTTGTGTTGATTTAATAAGCCTGGTTTCTTATGAAATTAGAAAACTCATTTAATAAATACATCATTGTTGCGTTTATTACTAAATCAGTAAACTCGTTTCATAAATACAACATTAAATCATCACTCTTGCACGATCCGTTATTGTTTGACCATAGCTGTAGACAATGCTCATTCCGGGGCACCGCGTACTGCCTGACTGCAGCCCCGGAACATGTGTAAATAAGCTGAATGGAGCAGATTATCAAAGTACCGAAAGTACTGTATATAATTATGCTCAATATATGCTCAAATTACACGATATTTCCAACGGAAATGTAACAATAACGTTCGACCATGTCCAGCAGTGGGTAAATGTTTACCGTGGCACTCGGGAATTGTTTGAACCCGCGGCCTACGGCCTTGGGATTCAAACAGTTCCCTCGTGCCACGGCAAACGTTTACCCACGGCTGGACATTGTCGAACTTTATATTTATCAAACCCATTGATTAGGCAAGAACGCGGCATTGCTTCGATCCTTATGAAATCTGCGTCATTTCATTAAATACGTTTACAAAATTTATAATAGTCAAACGTTGACAAAATGGTCAGAGTACACACGCGTGTACTTTGAAAATTGTGTCACCTTTTGACGCCACTTACGGAAATTATTGTAAATTTTGCAAACGTATTTCATGAAATTACGCAGATGTCCGAAGGTACAAAATCACGTGGCGTGTCTCAATTATGAGTGGTGATTTGAACACATTTTGATGTTTATTGAACACATTTTGATACTGATTTCATAAGGATCGAAGCAATGCCACGTTCTTGTCTAATCCTTTTGACGCCATTTACGGAAATTATTGTAAATTTTGCAAACGTATTTCATGAAATTACGCAGATGTCCGAAGTTACAAAATCACATGACGTGTCTTCATTATTATAAGATCCTGTAGATATATGTATTAAACTCATTGACTGAGTTCATCACTAGACATAACATTGCCTCGTTTGTTATTAATCAGTACACTGGTTCAACTATATATAGAAAAAATATCCGGCAAGGCTGAATAATTTCTTTATTTCTCATCAGAAGTATATGTTGTGACCACTCATTTGAACCGTCTCGCCGAGACGGTTCAAATGAGTGGTAACAACATATACTTTGGTTCAGAAATAAGGAAAATAGATAGAGAATAGTAGGTTAGTGCCGTGAATGGGAAAAAATATCTGGCAAGGCTCAGGAAACGGGATGGGCGAGGCTCTACCGAGCACATCCCGTTTCTGTGCCGCGCCAGATATTTTTCCCCATTCACGGCACTAACCTACTATTCTATTTATCCCGTGAACACCTACAAATGGCTTTAAAATGCAAAAATAGTATTGGCTGGATATCAAAAATGTTTCACGGCACTGTGTTTCACGGCACATACGCACTGTGTTGACGGGATAAATAAGTGAGAAGAGGCTCACGTATACCCCCGGCCGTCGCCTGGACCGACAAACAAAAAGTCTAACGCAAATAATTAAAAATCCTTAACGCAAATTTCTAAGTAATTTGATCTTCACCTTGGACATGAATGCCACATGGGTGTGGTATGAAATGAAACTACGGCTACGGATGATGATAATGAAGTATATGAAGTTTGAAGTCAATTCGACCTACCGTTGCATAGATAATGGGTACCCAAAACGTTAACGCAAATCTTACGGACAAAACTTTCTAAGTAATTTGACTTTGACCTTGGACATGAAGGTCGCATGGCTGTGGTATTGAATGAAAATGTGAATAATGATAAGGAAGTATATTAAGTTTGAGGTAAATCCGACTTACTGTTACAGAGACAATGGGTACCTAAAAGCTTCCACGTGGACAGACGGACGGACGTACATGCAATTACGAAAACGATATACCCCTTGGCATACTACCTATGTATGGCGCGGGTATAGCGAACACAATATAAAACATTACTCATTTAAGATCATGTATATATTAAGCGTATCGACTTATTTCATAAGAACACGGCACTGCTTCGTTTCTATGAAATCAATAAACTCGGACAATAAACAGTACTCTGGGCCGTATCCAATCATCACCCAGTCCCGTACTCACCCCCATTAACCCTTTCAACACCACAGGCCTGCATAGTGGTATTAGCAAAAGTGTAGATCCAGATGAGCCGGCTCGTGACGAGCCGTCTCATCAGGATCTGCACCTTTTGCAAGTAATTTTCATAATTTTGTTCATAAATGGAATGGTCTGACAATCATTGTGTGCTAACTGGATTGGGTTACAAAATTAACACATCAAAATCCATTCCAGTTACCTAGGGGTGAAAGGGAAATCTGCCGAGGTCTGTCCGTGGATGTGCAAAAATAATGTTAGCCCTTGTCGCCGTCGATAACGCACCCCCCCCCCCCCCCCCCTAGATTAATTCCTGCGTACGGGCCTGTCACTAATGTAAGACCCTGCATTACCTTCTATTACATATCCATTCCCTGTTTAGTTGTCAACTGTCGACGCCATCAATATAATTATGTCTACTTTACAGTGGTTACACAAGGGGAGGACAATAGAACCCCCTACTGTTCACCCACCCCAAGTATCACGTGTGAACAGCAGGGGGTAATACAGACGCCCTATTTACATACCCGACGAACTTGAATACCCGCGTTCTTCAATCTCCAATGCCCTTCCCGTGACGTTTGGGATCAGGGATACCCAGAACACGACAACCACCGCTATCAGTAAGAGACACGACTGAAAGTAAAACAGTTGAATGGGTCGGTGGAAGAAGGGGGCTAACTCCATGACGGAGTTAGCCCCCTTCTTCCATTGACACATTCATTTACAAGACAAAATATGAAAGTGAATGGATTGAACGTACCAGCAAGAGTTAATGTCATTTAGGGACTGAGCTTCGGTTTCAAGTCCGAAAGCCCATAATTACGAGTCAAGGAATCAAGATTTATCCCGTCAACACAGTGCGTATGTGCCGTGAAACACGGTGCCATGAAACATTTTTGATATCCTGTCAATGCGACCTAATCACTGCGTATGAATAAGTGCGGTTGTCATACGAGTCGATTCTCCTAGTTCGAGTACGAGTTATTTTATTTTGCATTTTAAATCTATTTGTAGTGTTGACGGGCTAAATAGAATAGTAGGTTAGTGCCGTGAATGGGAAAAATATCTGGCGCGACACGGAAACGGGATGGGCTCGGTAGAGCCTCGCCCATCCCGTTTCCTGAGCCTTGCCAGATATTTTTTCCCATTCACGGCACTAACCTACTATTCTCTGTCTATTTTCCTTATTTCTGAACTAAAGTATATGTTGTGACCACTCATTTGAACCGTCTCGGCGAGACGGTTCAAATGAGTGGTCACAACATATACTTCTGATGAGACACAAAGAAATTGGAAAAATGGGAATGGGAAAAATATCTGGCGCGGCACGGAAACGGGATGGGCTCGGTAGAGCCTCGCCCATTCAGTTCCATTATATGATGCACAAAAAGCCTTAATTTACATGCTTTATGGACACGTTAAATTTTCATTTTAAAGCCTTATGACTTCCGCGAAGAATCACACCGTGTAAAACTTATGTTTTAAGTACTCGAACATGCTACATTGACTGGACTCGAGTCTTCGGCAAAGCCGTTTCAAACATATTGAAGGAATTTCTACGAAAACAAAATAATAAAAATAAATAGGTAAAAATGTTTAAAAATCAATATGTTGGTATAATAATCCAGGAAATAAATACCTTCATTTCGTTGTTTTGATGGCTCAAACTGTAAAATCTGTTTCAGAATTTGAAAGTGCTTAAGTTGGTCTTCCAAACTATAATGAAGCGAGCCAGGAGCTGGGCGCAGTGCGTATATACTGCGCATTTCAATGCGCATACTTTAATATTTGCGCCACCTGTACAGAAAAGCAAAGGACATTTTGGCATATGTCATGTGTGTGGCCAGTGTAGATCATCATGATAGTTCATATACAAACATTGATTAAAACTTTTATTCAGAGGTATACACAACACCCAGTTGACAGAATGGCGACCAGTGTAGGTACATATCAGACCGCACGAATGCGCAGGCTGGTCTCGGGCTACACTGGTCGCACACGTCGTATTAAATGTCAATTTTCTCAGTAAAAGCCAATTTGAGAACTAGGCGAAGAGTATTAGGGTTGAGATCAGAAAATAAATAATCCAAAACTGATTTTTTCAGAAAATGACCAAAATATGATTAGTAATAACATATCAAAACTCCCCAAGAATCCCACTGGAGCTTAATCCAGGAATCAAGATGGCGTCCAAAATGGCCGCCAAAATGACAAAAATCATAACTAGTGCAAAATGCAATTAACCAATCAGGATACAAATGTGCCGAAAAGTGCTGAATATAACTAATGAATCATAATAATTTAAATTTTTAAAACAAATGCAATACAATCAAAATGGCGTCCAAGATGGCCGCCAACAACACTTAAATCACTAAACTGAGCAAACATGTGGAACGTTTAGAATATCTATTTTCGAATATTGTGGTTATTAGGAGACATTCCAGCTACACAATAGATTTAATATATATTTTATATATTATGTTATGTGAAATGATATCAAAGATGGCCACCAAATCGCGTGAAATGTCGTAAAATTTGTAAAATATATAACATTTACCCTAATTACAATATTAGGATTTGTTATATGGGTCATTCGGAGAAATTTGAACAATGCACATGTACATGTAATGCATACTTTACATAATATATTATGCAAAATGATATTCAAGATGTCCACCAAATTTTGAGAAATATCGCAAAATGACTTACATCTATATACGGCAAATCAGCACAGGAAAATGGAGAAAATCAACACCTTATTGTTATTTCTGCTTGAAACATGTATCAAATTGACATACTTTGTTCATTGCAGCATTAACAAGCACACTTATGTTTGTAACTGCATAGCTAATTGGAATAACCTGCTAAATTAGCGAACTTATCAGTAACTTTTAAACAAACCGCCATTGAAATTATCGTCACGCAGCAGCACATTGAATTTATCTTTGATATATATTGGTAGTTTAACTAACAAATAATGGTACCTAGAAATATAATACTTGTGAATACTTAAATCGATTTGTTTATGGTAGTTGGGCAGCATTACAAAACAAATTGTATACGTGAGATGATAGCAGCTACTACATTATATTATCAGTTGGTAGTTCCATTCGCGCGGATAAACATGATTAATCGTTCGAGTTTGAAGTATCCATTTATTTTACAACACTGCACTCACTCATTATGACCATATTTACCGAATCAACAATAATATAACGTACAATAACATGCAACATTCACATTCTAATTTCATCCCACTTTTTGACATCTGCATGAACTGTAGCCTATTTCATCAACATTCCAAAGTATACTTATCTAGCAAAGTATACTTTGAGGGAGACATTTTCAATTTTAGGATAAATTTATTAATTTTGATTATACTGAATTTATTACATTATCACAGCCATTTTGGCTGTGATAATGTAATACATTCAGTATAATAATTCTGCATACGTTTAATCATCAAATATACGCAGTAGTTAGTTCTATATGAAATAATGCAGTTCAGGAAAAATAAATGATTACTCCCTCAAAGTATACTTTGGTAGATAAGTATACTTTACAATGTTGGTGAAATCGGCTACAGGTATGACATGCATACCACCACCATATTATTCCCATGCATAATGTAACCATACAAAATGATTGTTATTTGTTATGTGTATCCCTTGTCTAGAGCGATGATTGAATCGAGTCGATTCATACTGTTTGTTTGCAATATACTATGCCGTATTACATGTATCAGATGAGACATGTTTCAACACGTTCTGATATGCAAAAGAAAACATTGGTACTGAGGGCCAAATCAGGGATATCACGATCCTGGTAAGGATGGCATGTGCCGCTAACATACCCGTCTCATGCTCCCAGCCAACCACTCCACAACTTATCAGTTAGAGTAAACATGTTCCCACGGACATGAGACTATTTAAACGTCGGTTGTCAACATCGAACTTCAAGGGAATGAGACATGGGCAGTGTGTCACATACTTCCATATAAATGAAAGTTCAGCATTGTATGATATTAAAAGTGTGTACTTATATCATGTATGCATTACAATGCAATCCATATGCATTACACATAATATATAAATCCCTGGTAAACACCTGAGAAGGTCATGCTATCTGACCTTTGATTGGTAACATATGTTACGTATTATAATGTATCTGAAATATGTATCTTACAATGTAAGATCTGACAATATCATAATATAAGCTGATACGTTGAAGGTAGGCATACATGCATACAAACATAGACTGGCAGGCAAAATGACAAGTGTTTCCTCACAAATAATTATTTATTTCACATGAAATGTAAACGCTATGTCTACAATGTACTCGTATATAAATGTAATTACGGTAAAATGAAGATCCTTCTGAAACATTTTACACAACTTTATAGTTAATGCGAATTAATTCCAGAAGAAAGAGCTAAAGCAATTGTTTGTAGAGCCCATCGTGGAAAGCGAGACATAGTGATCATGGTGACATATGTACGTCCGTCCGTGGGAGTATCCATCCGAAATGTACATCACTTATATCTCTCCAATCATAATCAGATTGCGTTATAACTTTTTTTAGCAAACTGTCCAGTTCTTTTTTTAAATTACCTTATATGTGAATCTGCAACACTAAGTCGCGTCAACTTGAAACGTCAAACGTGTTTTTTGTTACCATACATTCCGTAGACCATGCATTTGGCCTTCTTACACAAGGTCAAAGTCAAATTACATTGAGTTAACTGTTTTACGAATTTTTACTTAAACGTTTTATGTACCCTGTACATGTATATATAACCACATATATACAACCTGAAACAATCACCAAACATCGGGACTGTCAAAATACGCTCGGACTACCAACTGCCTAGGCAGGCTCAACATGCGGGATGTGGCCTTCTGTTATGCATATTGGACGTTTTCACGTTTTGGCGGCCATCTTGGACGCCATATTATTTCTAATATAAAATTATTGAAGCTTTAACAATAGTAAATGTGACGCCAAAACAATTAAAAATCAGTCTTTATTATATTGTGAAGAAAATGTAACTTTTAAATATTTGTTGGCAATCTTGGCAGCCATCTTGGATATTTGAAAGGTTAGGCGACTCACAATTATTGGAAATGTTAATATATACATTGTTCTGTGATATGCTGTCACCCTATGTGTGAATATGTTTATTATAGTCACCGTAATGTGTTTAATATATTTATGGCAGCCAAGATGGCTGCCATATCATAAATGTATTAAACATATTAAGGTGACTATAATAAACATATTCACACATATGGACGCCATCTTGAATTCTGGATTAAGATCCAGCGGGATTCTTGGGGAGTTTTGATATGTTTCTCCTAATGATAGTCCGCACCTACACTGAAAAATTCAGCTTTGGCTTATTTTGTTCCGATCTTTGGCGATGTTATGTCTACTGTCTGTTCCACGTTTTTCTGCCGACGAACATTTGACCATTACACACATTAAATGTAAAAAATATTTAAAAGTAAGTACATTTTCATCAATAAGAAAAAAGTCACCCTCCCCAAACAAAATTATTTGATGAAATTCCATCTAATATTGATTTTAATGCGAAAAAAACTATTTTCATGGTATGTTCACGTAGGCAGATATTTACCTCACGTGGCACATTCGAAGTCTACAACTGTTGCACCGAGATTTGCATACTCGCATACGAGGGGTGATCTAGAAATGCCCGGACTGCATGTGATAACAAAAATACGTGTTTATGAAACTTGGACATGTCGAAGAATAGTTTTCGTCTATCAGGCGACGCTGTATGCAGAACCAATACCCCATATACCTTCGATTATGTTGCCCTGGTAACCTAATGTAACGTTAATAAGAGCAACATTGCATATATATAGACTGTTAACTATTTTATCATTAACATGTCCAATTTTCAAATATATGAACATTTCATTATATAGAGCCAGTCAGGGAATTTCTGGTTCACCCCTCGTAGTTCAGTAAATGTACTAAAATAGTTATCAAACATGGATTCGGCTTGCTTCGGCTTTCTTCATCAAACAGGGATTTGGCTTGCTTCGACATTCTTTATCTAACAGGGATTCGGCTTTCTTCATCACACAGGGATTCGGCTGGATTCGGCTTTCTTCATCAAACAGAGATTCGGCTTGCTTCGGCTTTCTTTATCTAACAGGGATTCGGCTTGCTTCGACTTTCTTTATCAAACAGGGATTCGGCTTTCTTCATCACACAGGGATTCGGCTTGCTTCGGCTTTCTTTATCTAACAGGGATTCGGCTTGCTTCGACTTTCTTTATCAAACAGGGATTCGGCTTTCTTCATCACACATGGATTCGGCTGGCTTCGGCTTTCTTCATGAAACAGAGATTCGGCTTGCTTCGACTTTCTTTATCAAACAGGGATTCGTCTTTCTTCATCACACAGGGATTCGGCTGGCTTCGGCTTTCTTCATCAAACAGAGATTCGGCTTGCTTCGGCTTTCTTTATCAAACACGGATTCGGCTTTCTTCATCACATAGGGATTCGACTGGCTTCGGCTTTCTTCATGAAACAGAGATTCGGCTTGCTTCGGCTTTCTTTATCTAACAGGGATTCGGCTTGCTTCGGGGTTTTATTTTCTCAAACAGGGATTCGGATTGCTTGGACTTTCTTTATCAAAGAAATCAGAATTCGTGTGGGTGGTAAAGCAATCCGATGCAAGCCGATTCCCTGTGGGTGACGTATATTTAATATGCATGCCCACCTGTTTAACGGAACAGCAGTGAGAAGGCACTCCTGAGAAATGTCAATTGATATGACCCTGCGCGATGAACACATACCACACATGTTTTACATTCTACACTATGATTAGGATATACATTGTTTGCCAGTTTGTCATCTGTCAATCGCTGGTATAAACATATTATAAGTAAGTAAGTAATTTATTTATTATAGTGACATGTGTAAACAATATATATATATATATCGCAATGTTTAAGAGTCGGTATTCAGATACACCCGGCCCTATGGGCTTATATGTCACTTTTACCACAATTCATGAATATGTACATATACATAAATAAATACGCTCATGCATTGTCGCAGTTATACCTTACAGTGTATATGTCTCCATGTGGGAAAGGGTACATCACGGCACGTACAATAAACGCTGATTCAGATCGAATATGTTTAGGGGACCACGTCGACGCCATTAGATTACTGAGATAATCTGGTTTAATCAATATTTGCAACTACCGTGATGTACTCTTTTCCACCCAGCGGACATATACAAGTCCTAATAACTTATGATGACCGTGTGTGTTTCCAAACATTGTAGTTCCAAGAATGTAGTAATACATCTCTCCATGCTTTAACCTTATCGACCCTGGAAGGCGGAAATGGTCGTCTGCGGCGCATCAGAATTGTCACCAATGGAGACGATTCTAGTGAGTTGCTAAAGCAGAAATAAATACAAAATGTCAAAATTATTAAACAAAATAAGCAGACGACAAAATTATATTCAGGGTTATAAGGGTTAAATCTCACATTGAACTTATGAATATGAATATTGTGCAAGTGTGTATAAACAATATGGCCACTGATCGCTCCGTATACTTGTGCGGGTTGATTTGAGGTCACATTGGTAAGATTAATAATTTGCTATTGATACAAGAATAATCTACGCATGTGCATTGCTTTAACCAAGAATTTCGCAGTTTTACGAGGATATTGTGTCACCAGAATTGTTAATTGTGTTTCTTTGCTTAACATGACGAAAGATTGTCTGTCATTTACTGTAGCGTATAATTCATCTCTAACGCCAGTATAATGGGTACACTGTGTGAGGAAATGTAGCTCGTTTTCTACTTGTCCGTTATCACATATTTTGCAAAGACGTTCATCGGGTGATTCGCCCACATACCGTTCACAACTTTCGTACCGTCTGTATATTATTCGGCCATTCATTAGCATAGACATTGAGCAACTCGGACTGAGCTAACTGTAGATTACACGCTTGTTTGTACGTCCTGAATGCCTAATTTCAAACATATATGTTTGATTTCCGATGACCAGTTGTTTTTACACTTTTGGTAGTATTTGGTTATATTAAATAATAATTTTACATTAATTTTAGGTATACAAGCAGTGCAAGAGGATTGGAAAAGAGCTCCAGATAAGTTTTGTGTCTAAAGAGTATAATACCCCCAGATTTTAAAATTTACTTATTTGAGCTGCAAAAAGCAAACAGTGTTTGCTTTTTGCAGCTCAACTAAGTAAATGACTTACTTTATTACAGTATTGTCACTACTCAATTTGAAAACAAACGCGTATTTTCACATTGCTGTGCTTTGTACTCCAACTTTTGATAATCAATGCGTTTCTGCTAAGATAAATGCGTAAAATACGCCAATACACAGCTTATCTGGAGCTCTGTTGGAATGAAATACTGCTGTCTTATAGAGAGAGTCCTCTCCTGCCAATCATGTGTGCAGATCCTAAACATTTGACTGTAGAAATTAGTATACATGTGAAATGTGTAGATTCAGATCAGCATGTGCTACCATAGATCACTACAGTCTGATCAGTAACCGATTTCATCAAAATTGCAAAGTATACTTATCTAGCAAAGTATACTTTGAGGGAGTAATCATTTATTTTTCCCGAAATGCATTATTTCACATAGAACTAACCACTGCATATATTTGATGATTAAAAGGACGCAGAATTATTATACTGAATTTATCACATTATCACAGCCAAAATGGCTGTGATAATGTAATAAATTCAGTATAATACAAATTCATAAATTTATCCTTAAATTGAAAATTTCTCCCTCAAAGTATGCTTTGCTAGATAAGTATACTTTGCAATGTTGGTGAAATAGGCTACAGGGCTTTGATCAGTATTGAGACTTCAGTAATATGCTGGAATGTCAGAAGTCTGGAGATCTACAAATGCCATAATGTCTCGAGTCACATCCCATCGGCACAGTATGATCAGGATCTGCACTGTTCGCTATTCCATCAATGAACCACCCGTCATTCTTCTAACAAGCAATGGAGATCGTTATCAGGATACCGGAGTGTGCTATTTGGTCAGGAGCTACACTGGTCACAAACCACATACGCCCCCATTATCCAGTCACAGCTACACGTGTTGCTGCGTGGCATGTATTAATCCAGCTGTTCAATTGTATTTACATACGGGTCGGGCTGTGAAATTACCACGTTCATTGCATATCGCCTATGCCCATTTAAATATTTCGAAAACAACCCGTATGTTTAACATAATTATGACGTTGGAAGTTGGTGATCAGTTTTACCCTTAGACCGCTACGCACAACAGTTGTCGTCTGCTGTTGCTGTTACATCTTGCCTAATTTCTTAATAAAAACATGGTTTGACAGCACTTCAGAATCATTTCCAATGGAAATGATTCTGAAGTGCTGTGAAAGCATGTTGTCAATTATTCTAAAGTGCTGTCAAAGCATGTTTTTGGTGATAACAATGGAAGATAAACAGCAGACGACAAAAAAAATAAGATAACGGTCTAAGGGTTAATATGATAATCAACAGTTGTCGTCTGCTGTTGCTGTTATATCTTGCCTAATTTCTCAATAAAAAAACATGGTTCGACAGCACTTCAGAATCATTTCCAATGGAAATGATTCTGAAGTGCTGTCAAAGCATGTTGTAAATTATTTTAAAGTGTTGTCCAATCATGTTTTTGATGATAAAAATGGAAAATAGAAAATAAACCGCAGACGAAAAAAAATTAAGATAGCGGTGTAAGGGTCAATTTTGCATTTGCCAATGAATTCTGCTACATTTCGACGCCATTTACTAGGAGTAAATATGATTTTCGAAAATAATATCAGCGGAAAAAATTGTGATGCGAATAAGGAATGTACTTATAGAGCCAGATCTGTATGCGTTTGTCAAATAATAAATTTCTCTGGATCTCATATTACCTCCCTTATTGTATTGCCATTTTTCGTCGAAATTGATCTGGAAAAAAATGAGATATGTCCATAAATTATGTCGAAAATTGACAAAACAAGAAATGTGGCCTGTCGGCGCACCAATGCCCCTGGTGGCAGATTGGAGAAACGGTGGAAACGTTAATTTTATCCCGTCAACACAGTGCGTATGTGCCGTGAAACACGGTGCCGTGAAACATTTTTGATATCCTGTCAATACGACCTAATCACTGCGTATGAATATGTGCGGTGGCTGGGATTATTTTTTTTGCATTTTAAAGACATTAGTAGGTGTTGACGGGATAAATAGAATAGTAGGTCAGTGCCGTGAATGGGAAAAATATCTGGCGCGGCTCGGAAACGGGATGTGCTCGGTAGAGCCTCGCCCATCCCGTTTCCTGAGCCTTGCCATATATTTTTCCCATTCACGGCACTAACCTACTATTCTCTATAATTGATTTTATTGCGAAAAAACGATATCCTATGGGAATTTAACATGGGGAGTCAATTTCCAAATGTTTTCGTTTTTTGATCCTAAAGGATAAAAAAAATATAAAAAATATGGAAATTGACTCCGGAACCTGTCGAAATGATGTAATTAAGAAAACAAGAGTTAGATTTTGAAAATCGGTTACAAATAAACAAATACTTTAAAAAAATCTATGTTTTTCCCCCATGTTAAATTCCATCAAGGGATATAGAAGTTATGACAGGAATGAGAAGCTCAAGCAAACTTATTAATATGTGAACAAGTTTAAAGTTGTCAAGGTGAAAAGGTTAAGGTCATATTAAGGACAACATGGATGTGTGGCATTTGTCCACAGGTATACTGTGTTGAAATATTTAAGTAATCCTTCAAGGGATATAGAAGTTATAACTTCGAAACTTCGGCGAACTTATGAATGTGCCGGACACACGGACGGACACACAGTCCAAACACTATATGCCTCCGGCTCTACCTAGACCGGGGGCATACAAATCAGAGCTCAGTCATGTGGAATTCCGCATGATCTCTGGATTTTGTTTGCCAATTTTCGCACTTATTGATGGAAAATATGAGTGGTAAAAAATAAAATTTATGTCGTTTGAACGTAGTGAATTAGAAATAAAAAGAAATTCTCTGGCGGTCGGCGGGACAACCTTATACAATGTTCAGAATATTGATTGATGGTAACCCACTTGCGCGTGTTCAGTCGTGCATGTTTTCGCGCCAAGCGTGGTCACCAGGTGTGACCACTGGCGGAATATTGTCATTCAAGTGTTGACCGACACTAGAGCGCCACGTATTTTTTTTTCGCAATGGTATAAATATGGTAGGAATCAATTTATTTGTGTAGTTATTTAGGACAGGTTATTGGATAGTATGTGTTTGTAGTAAAAAATGTGTGTTTCCCAAATGTCGCATGCTTGTCTAAAATACATGTACTATACAATGATGTATTTTGCTTGATTAAATGCTAAATATAAGTGAGTGTTGTGTTTTGTATAAGGTTCTTCCGGGGTGGGGGGGGGGGGCGGAGGGGCTGGGGGACGGCCAGAGAAAATCGGGAAAATCGGGCAATGCGATAAGGGCGGTAATACTAGAGACTGGCTCAAATATACATAATGTATGTGATTTGAATATTTTCAATAAGAAACGAATAACTGCGCAATAGTGGTGGCTGATCTATGGGAAGTACACTTGTCACACGACAAAACATGGCTATCATAAGTCATAAGTTTGCACTTACATTTTAGTCGTAAGAAGTTTAGTGAAACGGGCCCCTGACCGGTGTAGAACCAGATGAACCTGCGCTTCCGCGAAGTCTGATCCAGTTTTACACCTCTCCCTATACGGTTTTCAAAAGGCCTGTCAACAGCTAATATCATTTTAGGCCGGGTCATATGGGGCGAACCCCGTATTTGACTTGTACATATGGGAGGCATGGGCGGATTCATGGGTGGGGGGGGGGGGGGCGGCCCCGGCGCCCCCCCCCCTCTAACATTCGTCGAGTAAAGATTGTTTACAAGTTACAAGGCACGTTTCATGCCAAGTGCCATGTATTCCATGCATTTTTCGGTCGTTTTCTTATTGTTTCAAAATTTAAACGTTTTCAATCAAAAATCATGTCCAACATACTGTGACAGTGTCAATATTTTTGCTCCAAAATTTTCCGCGGGGAATGCCCCCGGACCCCCCTAGCGCTATCCCGAGCTCAGCTCGGTCGACTATTTTGCAATACTTGACTATAGTATCGAACGAGCATAGCTCGTTCGATAATATAGTCAAGTATTGCAATATAGTACGCCCCCCCCCCCTAATCCGAAATCCTGGATCCGCACCTGGGAGGGGTCCCAAAATCAGAGCAGAAAGTATACAGAAACAATGTATGTTCAACACTGATATAGAGAACAGTAGGTTAGTGCAGTGAATGGGAAAAAATATCTGGCAAGGCTCAGGAAACTGGATGGGCGAGGCTCTGCCAAGCCCATCCCGTTTCCGTGCCGCGACAGGATATCAAAAAATGTTTCACGGCACCGTGTATCACGGCACAGACGCACTTTTTGACGGGATAAATTAGAATAACCTGATATGCTACCAGGTCCTCACTATCACTGTGCCACACCCCATAATAAAAGTAATAGGATTCGTACTAATCTTTCTACTCTTCTAACTGGCATAACTTGCATTCATCTCTTGCGCAAAAGAAAGCCAAAAATGTACATGAGGGCCAACCAGAAAAATCGTGATAGTGGTAAGGATGAACGCCATTGTTAAATGTACCCTTCACACGCTGCCAACATGCTACCCGCCCAACTGAACAGATATGAACGTTTTGTTTGTTTGTTGGGGTTTAACGGCCTATCAACAGCCAATGCCATTTAAGCCCGGGTCAATGGGTTTAGTACTAAATCCCATATATTACCTGTACAAGTACATGTTCAAGAACATGTACAAATGTAGGAAAATCCCAAAATCAGAACTGAATATAGTAGTATATAGGGAGTCAAAATGATACCACCTAACGGTGGTATCATTTTCTCCTCCCTATATACTACTCCACCACCCCCCGAAAAATCAAAAATTGGTTAACGAGGAAATTGTCTCCCACCAACCACGAAATATTCAAAATTGGTGTCATAAATACATCATGTTTTTTTCACGTCCAATTGAACAGATAAATTTAATAGGTTATAATAAAATATTATAACAAAATGGATAATAAAATACACAACGAATTGGACGTTTATAATGATTTGGATGAAGGATTTTACGCTGTTGTTTCTACAGTATTAAAACACGGTAAAATGACAATACTATGTGATATCGAATACATGAAATATCAGCGTAATTTATTACGCTGCGATAAAAACGTTGCATTTACAATATTAAACCGCAATTATGTCGCCGGTATAAGTATCAAATTTATATAATGAAGCGACTAAATAGGATCGGAGAAACACTACCGAAACATTATCAAACTAATTTTATAAAACAGTTTAAAATCAAAGATTCGTTTACGGATATGCGTTTCTACAATATCGCTTTTAACGAAGAAATTGGAAAATTATTAGAAGAAATTGAAAATTATTGAACAGAACTAATTTATGTTATAAGCAGACGACAATGTTCCAATTACACGTGTTATGAACATGTAAATTAGGTGTCCATTTTATAGAGAGATTACACGATTAGGTCTATCGCGTATAAAGATATTAATAATTTGTAAAAATTAAAAAAAAAAATAGCAAAAGCCTCCACTCGTGCACAACACCCCCAGCGACTGGGCAGATTTCTAGCCGGCACCCAGCCACTGGGGTGTTGGGACCTTTCTTAAGCCCACGCATCTGTTGGCTCACATTCTGGGTCGCCTTGAACCCCATTGCCAATTACTCTATTAAGAGAAACCAGCGAAGTAAGACGAGCCTATGTGTGAATTTGGTTTCCGAAATTGCAAAGCTCTTAGGCAGAAATCTTTTAGGCCGGCACCTTTGAGCTACACAATTACATCGCCAAATACACACATATGCATAGACTGCTACCATTAAACAGACGAGACGGACGTCATACCGGATCAACAACATAGCACACACGAGATGAGACCAATTGTTGTAAGGTCAACACACATATATATACTCATCAGTTTCCTATACAACATACAAATGGTGTGCATATTATAATTATTTATTAATACATATTGGCGAAAGAAAACATGTGATGGTTCGTTATTTTATAATTAATTTTATATTTTTTTTTAATAATTAAAGCTGAACACTCCCTATTTATTGACATAGTAATAATTTTTGTGTTGTAACGACAATGTTCCGACTTTATTTCAAGTTTTACCCTAAATTTATCCCAATCAGTACACTCAATTTTTGGCATGGTGGCGCGCGCCTTGATCCTTATATCATTTTTTAATTCTTCATATCTCCCCATTTCTTTCCACCACGGATTCAAACTCTAAATTGATATTTTCTTATCGGCCAACGCTTTGGACACCATAACGTCGATGCTATTTTTCTTAGACCTAGCGAGAACGGATATTCTATCATGTTTTCTACTTTTTTTCTCGAGTTTTCCACCCGCCGCCCTAATTACCATACAAAGTGTTCCAGATAAAACGGTAATTCCACTCAAAACCCCTGCAAGTGGAATCATTACAATTGTAGATAGCGTTGCAGCAGTCCCCGCCCCACACAACACAGAAACACTTGCCAGAACCGTACTAGATGCTTCAGCTATGTTTGCCGCGCGCCTATATTTATTAGAGTGTCTTTTTCTATTTGCACATTCTCTAACTAAAATATCCTGCATAGCGACGATATTATTCAACCTAAAATCTGAACTTTTTTTTCGTTAATTGAATACAGTGTTGGTGGAGTGGTATTGAGAGTTGAATACAGTGTTGGTGGAGTGGTATTGAGAGTTGGATACAGTGTTGGTGGATCGGTATTGACAATTGGAAGCGGTGATTCGTTCATATTAAATTTATTTTTTCAATATATTAGTATTTACACAATAAGTTCAATTAACAATGAGACAATAGTGGAAGAACTCTCTGAGTCACCGATTTTCGTAACAAAGTTAATAACACTACCTTGGGAAAGTCTAATTCGATCATCACCGGAGAACGAAACCACCGTCGAACTATCTCCAGAGATTTTAGTGACTCCAACCCCCCGTTCTTCCCCATCTACTACAATATTTATCGCGACCGCGCCCACAGGTTTACCATTAGCATTAACCGAGCAGACCGCCATTTGGATAACTTCACCTGCAGCTGTCATAGTGTATCCCCCATATTTATTACTCGCTTTGGCACCGAACGAATATTCATAGTGCCCCACAACCAATGGGCCCCGCTTCTCAGCCCAAACTGTTATGACACGTTTTGGTGTTTTCATTGTTTTCACTATTCCGGCAAGCGCATTGTTTGCGTTATATGCCTCAGTACGAATCTCATAAGAGGCCTCCTCAAGAGCTTTGGTCGCGGCTATACGATCATGTTTCAGTTTATCGGTTATTTTTTCATCTAGTTCAGTAAGTGTCGCTTCTCTGTTGAGAGAGTCCTCTAAGCGCAACGCATCATAAGCCTCCGTAATGGTTGCCTGGTGGTCTTCTAAGGCTTTATCAATACCCGACCGGGTCTCTTTTTGAAATTCGGTTATTTTTTCATCTAGTTTAGTAAGTGTCGCTTCTCTGTTGATAGAGTCCTCTAAGAGCAACACCCTATAAGCCTCCGTAATATCCGCCTGGTGGTCTTCTAGGGCTTTATCAATACCCGTTCGGACTCCATCAAGATCAAACCGGGTCTCTTTTTTAAATTCGGTTATTTTTTCATATAGGTCAGTAGTGCCGCTTCTCTGTTGAGAGAGTTCTCTGAGCGTAACGCCCCATAAGCCTCCGCAATGGCCTCTTTGTGGTCTTCTCGGTCCCCCTCAACCCCAGACCTGGTCTCTTTTATAAATTCGGCTATTTTTTCATCTAGTTCGGTAAGTGTCGATTCTTTACTGTGAGAGTTCTCTAAGCGCAACGCATCATAAGCCTCCGCAATGGCCTCTGCAAGGTTAGACTGGTGGTCTTCTCGGACTTTATCAATACCCGACCGGGTCTCTTTTATCTAGTTCAGTAAGTGCCGCTTCTCTGATGAGAGAGTCCTCTGAGCGCAACACCTCATAAGCCTTCATAAGGTCCGCCTGGTGGTCTTCTCGTGCTTTCTCAATACCCGACGTGGCCTCATTTCGAAAATCGATTATTTTCCCGTCTAATTCAGCAAGTGTAGCTTCTTTGCTGAGAGAGTCTTCTAAGCGCAACGCATCATAAACCGCCGTAATGTCAACCTGGCGGTCTTCTCGGGCTTTATCAATCCCCAACCGGGCCTCTTTTCTAAATTTGGTTATTTTTTTACCTAGTTCGTTTAGTTCCGTATGCGTTTCTTCACGACTTTGTGTATTCACAGCCAGGGCATATTCTCTAAGTTGTGATAGTAGACTCTTGTGAATCTCGTCCGTGGCCCTCGATATAGTTCTATTAATCAAGGCCTTTGTTTTTTGGGTAGTTAAAAAGTCGCCCTCGTCGGGATGAATCCCCCTTCTGCAGTTCCAAATTATTTGAATTTGTCACCCCAATCGGAAGAACTACCTGGTCCGTATATACTCATAATGTTGATAATATATATTACGAACATGCGTTTAATTCTAATTTTCTTAAAATTAATTAATTTGAAATTTCTAGGACGACCGAAATCGGGTAATCGTTCTTCAACTCTCGCCCTTTATATCATCAAGAATATAAATCTTCAACTCGTGGATGTGTCCCGATTCCAAAACTTTCATCTTCTGGGTTGTGGGAAGTCTAACGTTACAGTCTCACCATAGAAACAATCGCTGGCGGGCACAGTTTTCAGTAATGTGCTGGGGGATCCGTCTATCGTGTTGTACGATGTGTTCACCCGATCCAGGTGCACCCTGAGAGTTTTCGTGACGGCGAAGTTTACTGAGGTATCGCCGTGGTACACTCCCACGGGGAAGACAAACATCAACGGGGTACTAAACCCTTCATCCTCGTCGTAACGGGGTGCAAATTTAAATCCTAACATTGAGGCCAACCCCCGGGAGATCTCTAATTTTTTATCAACGTCCAATGTCGCAATCCCCGTGGCTTTTTGAGACTGTGGAGAGTGACATTATCAGGCATATTCCTTGCGATTAAAGCTTGGACATCTCTGACACCCCAAAGGCCGGGAAGTAATCCGACAGATATTTCCCGAAAGCGTCTCACTACTTCTGCAGGACTATCGGCGTCCTCTAGATCTAAAGGATCTAAGGGTCTGATATACTCGTACGTTTTGAGGTTTTTCCACCCGACCGTGAAGGTGATTGATCTAAGGCCTACCCGGCGTTTTCCGCAGCAGTTGTCTATTAATTTTTGAAGTTCACAACTCCCTTTTTGAACATTAGTTATAGTAGCAAACATAATAATATCTTTCAATGGATACCAAAGCATTTAGCTTTAACTCTAATGTAAAGTACGCGGTCGGAGGTAAATACACACAAAAAGACGTTGTTAACCGCCTTGTACACCCAACCGTAACGGTTTAGACCGGACAGTGGCTTTGCCACCAACTTCCCTAACATCTTTGAACAATATAGGTTGCCCAAGATTACTACGATGGAGGTGGTAAACGGCTGGAAAGCAACACCGATGCAGTTTTGGCAGAACCAAATAAATTTCGCTGTATGGTGCGCAACAGCCGGGTGTGGAGTTTCATATAAAGACCATCTGACATCCAAGAATGTCATGCTCCGAAGTGTCTACAACTTTCACGTGTATTAATATATTAGGAGGATTCTCAAAGAACTAGGTATTTCACTACCTCAAGACGACGCCTGGGATCCCATTTCCAACACATATAACCGTATGGCCTTTGAAAGACTGTGTAACGAATTTTACGTTTCAAAAGACGCGGACTGGAGACAGAAAGCATTTCCTACCAGCACCGGCCTCGGGACGTTCTCATTCACGGCCAGTCCGGGAATTGGACACAGACTGATTTTAGACACGATCACTCCGGTGACCACATCGTCAGTCGGAACGCCGGGAATTTTGACCCCGCGACTATGACTTTCGGGACGGAAGTGTCTGGAGGTCGACACTGTGGCGTGTTTTCTTGTAAAATGTTACCTCCGAAACTGGCTCACGTCGATTACATACAGCAGGCTGCTGAGGTTCAGAACGCGTGGGGTACATTTATGTTAGATACGGGTATAGGGTTCACGCAGGCCGGGGTTACTCGCGTCAACGACTCCATTCGCACGTACGTCTGGGCCATTCTCGGCGCACAAAAACAAACTCGCAGTTCTATACTGGCATGGGAACAGCGTTTGATGCACAAAAACAATTTTGGCACTTGTAGAGGACGCCATCTCAGCTAGGGTGGACCTGGAGAAGGCGATCCAGAATTATCAAGACGTTTTACAGAATGCCAGCACCCCAGTAGACTATGTATTTGGAATAGGTCTTTATATGGCGCCGAGCAATATGATACTACGAGACGACCCGGTTGACGGTTACAATAATCATATCGTAATCGCCACCGCCAATCAAAAAATCGGCCACAACGGTAACGTGAACACGGATATCATCAAGCGCACCCCCAACAGTGGAACCGATTTCATAAAACACAAAATGGATACACCTCCCCCAATTCGTAAATCGAACCCAGTACCCCCAATTCGTAAATTGGATGCACCATCGAGTTCCATCAACAGACCAATCGCGATTGGAAAAACACCAATCATCAACAATGTTGAAATTGGAAGCACAACACACGAGGAGGAGAAATTGGGTCTCGTCATCGCCCTCGTGGCGATCGGATTATTTACGCTTTGGTTGTAGGAACTCTCTGACAGAGAATAATAGGAGACCGGCGATTGCCACGATTAAAGCCCAGGTATTTTTGGCTAGCCATCCGGCCGTTTTTGATAATATAGATAGCAAGTAAGAAACGATACTTCCGATCAGTCCAGGTAGTGCGGCAGCCGCCTTTCCAGCTAATTTAGCTAGAAGACTGGCGAGGGCTTTTAGTTGTTTTTTTTATCCACTCCTTGGCTCCACCGGATGGAGAGGGTGCTGGTGCTGGTGCTGGTGCTGGAGCGGGTGGTAGCGCCGCACCACCAGTGAAAGTTTAGTAACTATGGTCGATATAGTCATGCCGATAGCAACGAGGATGCTTGCTATCGTGACGCCCTGCTCTCTGAACAGAGTGCGAAGACGCTCACCGAGTGTCGTCTCCTCGTGCAGGACCCTCGAGATTGATTCGCGGATCCGACTTATTTGTGTGCGGAGAGCCTCACGGTTAGCCGAGGCGGCCTCCAAGCGAGCTTCTCTTTCATCCCGCAAAGACCGCAGGAGTTTGTTGATCCGCTCGGTAGATTCTCTATCGTCACCGGCTTCCTCCAGTTTTCTTTCTTCTAGCGCGATATGTTCATCCAGCGCCGTGAGTTTGGAGAGGTTAAGGACCAGTTCGCCCCGGACCGTTTGTAGAGCCTTATCGAGTCCACGGAGTTCTCGAAGAGGTAACGGTGGGTCATCGTTGAGTATTTTTCCCAATTGCGATTGGACGCTGAACGTGGTCTCCATAGTGTTAATAACGTCGGTGGCTATTTGAGGGACCTCGCTGAGCTCGACCGTTTCTATCGCGGTGGCCGTCTTCGCTATAGTTTCGTCGGTAGACTTTAGGGCCTCTACAGCGCGGGCCGGTATACTTGTTTTACCCCCTCTTCCAATCCGTGAATCCTAGTTCGTCCCTTATGAGTTGGCCACCGCCCCGGTTTCCTGCAATGGTGTTTAGTGATAGTGGTTTTCCGGTCCTCCCGTTAACTAATTGGACAGTTAGTGCTGCTCTTAGTCGCAATTTACCGCTCATAAATTTGAACTTGGAGTAGTCGCGACCGACAGAGGGGACCAGACCTTTTTCTGCTGCCAAATTGTTGTAGTAGTCGTTTACAGCTCCCTCAAGTAATTCCTGACTTTGACTAGTGTAGCGTCACCCAATTGTGATTGATTGGAACTGGAGTTTCTATGGTGGGTGTCGTGAGGGAATCCTCGAAGTTATCATCATCACCATCGAGGTAATCTTCTCTGGTCGCCCGTAGTGTGATCGAATTCGTCCATGTAATCAGCCATATTTATAATTTTCTTAAAATTAATTATGTATTAAAGACAAAACCATACGGGTTTAATAGTTTCAATAATTTTGAAAAAATTAATTATGTCTTCGAGTCAATACGGTCGCAAACTCAATCCATACCGCAGACTGCGTGAGCCCCTCGGGGCAAAAGGCGTGAGACAGAGTGTCGTTATTACGAACAACCCATCGACGATCGATCAGAACCAGCAGCTCTTAGTCCGCTTCCCCAACCTCGGAGCTAACGACGTCATTGTTCCGGGTACTGTTCGCCTCGCTTTCACTATTTCGCTAACGTCGACGGACGCGGACCGAACCGTAGTTCAGAACTTGGGTCGCGCCATAGTCAAGAAGACTATGATAAAGATTTCTGGTAATGAGGTGATGTCGATCGATGACAGCGACGTCTACCATTGCTATCAGGACCTGTGGAAGACGTCACACGAGCTTGAAAACGCTGTCTATCAAGGTATTGACACCAGCAAAAATAAGAACGTAACCAAACTTAGAATCGGGGCTGCTAACAAGGCAGATAACAACGCGAGTGACAACGCGGTCGCGGGTGCTTACGGCAACCGCTTCTACATCCCGCTCGACTTTGAGTTGCTGGAGAGTCACATGCCCTACTATCAGAGCGCTTTGGCTGACCGCCTCGAATACGAACTAACGTTCAACGACTACGGCCGAGTATCATAGCCACCGACCAGTTATCGACGTATACGATCGATAATGTTTCGCTGGAGTACGACATGGTCACGATGCCCGAACTAGCGCGATTGATCAGAACCCAGTACGCCGGGCGCGTTGCCATACTTTACGACCGAGTTCTTCGCCATCGCAAGATGCCGAAAAACAAAAGCGACACATTGTGGAATATTAACGTCAACGTACCCGCCCGCTCGATGAAAGGATTACTGATGTTGTTCGAGGATGCTCGGTTCGCGTTCGGTGCTAGAAAAACGACAGATTCTATAACCCAAAATCACGAAGGTAGAGGTGACGATCGAGGGAGTCCCCAATCAACTCTACAGCGCGGGTCTTCGCGCGCACCAGCAGTGGGACGAAGTAAGAAAGCAGTTTGCTGCCGGATCTAAGCGCTCTCCGGAGGTTGCAGCAGTTGCTAAAGACCTGCATCTCTCGGCCGTCTCCCTCGCGGAGTTCCTGAATACCAAATACGCGTTATGGCTAGACATGCGAGCCAGCGACGATGACCAAATACACGGTAGCGGACGCCAAGTTGAGAACGCTAGTGAGGGTGTGACGATCCAGATAACCAAAGAGGCGGACGGAGCGGGCCATTGAACGTGTACTTATATATAATTACAGACGCACAACTCAACATCGAAGATGGTCGATACGTATCAGCGATCTACTGATTTAATAAAAAAATCATCTAACGATTTATTAATACATAATTTTGAAAAAATTAAGAAATCTAGCAATCAATACCAATTCACGATTGGAGATGCTCACTCCGCCATAATATGTGGGCAAGACAGGATGTGGAAAAACGGTTTTTCATCCTCAACTTACTCGAGGGATCCTACCGCGATGCCTTTCGTCACATTGTGATCCTATGTCCCACTGTGCGGCACAACGATACTTATCAGCGGTGCCCGTGGATATGGACCGACCCTGAGGTATACGTTATTGACCCCGGTGATAGGCTTCACGATTGGTTGCGTGGTTTATACCAAATATTTCAGGGCGAGCCCACCCTATACGTGATTGACGATTGCTCAGCCAAGGCGGCGATGACCAAAAAGAAGGACATGCTCTCCGAGCTCGCATTTTCTGGCCGCCATGCGAGGCAAAGCGTATGGATATCCACTCAAAAATACAACGCCGTCCTCAAGGATCTGCGCGAGCAAACGAAATGGGTCGCCCTCTTTCACTGCAAGGACCGAGACTCATTCGATGACTGTCTTCGAGAGAATGACGTTATCCCAACGCGCGAGGAGCGCCTGGAGGTTCGACAGATGCTTTCCGAAACTAAGCACGCCAAGCTTCTGCTAAAGACTGATCAACCAACTGCTTATAAAGTTATCAACTAAATCTAACGATTTATTTAATAATTAATAATTTTGAAAAAATTAGGAAAATTGCAAAGTAATAAGCTATTGCAATGCTTAGCAATTGCTGAACAATGCTTAGCAAATGCTGAACAAATACTGAACAATGCTTAGCAATTGCTGAACAATGCTGAACAATGCTGAACAAATACTGAACAAATACTGAACAAATGCTGAACAATGCTTAGCAATTGCTGAACAAATGCTGCATAATAACAATGCTGAACAATGCTTAGCAATTGCTTAACAATGCTGAATAATGCTGAACAAATGCTGAATAATGCTGAATAATGCTGAACAAATGCTTAACAATGGTTAACAATGTTAACAATTTGGTGCTCCGCTGCGAGCTTTGTTGCGAGCATAATGGTGATCATAAGTATCGGGTGGTGCGCATTTATTATTTTAATAATTTTGAAAAAATTAAATAAATATGTTAAAGTGATGAGACTTGTTAGAATAGTTAAATTAATTTTAAGAAAAATGAACTGCGACGAACTTCTCGATCAGCTAATAGAAGAAACCTCAACTCCGACTGCCAACAATAATGATCCGACAGAGCAATCGGGATCTGGGTTGAGTGCAACGACTCCGAATGAAAATGAAAATGCGGCGCGACGAGAGCGGTAGCTGCGCTGGTTGCTGGGGGACAATCGGAGCATTATCTCGGTAGGCTCTCACAGTTTTTCAGGTGGATAAGATGTCAGATGCGGAGATTGATAAAATGTATGCGCGATACGAATCCAAATTGGGAGCAGAGATGACAAAACTCTTGGATCGGCGGCTATTCATTTGTACGCTACCGCCGTTAGTAGACTTCTCCCTATACCAAACACCGAAGGGTTGATTCACGATCTGGAGACTGACCCTTTTATAGGACACACTCTTAGAACAACCTGCTGCTCAATTTATCACAAGTTTGGAATGTATTTAGCTCCGCTGACAACCGCGTTGACCACGGGTAAACACTGTCAATTTGGACATATATGCCCACGAACTATAAGCTCTAATATTAATATTATAAATGATGACACAAGACACACCCACGAGAGTGACGGAGTTGAACCAGATTGCTCCAACACAATCGAACCAGAGTGTTACTCCGCCACTGGATGACATACCGCATATAAAAAATCCCAAAAGACAGGCAGCTGGGAGGGCGGCGGCTGCCACCCGAAAAGTTAAACAAGATAAAATACTCGCCGAGCTTCGAGAGGCTAAACTCCAATCGAGATTGGGGTTGCAATCGGGGACGGAGACAGCAAAACATCTGAATACAGAGTTAGATACAACAACACCCCCAATTCACGAAATTGGAAGCACACTCAAATTCAAGAATTTGTCACCCAATACCAACTACCGTTGGAGTTGGGCGAATCCGATTGAACCCAAATTCGTGAATTGGAGTTGGGTTGTTGGTGGTGGTCTGGCAGTTGTTGGTGCCCTGTGCGTGTGGAAATACCAGAAAAAACAACCAGCCAGTGTTCAGAAGAAAGTTACTAAACACCAATCATCAACAATGTTGAATTTGGATGATGCACCCCATTTAAACATTGATCGCGACCCATTTTATATGCAATAATTATAACAATGGCTGAACAGATGGTAAAATGTTAGTGAATGCGCTTTATCACGCCGTGGTGATATCGGGTTTCAGTATCGGGTATGCTCGACTATCAAAGATGACCCTAGGAGGAACCGCTCCCAAATTGGACTTTACTGTGAGAGACGTAGGGCTCGCGACCTTAGATGTAGCGGCCGCAGTTTGGACCGAGATTATCTAGTTAAAGCTGGAATTCTACCAGTTAATATATGGAAATAAATGGCTTCAATCGCAGTAATAGTAGGTGGTGCGCTTGTAAACGCATTGGCGTTCAGCGGTAGCAACTTTATATTCTCTAAAATGAAAAGCTCGAACGTGGATGAGGAGCGTAAGCGTCATGATTTAGCTGTAGAACAACTCAATAGCGCAAAGGAAGCATGGTCGAAAAAACGAACCGCCATCTGGACTGGGTCAATGAAGAGCTTCGCCGCGAAAATCACGCCGCGCAAACTTTTCAGAACGTTGAAGAAGCCAACCGCGAGTACGCGCTGGCATATCCGCACAAAAGTCTCGATCCAATGGATCCCGAGCCCCAACTTTCAGATTTCTATGTACCGTCAGAGCCCCAAAAGGACCGCGAGATCGCGTTCATCATCGTGGGAATGGGTGTGGTGGGTCTCGCCGGCTATTATATTCAATCGAGATTTTAAATTAATTAATTAAAACATTTTTTTTTTTTTATAAATATATATATATAGAACGATGTTAGTTGACGAACTTTATAACGCTATGATTGATGTAGGCTACACTGCCCAAAAACATCGTTTACCTGGTGCAAAGAGTATGATTCGTCTGGCCCGAGATTGTCTCGAGGACGAAAAAGCGGCCACCCTTTTCGCAAAGCGGATGTTAGATTCCTCCCAATCGAGATTGGATGAATTAGATTTCCCTCTCCTGTTCCAACCCAAACGCGATTGGGGCTGCAGCGAAACTTCCAACAAAGGTTTATTATTAACGACGCAGTTACCGGACGAACTGGCGAGGGCATGTTGGAGATTGTCCGATATATTAGAATACTTCGCATACGATGAACACGCGCAAACTTGATACCAAACTAACGCGCAAGCTGTCGAATACATACTATAGTCCACGCGGCTACTGGAAGGGACTCGCGGCCATCAAGAACCTCGCGGCGGCGACCAAGTTTCAGAAAACGCTGTCAAGGAATGGCTCAAGAAGCAGGCCATCTGGCAGATCTATTTACCCGCGCCTCACAATATTCCGCGCCCAAAATTCGACGTTCCGGTGCCGAACCAAGTTCACAAGCGGATCTCCTGTTTCTCCCTCACGATCGCGTCGGTCGCAAAACGTACAAGTACGCACTGACAATCGTTGACGTAGCGAGTCGTTACAAGGGGGCTGAGCCGTTGGCCACTAAAGAGTCTAAGGAAGTGGCCGAGGCTCTTTCCCGAATATATAAGAGGAGTCCCTCTCAAATGGCCGAATCTTCTCCAGGTCGATCCCGGCCGCGAGTTCATGGGCGCGGTCTCTCATCTATTGTCTAAGCATAAAGTTTCTATCAGACGCGGCCGCGTCAACATCCACCGGGACCAGGGGATCGTGGAACGCTTCAATCGAACCCTGGCTGAGAGACTGTTCGGACACCAATACGCCAAAGAACTTGTAGACCCCCATTCACGGTCGACCGAGTGGGTGGCCAGACTGCCCACCGTGGTCTCCGCACTGGAACGGAGAGGTGACCAGATTGATAGGTAAGAAGCCTGTAGATGCTATCAAGTTTAAAAGGGTGACGAGCAAGCCCTCTGCCGTCTCGCGCGGGCGACCAGTTGGTTTAGAGGAGCAGCGGCTTCCATCAGATATGACGTCCGGTACCTCTATCAACCGGAGAGCTCGAAGGTGGCAGCCGCCGCGCGACTGATCCAGTGTGGTCTCTCAATGTATATCATCTAGATCGATCTATTACCAAACCCGATGAGCCCGTGCTCTACTATTTGGATGATGGGCCATCTCGAGGGTTTGTTCGCGAAGAACTTCTTATAGTGTCTTCTGACACCCAGCTACCCCCGATTACTTAAATCAATAGAGGTTCTGTATGTATTCCGTCTGGTAACACGCGTCTTTTATCGTAGTATGCCGAGAGTCCTAATTTTTGTTGACAGTACGTTTTCATAACGCCGTCTTTTCATTTTAAATCCTCTATTTTGTGCTACATCTATGTGTTTTCCATCTTCTGTAGTTTCACTTAGTACTCGTTTATATCTATCCCAATTTAAATTGTTAGTTCTCTTGGACATTCCTTCGCAGAGTTATTAATTTTAATTTGTTCCAAATTATCTTTAGTGAAATTAATTTTTTCTCACAAAATAACACTTACTAGATAACGCTATCGCCCTATCCCCGCTAAATCCATTTTGAAAAAGTCCGGGCTCTCTTTCGCTCCATTTATCCCAAGCCAACCATTTATTTTTTTCTTTTTCAAACTCGTCTAGTAAGTTAGGTCTAATCAATTCCTCTATCGTTTTTCCACTAACTCCTATAACATACTATCTGTATCCATCTGTATTAATTCAAAGTCTTCTCTTTTTATGTATTTATCTAGAAATTCGTAGTAAAATTCCAACATTCTCAATTTAGCTAGTTGATGAAACCGCTATTCCACAATGGAATGGTCTCTTTAGCGCACACCTGGGTTTTCTTGAAGATATTTCGTACGCATATCCTATCTCTTCCAAATCATCAAAATACGCGGATCTTAATGCTTTGTCAACACAGGTTTCGTCTCGCGTATATGTCGTATTTAAATGTCTCTCCGTTGCCTCTATCATTTTTCCACAACACGAGTTTCCTAATAATTTCATTATGTCGGCTACTGGTTTCTTATTTGGTTCTACATCGCCTGTTCGTCTTGCGGCTGTAACTTCTTTTGCGAACCATTCGAAGGGTTTACCACTAATATAATCTATAACACGATGAACTCCCGTTATTTCTAGGCCGTGTTTTAAATACCATTTCAACAGTGGCGCGTACAGCAATACTTTAGTGGCGGTCATAGATCCCACCAATTTTTTCTTCCATTTCCTCTAGTTCTTCCAGTATCTTCCAAATATTTTAACATGTGTGTGGGAACTTCATCAACCTCTACTTCTCTGTTTATAAATATTGGGGACATTTCAGAAAACTTATGTTTAAGTTGTGTGGAACTTCTATATCCACCTCCGCAAACCCAAACCAGTCTCCAGATAAAACTCTTTTACAAAACTTTTTAATAAATTTAGGGTTATGTGGGGTATCTATATGGTGTATAGTTTCTCTCCCTCACGGCCATCTCTTTTTTATTTAACGTAGATAAATATAACGCGTTTGCATCGTACCCCAAAACAGCCTTGCAAGGTTTGTTACTTTCATTTGATCTAATATTGGAAACACCGGCTTCTGCATAGCGTGTAAATACTATTGATGGACCACCAACTAGAGCGTCCTTCATCATTTCGTATGTTTCTTCTTTTGGTGCATATAGAGCATCCTCCGGTATAATCGTCTTTGAAGATTTTTGTTCTTTAATGGTTCCCTCTCAATAAATATTGTATAGCTACTCCAGGTAGTGTTACCGCATCTTTGAAAATATCCACACCTCTGTGTTTATAAAATTCACACATTTTTCCACCGCTTCTAGGAACGGTGCTACATCTAAATCGTTATATACAACCAATCTCTGAAAGTTTCATATTATTTCTTCGAAAATTCTACGACATTTACTTAATTCTGTTTCATCTATTAACATTTTCCCAGATAGTTTGGAATACCAATTCTCTATATCCGGTAGTCCTGGGTAATCCATTTGTCTGGAGAATCGAACCACTCATAAGGAAAGAAAGATTTCTGTCCTTTGCAGTCGTAGGCTTTTATCCAACTATCATAACTTACACCAGGTCCTAGATAAAGTATTACATCAAGAAATCTAAATTCTGGAGTAAATAGAAATATTGTTGCGTTTGCACGTTTTCCGACCATTACTTTCTTTGTTGTTGATGTCAGTTCGCCTACTAGGTATTTCTTTATTAAGTTTATATCGTACTTACTGCTGTTAAAACCTATAACCGGTACTTGCTCTATCCACTGTTCGATTTTGGCGATTTGGTTTTTACGTATATTCCGTATTAAACTTATATCTTGACCACACTTCTTCTCTTTATAGCTTTTCCCCTGACTTTCAAATCTTTCTACGAATTTTTCTATAAGTTTTGCGGGATCTTTATCACAAATATGAGTTACTGTTCCTGAGAAATTATCTCCTATACTAACGCTTGCCGGAACGTGCTCAGCTTCGTACTCTAAACTATTACCGGTAGTTTCAACTTCTGGTTGGAGATATGCCTCAAAATCGTATACTATCTGATATGGATAAAGAGTAGTGTCACAACCGATCTTTATATCTTTACCCGTTCTTTGGAATTCGCATTCCCCCACATAACTACTAGGTTGAATTCTTTGCTTTTTCTAATAACTTTATCTCTTCTCATAGTGGATGCGCGTTCTTCTTTTCTATGCTTTGCATGAATCTCACACCCGTGCCAGTAACAGCCGTGATATTGATATACGGTATTGGTTTTCTGGACAGTATCCATCTACCGGAGCTCCTAAAATCCATCTTTCACCTCCGTGTCCGCACTGTTCGTGGTGAATGTGAATTCCCTCCCGCTTTTTCCACAGAATACATCCAATCGATCGCCCCATAACTGTTAGAACCTTTTGGGTAAAAACGCTTTCTCGAACGACGAACGCGGGCGCTCTAAATAATTACCATCAACATATTACTTTTGTCTCACCTCTCATACATGTTGGTCCGTGTCTCTTCATATTACTCGCTTTCGTGAATTTCTGCTTGCAATTATCGCAGGCGTAAATTTTAGATAGGTTTTTAAGGTTTTTTATCAGAAATGCGTGATTATTAAACAGTCCTATTGTCATTGGTTTATTACCTATTACCTTATTAGTGCGCTGGTACCTTTTTCAACCACCATACATTACATTCGGTGGGTTGATATACTTCTATACCGATTTTAAAAAACTCTTCAACCTTTTTCAGATCTGAAAAAGAAATTGGTGAAACCACATTACTACCGAAATATTGCTTACTAAGTTCTTTCGCCTTTTCTGTACATCTGTCAGGTCTGATCTTTTATAACAAGGTGCATAGCTAGACACCTGAACAGACAAAGGTCGTCATTATACTTATCTAAAGAATACATACCTTTTCTATTCCTCAACCATTCTGGAAGTTCTCCTCCTGCTGCTTCTTTGGATTGTAGTCCCAAATCTATTCCCCTACTACCCACCCTGTATTAGCTTTACAAACACCTCTACCCATCTTACAAACTTCCACTTTGTATTTGGTCTGTCTATTTTATCGGACATTATTCGTGTTTTTTGCTCCTTATCTGACAGCCATTTTTTAACGGTTTTCATTGATGATAGTGGTTCGCTACCACCGAGATTTTTGTGAAATATTATAGTTTTAGGTTTTCCATTTTTAATTTCCTCCATATGTTCTAGCTTGTAAGAATATGAATATCTCAAATAAAAATTGGTTGTTTAGATACGGAGCGAGTTTATCGGACATGCGTTCAGACTCGTTAATGTTAATGTTTTTACGAAAGGATAATGTAACTACCCGTCTTCCATTTTCTACCTTTTCCAATGTTTCATCGTGAGCCCCCAATATTTCTTCACCTTTTTCCACTATCGCACTAACGATAGATTTTTTCTTATTATTATTTTGGCGTCTAATTTGGGACAAATTATTTGTGCTTGAAGGTTTGATTACACTAGCCCTTAACCCCGCAATACTTTCTTTTGAATTCTGTTACCTACTTCCTCCGCTTTGGATATATCTTTAAAGGCTCCTCTTTGTGCGCGGGTAAACCGCTTCATAAACGCCTCATTCTTTGTGGCATTTATCAGCTTTGTCAACCCCCTAACTCTCAACCGTTTACTATAAGTAATCCCTAGAGATTCGGCTTCTCTTCTCAAACTTTCTATTTCTGCTCTAGTTCTGACGTTATCATATTTTTCTGTAAACGCCTCATTCTTTGTGGCATTTATCAACTTTGTCAACCCCCTCCCAACTCTCAACCGTTTACTATAAGTAATCCCTAGAGATTCGGCTTTTCTTCTCAAACTTTCTATTTCTGCTCTAGTTTCTGACGTTATCATATTTTCTGTAATATACTTTTGTATAACCTATGAAATTTATCTGTTCAATTGGTCTTGAAAACATTATGTTTTTTTTACGACCAATTGAATATAAACATAAACATATACATATATAATGGAGTGTGAGACTTGTTGTAAGACGTTTACGCGTAAAGACTATCTACGAAGGCATCTAGCGAGACGTAGAAAGTTTCCTTGTGTCCCCCCGCAATTTCAATGCCCCAGATGCCCTTGTAAATTCGTTAGTGCCCAAACTCTTTGTAGACATAAGCAACTACGCTGCCCTGTGGCTACAGGTGAACGTGGTAGACTAGAGCTGGTAGAATTAATTGCTGATCTACGGAATCAATTAGCTATATCGGAGGAGGAAAATATGGTGTTGGAATATAGACTATTGCGCGAGGACGCATTTAAATCGGAAACTTATTAGAATAAATTCATAAATTGGTGTCAAAAATAAATCCTTTTTAAGACTATTGTTTTATATGTTCAATTGGACGTGAAAAAAACATGATGTATTTATGACACCAATTTTGAATATTTCGTGGTTGGTGGGAGACAATTTCCTCGTTAACCAATTTTTGATTTTTCGGGGGGTGGTGGAGTAGTATATAGGGAGGAGAAAATGATACCACCGTTAGGTGGTATCATTTTGACTCCCTATATACTACTAATATTTACAATATATATATTCAGCCCTGAAATCAGAATAATCCTGATCTTATGCCAGATCCTCGCCACAACAGAATCACTTGGCCCCCTCCCAAAAGCAGTAGGATCAGTAATAATCTTACTACTTTTATAATAGGCAATAACCCAATTAAACTCCAAAGTAACAGAAGATCCAAAGATAAAAACGTACCCGAGGGCCAAACCAGGCAAATCGTGATTCCTATAAGGAGGAACCCCTACCGTTAATTTACGCCGTCACGTTCGCACGACCAACTACCCACTATGAACGTAGAACCTGATCCGACACGTGCAAATTGATCTGCGGCTTCTCTGGTTAAAAACGCAACTAGAAAATTGTTTGTCAAACAAAATGCCACCACTGGTGAGCCATCAAGAACAGGGCTGTTTCACTAAACTTCGAACAACTAAAATGTTCGTAAGTGTGAAATTATGATAGTCTGTAAATTTCACATCAGCAATGTTTTCTTGTAAACAATTATTGGATTAGCATTTATTGAGCATCAATTGAAATTTCCAGACGATCCTAAATTTGCACTTACGAACATTTTAGTCCTGCAAAGCTTAGTGAAACATGCCGATTTTGTCTCTTCAAGGTCAAGGGTGCTAAAATAGATAGAACATAAATGAAGTATCACGAAGATCAATATATGGTAGTCGAGTCTGAAATGAAAGAAATGCGCAATAAACAATCTATTTTAGCACCCGTGACCTTGACCTTGAAGAGACAAAATCAACATTCAATAGGATTCTTTGAATGGTTGATATGAATGCACATTTGAAGAATCGCGAAGGTCGTACAACTAAAATGTTCGTAAGTGCAAATTTAGGATCGTCTGGAAATTTCAATTGATGCATTTACATTCATTGAGCATAGGCTGTGATGCAGCCACTGCCCAATAAATGTAAATCCAATAATTGTTTACAAGAGAACAATGTTAATCTGAAATTTACAGATTTCATAATATCATAATTTTGCACTTGCGAACATTTTAGTCGTACAAAGTTTAGTCAAACGGCCCACAGATATTTGGTAGTGTAATTATCGCTTGGAAACGAGAAATACCCACTGACTGACAGACAGGCGGACGGACAGGGTAAACACTATATGCCCCTTAAGAACTTTCATAGTCACAGTTTGGTTATGTTTGTTTGTTGGGGTTTAACGGCCTATCAACAGCTAAGGTCATTTAAGGCCGGGTCAATGGGTTTAGTACTAAATCCCATATATTATCAGCACTGAATTCAGAATAATCCTGATCTGATGCCATGTCCTTGCAACACCAGAATCACCCAAAAGAAGTAGGTTCAGTAATAATCTTACTACTTTTATAATGGGCAATAACCCAATTCAACTCCCAGGTAACAAAAGAGCCAAAGATAAAATCGTACCTGAGGGCCAAACCAAGCAAATCGTGATTCCTATAAGAAGGAACCCCTACCATTAATTTACACCGTCGCGTTCGCCAAACCAACCACCCACTCGTGTTTAGTTATGCGACGATTACTTGGTTAATTGGTTATGTGAATGCCAAATGGAAGCGACATTGCATTGTTATTTTGATTGCATTCATCAGTTTGGTTACAATTACAACACAGTGAACTATTTTAGGTTTATTGATTATTTTGACAAGCAGTTAATGATTGCCATTTATGTATAAATGTGTAATTTATGTATAAATGTTTAATTTATGTATAAATGTGCACACACATGTACATGTTAATAAAACCCTGATGACAATCATTTGCATTTACTACAGTAAACATGGTATAAAATACAATTAAACAACTGATTGAGGTTTTATGGCTGTCCAAAATCTATTATAATTTGACAAGAAATATTTTGCCTCAACATAAAATATAATTGGACGAGAACTTCATTCATTTAATGGTGTTTAACGTCCTGTCAACAGCTAAGGTCATTTTAGGCCGAGTTAATGGAGTCGAATCCCATATTTCACTCATGTTGTGATGAGAAATTTTTTGATCATGTAAGTAGACAACAGAGCTCCAGATAAGCTGCGTATTTGCTTAAATAGCCAATTAAAATTGCCAAAAAACAATTGCAATCAGAAGTAGCGAGTATCAAAGAGCAATAAAAGATTTGTGGTACCTTTATCATGCTGCAAAAAACAATAAACCGACCACAAATATAGCATATTTTTCTTATTTTCCATGAAAACACATCTTGGTATTTCATTAGAATTGTCTCCAAGGAGACAATTATAATGAAATGTCAAAACATGTTTTCATTTTAAAGCAAACTATTCAATAATTGCTGTCTGTGGAGGTGTAAACAAAAGAGTGATTTTATTTTACCCAATTAAAATTTTGAAATACTCAATAGCTTCAGAAATGATGGGAGTGACGATACTCAATTACTAATTCCTTATCTAGACCTCTGAGACAATGTGCAGAGAATAGGTATAAATGAATGGCCATCTGACAGAGTTTAGGACCTTACGACGTTTGTGACTGGTGTAGCCCCTAGGTCAGCCTTATAACGTTTGCAACCAGTGTAGCCAGCCCCAGATATGCCTGCGCATCCAGGCAATTTGATCAGGGCATACGTTCTTCGCCATTCAGTCTCTGACGCTTGCTATGTTCTCGTTAGAAACTATCATAATTCTATATGTTGAATTATACTTCAGTAACCAAGAACCCACTCTTCCAACGTTTCGGCACAAGGCCTTTATCAAGGAATTAGTGTCTACTATACGCTAAGTGGCATCCATTTTAGATTATCAAGGCCTTTATCAAGGAATTAGTGTCTACTATATACGCTAAGTGGAATCCATTTTAGATTTTCAAGGCCTTTATCAAGGAATTAGTGTCTACTATACGCTAAGTGGCATCAATTTTAGATTATCAAGGCCTTTATCAAGGAATTAGTGTCTACTATATACGCTAAGTGGAATCCATTTTAAATTTTCAAGGCCTTTATCAAGGAATTAGTGTCTACTATACGCTAAGTGGAATCCATTTTAGATTATCAAGGCCTCATATCTAAACGTTGGAAGATTGGGTTCTTGGTTACTGAAGTATTACTCTACATATCATATTAACCCTTAGACCGCTATTTTATTTTTTTGTCGTCTGCTGTTTATCTTCCATTTTTATCATCAAAAAGCATGCTTTGACAGCACTTTAGAATAATTTACAACATGCTTTCACAGCATTTCATTGGAAATGATTCTGAAGTGCTGCCAAACCATGTTTTTATTGAGAAATAAAGCAAGATATAAAAGCAACAGCAGATGACAATTGTTGCGAGTAGCGGTCTAAGGGTTAATGGGATTCAACTCTCTCAAGTAACAAAGAAGCCAAAATGTGCATGGGGTCCAAACCAGGGATATCGGGATTTGCTAAGGATGAAACCCATGTTATGTACAACTCTCACCCCCCACCACATATATCAGGTGGATACAAAAAGTAATATATGTATGGAGAATATGACCGATGTGTAATGATTTTCAAAATCAATATATTCGCAATACAATACAGTACCGCGATACGACATGGGAAGGAATTCAAGTTCTCCCCAACTTGTTGTTTACCAAATTAATTACTAGACCGGAATAAACAAATAAAAATAATAAGATATACAAGAAATAAAGTACCAGAAGCTAGAAGCTTAGTAGTATTGGTTACAGTAAGTTTGTTTGTTTGTTTGTTGGGGTTTAACGGCCTATCAACAGCTAAGGTCATTTAAGGCCGGGTCAATGGGTTTAGTACTAAATACCATATATTACCTGTACAAGTACATGTACAAATCAGATCTGAATATTTACAACAAAAAAACTATATATTCAGCCCTGAAATTAGAATAATCCTGATCTGATGCTAGGTCCTCGCCACACCACTTAGCCCCCTCCCAAAAGCAGTAGTATCAGTAATAATCTTACTACTTTTATAATGGCCAATAACCCAATTCAACTCCCAGGTAACAAAAGAGCCAAAGATAAAAACGTACCCGAGGGCCAAACCAGGCAAATCGTGATTCCACCCGACCAACCACGGCTACAGTAAGAACACAGTACGAAAAAAAGTGCTAGGTTCATTCATGATGAGAACATTTCCTGATAAAAGCAAAACTATACCTTTGCCTGCATTGTGCAATTAAAATAGGGTGCAAAATATACACCATTAATGGGATTCCGCTGGGGAAAAAAAATATTGCCCTTCAAAAAAAATAAACAATTGACAATGAATAGTACAATTTTCGAAAAAAAAAAATATTTAATTTTTTTTGAAAATTGTTATTTTTTATCGGCAATTGTTTATTTTTATCCCGTCAAGACAGTGCGTATGTGCCGTGAAACACGGTGCCGTGAAACATTTTTGATATCCAGTCAATACAATTTTTGCATTTTACTGCCATTTGTAGGGGATAAATAGAATAGTAGGTTAGTGCCGTGAATGGGAAAAAATATCTGGCGCGGCACGGAAACGGGATGTGCTCGGTAGAGCCTCGCCCATCCCATTTCCTGAGCCTTGCCAGATATTTTTCCCAATTCACGGCACTAACCTACTATTCTCTATTTATTTTCCTTATTTCGGAACCAAAGTATATGTTGTGACCACTCATTTGAACCGTCTCGGCGAGACGGTTCAAATGAGTGGTCACAACATATACTTCTGATGAGAAATAAAGAAATTCTTGAGCCTTGCCGGATATTTTTTCCCATTCGCGGCACTAACCTACTATTCTCTATTTAGCGATCGCCAACGAATCCCTGCATTACCTTTCAGTACAAAAATACAAAAACATATTAAACAATCACCATCAGTAGCCTATTTCGCCAACATTGCAAAGTTAATGTGTATGATTACGTGGTACTAACAACAACAAGTACTGAAACTTCCAGAATCCATCCGATTCAAAGTACGTATTCTTTTATATTGTCCTTATTACGTAACGGATTTTGATGAAATATGGTGCATCAAACGCGTCTTGTTAAGCTGCATTTGGTGGTCTTTGAATTTTCGCCCAAACACCTGACGTTTTTCTACTGACACGGAAATCGATTCTTCGCAAAAACGACTTAAGTCTGTGCCGAACTCCCTGGACCACCAAATGCAGCTCATGAAGACGCGTTTGCTGCGCCATACTTCATCGAAATCCGTTGCATATTAAGGAAAATATCAAATAATACTAACTTTGGAGTGGGCGACGTTGTTGTTGTTGTAACCACGTGATCATGCACCTTGAAAGTATACTTATCTAGCAAAGTATACTTTGAGGGAGAAATTTTCAATTTAAGGATAAATTGATTAATTTTTACTATACTGAATTTATTACATTATCACAGCCGTGATAATGTAATAAATTCAGTATAATAATTCTGCATACTTTTAATCATCAAATACATGCAGTGGTTAGTTATCTCTGACCAAGACGTCAATCAGGGTCAATCTATAAACTCTTGGGTCAATATTTACCAAGAAAACATTCCATAGTGTATCGCATTTTCTCATTAATGGCTGGATCGACTGTAGATCCAAGTGAGCTACATCAGGGGGCCGTTTCACTGAACTTCGTACGACTAAATGAGTGAGTGAGTGAATAGGGTTTAACGTCCGCTTTTCTGACATAGAGGTACAAGCCTCAGGGAGTCTACACGCAGACGGGTCAACGGGGTCGTGTCCCGTATCCACCTGTCCGAGGGGGGTAAATCCCAACTTCAGAACTCAATATTTACAATCAAAATATATATTCAGTCCTGAAATTAGAACAACCTGATCTGGTGCCAGGCCCTCGCCACACCAGCATCATTTATCCCATCCCCTAAAAGTAATAGGATTAGCACTAATCTTACTTTTATATATGGGGCATAGCCTGACTCAACTCTCACATACAAGAAAGCCAAAAATGTACATGAGGGCCAAATCCGGTATAGTGGGTTCCGGAAAGTATGAACCCAATCGTTAAGCCAGTTTAGTCGCCTTTTACAACAAGCAATGGCTACTGCAGCACTATTCTCAGGATCAGTCGATCCCGCCCCGGTGCATGCACGGGGCAGTCATACGACTAAAATGTTCGTAAGTCCAAATTTAAGATCGTCTGGAAATTTCAATTGATGGATTTACATTCATTGAGCATAGGCTGCATCTGCATAAATGTAAATCCAATAATTGTTTACAAGAAAACATTGTTAATGTGAAATTTACAGACTATCATAAGTTTGCACTTACGAACATTTTAGTCCATGAACTTTAGTGAAAAGGCCCCCTGCAGTATTTGTCAGTTTTGTTCAATTCTAAAAACATATGCGTTTTCTGATTAGTCATTTACCCATTCCTTTCGAAACACACATTTACGGGTATGAAATTTATTAAATATTTTATTTTCATTTTTGTTATTTCTCAATGAAAGTATAATGTTGTCACCACTCATTTGAACCATTTCGACAAGATGGTTAGAATGGTGGTCGCAACATATATGTCTAAGCAAATATTAAATGTACATGCTCACTCAGTAAGATGTTCTTTATATCAGAGACATCATCTGAGACATTTTCTGGCAAAATAAACATTCATTCACCATTACCCCACGTATTGATTGGCATTATTATACATTTTATATCAGACATCAGAAATTACTTCCACGCTGATATCAGGGGCGATAACCACGTTTCCTTAACATGTTAACTGGCATTACTATTTATTCTCTGTATTTATTTTTTGATGTGCAATTATCCTACTTTATCATCTATCGAAAATATTATTTTTTCAGGTGACTTATTTAATTAGTATAAATAATTATAAAATATGCCTCATTTGCATATGAAAATAGCTTGATACCACCGCGCGTCAGTAAAATAAACATTACTAAATGATTATATCTGTATAGCGGGAACTCGTACTTTTTAGAACTGGTGGAATAGTGACACAATTATACACTTATTTAATTCCTATAAAGAACATATTGTGCCTACTGAGTGGGCAGGTATCTTTAACTTGAAATACAAGAGTTCAAGTTGTCATTCTTCAGTGCAACACGCCATTGACTAAATATCTACCCAAGTGTGATGTTTGAAGAAAATATTAGAAAGGGTATTCTAGATATAAAGACCAACCAACTGCCTGTCTAACAGACACAGGGACAATCGCATTATCCCACAAACCTTTTTGTTAGGGGGATAAAAACTATCAACAACAAATAGTTAACAATACGTACATTACAATTACACTACCGACTGTGTCAATCTTGCCAATAATGGCCATCAGAGTATACCTGTAGCCTATTTCATCAACATTGCAAAGTATACTTTACTAGCAAAGTATACTTTGAGGGAGTAATCATTTATTTTCCCTGAAATGCATTATTTCATATAGAACTAACAAATGCATATATTTCATGATTAAAAGTATGCAGAATTATTATACTGAATTTATTACATTATCACAGCCATTAAATGGCTGTGATAATGTAATAAATTCAGTATAATAAAAATTAATAAATTTTTAAAAAAATTGAAAATGTCTCCCTCAAAGTATACTTTGCTACTAAAGTATACTTTGCAATGTTGATGAAATAGGCTACAGGCCAGTAATATTGGGACCTCTGAGGACCAGTAGTTCCACCATACCCAAAAATAATGTAAATAACCTCACATATGTTGATACCGTGAATACAGTGGAACGTATCTAAAAAAGACACGGAGCGGTTTCACCATAACTGCAATGGCTGCAAAACTCAAGTATGTTGAAACCTTAAACCTTAGACCGTTATCTTATTTTTTTTGTCGTCTGCTTTTTATTTTCTATTTTCCATTTTTATCATCAGAAACATGCTTTGACAGCACTTTAGAATAATTTACAACATGCTTTGACAGCACTTCAGAATCATTTCCATTGGAAATGATTCCGAAGTGCTGTCAAACCATGTTTTTATTGAGAAATAAGGCAAGATATAAAAGCAACAGCAGATGACAATTGTTGTGAATAGCGGTCTAAGAGTTAATTACAGTGGAACCTCTATAAACCAGACACCCTGGGGACATCCCAGACACCCTGGGGACATCCCAGACACCCTGGGGACATCCCAGACACCCTGGGGACATCCCAGGGTGTCCGGTTTGGAGCGGTTTCACAAAACTCAAGTAACAACTCAAGTAACGTCTGCAAAACTCAAGTACAACAATTTATTATATACCTACGCATGAAGTACATAGTCATCGATGAAATAAACATCTTCCGGTGAAAATACGACTACTTCCGCTATCTATATTCATAACGCGCACCTGCAGTGCCGGACTGCAAATAGGCTGCAAATACACATTCATTACCGTATACAGTCTAAAAACTGCCATTTTCCATGGAGCGGTATATAATAAATAGAATATTCATATTTTTGCAACGAATATGACATATATGTTCATCTCGTGGTGTGAAATGTCCATATTTCACGAGTGCCATCAGGTACTCATGAAATATGGACATTCCACACCACGAGATGAACATATATGTCATATTCGTTGCAAAAATATGAATATCCTCTACATGTATATATGTGGATACCTTAATTAGAGTGGAACCTCTCTAAACCGGACACCCTGGGGATTTCCCAGGGTGTTTGTTTGTTTATTAGTGTTTAACGGCCTATCAACAGCTAAGGTCATGTAAGGCCGGGTAAACGGGTTCGATCCCATTTTAACCTGCTGCATTGGGGGGGAAATCCCAAAATCAGAACGGAATATTTACATCAAGAACAAATATATTCAGACCTGAAATTAGAATAACCTGACCTGGTGCCAGGTCCATACCACACCACGTCACTTGGCCCCTTCCCCTAAAATAGGATTACTAATATCGTATTACTACTCCCAGGGTGTCCGATTTAGTGAGATTCCACTGAAGCATTTATAATATCAAAGGACCGAACGTCCTGAAATTGATTGCAGCATGTGTTTGTGGATGACACAGACTAATAATTAATCTAGAGTGGAAAGTGTTTCTCGAAAAATAAGCGCGGGAATTTCACAAAATAACAAATTAAAAATAGATTTTTGGAAAACCCAAAAGGAAAAATAGATTTCTATTCTGAGACCTATTCTGAAGATTTTATTCGTGACCCAACTATAGAGTTACGAATCGTGAATAAATATGGCATTTAATCATCACACCATTAGACTCCGGAAACAAATTGCAACAACAACAATTTATCACAAAAAAAATAAACATTTATCACACTGAAAAGGCGATCAAGCTAATTTGTGAGAACTATTTTTTAGACGTCGGACCCATGTTTTTAAAAAGTTCAACCTGCAAAATATGTGCTGTGACCGACATGAGCTCATTTGCATAAAACCTGTAAAATCTCAAATTTGGAAGTTTGTTGTATAAATAATGTCAGCACAAAAATATTTACACAATTCCCTAACATTTGATTGGCCCGTAGCAAGTCTCTGTCCAAAATTTATATCCCAGTAAACTCCCACGCCGAACTACTTTCCGTAACCATGAGGCGCAGCTAAAATAATTCTTAAGAAAACGGAAAATAAACACATTTTCTTGATGAATTTATTTCAAATGCTGGAATTATAAGGAATGAATGGCCTTTTTGTTGAATTTCGACCTTCGTCCAGTATTCCCGCGACTTTTCCAAGTTTATACCCCGATAAATTCCACAAAAAGGCCATTTATTCCTATATTCTTCGCTAACGCTCAAATAATAAGTCACCATGCATGAACACAGTCGGTAGTATACGATGTGCATTTCGCTACGAAGAACCCTGTGCATGTACCCGCTTATGATTCATATAACTCTCTTTATTGGGGAAAACATCGTCACACTGTGTACACGAATACGGCACGTCAATCGTATGCACCAACATATGCGCTGTATAGTTCTCTTTCTGCGCGAACCGATCGTAGCACTTGGTGCACACATAAGGCCCGGAGCCCGTTGGGTAGTAGCCCATGGGTGACAGGATAGGGGGTGGGGGGTTCCGCGGGACACGGCGCGTCAATAGCTTGTCACAGATCCCGAATGTCTGTTTCTTCTCACCCGTGTGTTTTAAGATATGGCTGGACAGGCCTGATCTGAAAGTAGAGAATACAAATGTACATAATTACTGTCTGTTTCACGAAACCTGCACAAATATTCGGCTATATAAACAATGCAAAAACAATATAGGTGGCTGGACAGGCCCGACCTGAAGCAGGGATATATGATTGTGGCTATGACTGGAGAAACGGGGCATATGGCATTTGTGTGCCTCCCGATCAAATAGCACACGCATGTAAAAATAGGCAGAGGAGACGACTGACTGGTGTTTAACGGCCTATCAACAGCTAAGGTAATTTAAGGTGGATTAACGGGTTCAATTCTGTATGTAATATGGGGGGGGGGGTGTGTGGGGGGGGGGGCGGGGATCTTCCCCTAAAAGTAATAGGATTACCAATAATCGTTAACATTCACATACTAGGAACACACCAGATTCAACTGTCACATACAAAAGTGCCACAGACGTACATGAGGGTCAATCCAGGTCTCTCTCTGGTCGTGATTCCGGTAAGGATGAACACCGATAGTTAAATTATCCATCGCCTGCTACCACCTGCCACCCACAGGCTGAGGAGAACACTATCACAAATAATGTCATAATGTTCCTTCTATCAACAGGGCGCCCAATTGTGATTAGGAATTAGGTTTATGTGTGGGAATTCTAGCTGTTGATCTGGGACTGGGGTGTAATACCACATGACTCCAGATAAGCTGCGTATTTGCTTAAATGCCCAATTAAAATTGCCAAAAACCCAATTGAAATCAGAAGTAGCGAGTATCAAAAAGCAATACAAATATTGTGGTATCTTTATCATGCTGCAAAAACAAAATAAACAGACCACAAACATAGCATATTTTTATTTTCCATGGAAACGCATCTCGGTATTTCATTAGAATTGTCTCCAAGGAGACAATTCTAATGAAATGCCAAGACATGTTATCATTTTGAAGCAAACTATTCAATAATTGCTGTCTGTTGATATGTAAACAGTAGTGTGATTTTATTTTATCCAATTACAATTTTGAAATACCCAATTGCTTCAGAAATGATGGGAGTGACAATACTCAATTACTAATTCCTTATCTGGAGCGCTAATACCATATTGACTTAAACATTTGGACACACTTTATTTGTAGAAACCTGTATAACTATGCGGTTTCCGAAACAAAGAGTGTCCCAGTATTTAGGGTTACTATATAGTTGTGCTGAGTTAGAAAAATAATGATGTATTGGGAGACAATTTGCTTTGGGAAACCCCTATTTTATAGTGGTTTCCGAAAACAAAATGCGTCCGAATATTTAGGGATATTACAGCAGTATTTATTACCTGGACGTGAAAGCCTTCTGGCACATATGACATTCGTATGGCCGTTCACCCGTGTGTATGACCCTGTGATTACGGAGGTTTTGTTTAGTGGCGAATCGTGCTTGGCAGTCCCGACATTCGTATGGCGTCTCCCCAGTATGGATGACTTCGTGCCGGTGCAGGTTATGTTTGCGAGCGAACGATTTGTCACAGACTCCACAATCGTATGGTCGCTCCCCTGTGTGGGTTCTGATGTGTCGGGTCAGGTCGAATTTCTGGCGGAAGGAGAGGGAACAAGTGTCGCACACGTGGGGGCGTGGCCGCGGGTCCACATTCATGTACATGTTGTGGGCGTGGCTTGGTAATGATGTAGGTGTGGCTACGTATTCAGGTTGGTGTGGTGTTGTGTTGAGGTCAGAGTGGCTTGGCAATGATGTAGATGTGGCTTCGTATTCAGGTGGGTGTGGTTTCGTGTCGAGGTCAGAGTGGCTTGTTAATGAGGTGGGTGTGGTTTGGTATTCAGGTGGGTGTTGCTTCATACCAAGGTGGACGTGGCTTGGTAATGAAATTGCTATGGCTTGGTGTGGGTGTGGCTTTGTACTGAGGTGAGCATGGCTTGGTAATGAGGTGGGTGTTGTTTGGTATTCAGGTGTGTGGTGTGGCTTCGTACCAAGGTGGGCATGGCTTGGTAATGAGGTGGGTGTGGCTTGGTATTGGTGGAGGTGTGGCTTCGCTCCAAGGTGGGTGTGACTTGAAGCTGACATGTGAGGACAGTCTGTATGTCAACTAGATTTACATTGTACATCCGGGTATGGAAGGTATTCAAACAAATTCCCACCCTTAAATATAAGCCGAATCGAATTGTGTAGCTGCCAATGTACAGGTATTTGTGTGTATGATGTTCTAGATATCAACAAAAGAAGCAAATATGTGACAGCGTGTATAGATTTAGGTACATACCTATATGTGCATGTCTCACAATGTTTAGAAATATTTTGTAAGTCAATCAAATAAACATAAATTTACAATTCATGGCCACTAATGTAAGTGCAATAACTGCTTCTGTCTACAGTTGTACATATTGCTACATATATTTTGTGTGGTTTGAGAATCATAGTTTCATCTGGCCACTGGAGGTCGGGTGATAGCCAGAGGTAGTGTGTGCTGTTATGTCAATATAGAAATCAGGTGTGTGTGCACAAGTAATAGAAACATGCTCATCCAGTCTGGATCATCCTTAGGAAACCAGTGGCAATACATTATACACCTGAAATATATAGAGAATACCAATCTACTACTGTCATTTCATATAAAGTTTATCAGGCAAGGCGAGGAAACAAGTACCGTTATCAAGAAAAGTCTAATAATAAGCTTGATATCAGACAATAGCCTGGTATTCTATTAATCAGCAGTGTTCCAGATAAGGAATTAGTAATTGAGTATTGTTACTCCATCATTTCGGAAGCAATTGGATATTTCAAAATTTTAATTGGGTAAAATAAAATCACACTACTGTTTACAGATCAACAGACCGCAATTATTGAATAGTTTGCTTCGAAATGAAAACATGTCTTGGCATATCATTAGAATTGTCTCCTTAGAGACAATTCTAATGAAATACCAAGATGTGTTTTCATGAAAAAATAAGAAAAATATGCTATATTTGTGGTCTGTTTTTTTTTATTGCTTTTTGATACTCGCTACTTCTGATTTCAATTGGGTTTTTGGCAATTTTAATTGGGTATTTAAGCAAATACGCAGCTTATCAGGAGCTCTGAATCAGGCAACTTTTTATGTAGTTGCAGAAGCAAAACTCTGAATTATTACTGTATTACGACTGTATCAGCATATAATTCCAGCACAAAAATATTTACACAATTCCCTAACATTTGATTGGCCTGTAGCAAGTCTCTGTCCAAAATTTATATCCCAGTAAACTCCCATGCCGAACTACTTTCTGTAACCGTGAGGCGCAGTTAAAATAATTCTTAAGAAAACGGAAAATAAACACATTTCCTTGATGAATTTATTTCAAATGCTGGAATTATAAGGAATGAATGGCATTTTTGTGGAATTTATCGGGGATATAAACTTGGAAAAGTCGCGGGAATACTGGACGAGGCCTTCCAGCCTTCGTCCAGTATTCCCGCGACTTTTCCAAGTTTATACCCCGATAAATTCCACAAAAAGGCCATTCATTCCTATAACATTGTATATACAAGCAGAATTATCAATATAAAGTAAACAAGAAAATGTGGCGTCTCGGCACACGAATGCCCCGGTGGCAGATTGAACAAACTGTGGCAAAGTTAATAATAAATTTTAATGTGACAAAAAGTTCAAAGTTGCGAAGGTCAAAAGGTAGTGGTCAACTATATGATAAAACCCATTAAAGACGGGATACAATTATAGTAGTATGAAACCTTTTTTGAGAAAAAGGTCCTATTTTCTTTATTTCATCTCAAAAGTATATGTTGTTACCACTCATTTGATCGACTCGAGACGGTTCAAATGAGTGGTGTTACTAACGTAACAACATATACCTTCATGGAGAAATAAACAAAATAATGAGATTTGTTTTCTACAAAAATAATTGTATATTTAGACTGAAATGGGTTAACAAATTATGGCACATAAAAGCAAGACAAGCTAAAGTAAAACAAGAGCTCCGCTGAGCAAGATGTCCCGCCTGGCGCAGCTTGATAGTATATAAGGAGCTTGTAATAACCTTGGGGTTAGTGATCACCATGAACTTTCTGTAGAATGATGCGGGATGTTGTTACAAATGCATGTATGGAATATTAAAGCATAAACTGAGCGTTAACTTTTCCAAACAAGGAAATTTCTAAGTCACTGACCTTGACCTTTGGGGTTAGCGGGCACCATGGGATTTATGTAGAATGATGTGAGATGTTGTTACAAATGCATATATGGAATATTAAATCATTCCATTGAGGGAAACAGAAGTTACAATGAATTAACCGGAGCGCTAAGTTTTAGAAACAGAGCTAAACGCAAAAACTTAACGTTGAATGCATGTGAAAAGTAGGTCAATGAACCATGAAAAGTAGGTCAAGGTCACATGGGCTCCCTCTGTGCGAGATGGTTACACCACAGTCTTGAAGTATACCAAGTATGGAGGTCGTAGGAGTTATAGTTTTCTGGAAACTGAGCTAAACGCAAAAACTTAACGTGAAATGTTGACGCCGCCTCCGACGCAAAAGCTATGCCTATGTGCCGCTTCTGCTAAAGCAGGCGGGACAAAAATAACTGTTTCTACATATTTTCTGAATTATAAACTAATTATAAACTAAAGAGAAAGTTTGAGAAAGTATATTAGCCTACCACATTTAACATGTTTAATGATAATTAATCAATTAATAATTTAATTTAACTCTTTGGAAATTCTATGCTGGTATAATTAGATGGCCCCACAAACAAATTCACTATTCTGGAAGTAGGACTTCATTCATTTCGCGCACCTGCAGGCCTTAATTATCTCCCCTGTCGAGGAGTGCAGGGGGAAATCTAGTCGTGACTTCATGACTGTCATGATATACATTGATTGGGTCGCTGATGTTCTCGACTAGGGCAAATCTGACCCGTTTCCTATATAATTTATTAATTTTTGAACGCTTCAAACAACTAAATTCGAATCGCTAAATCAAATTTAAATTCAGATTCATAATATTAAATGGTCATTAAAAATATTCTTATCACCATTTAGTAATTTCGTAGTTCTAAATGTGAAATATTCTGGCATAAAAATGATGTATTTTAGAGCAAATTGTATTGACTTAATTACCCCCAAACATATCAGGTTCACGCCGACTTCCAGAATATAAATAAATTGAAAGGGGGACAACTTTTAGTCTTATTGCATAAAGGTCAGTCAATTTACACTGTTAGCCAACATAAATGTACACAGAACAGAGAACACAGAAAAATGAGTTAAGGGTAACTCACTAAGGACACGAAATAGAAAAAGGGTAAATCACCAAATTATTAGCATGAATCTAGGATTAGAATAGTTGCGAAGGTAACTCTTGCAATCTACTCCTGCACCGTCGGTACGAGAGTAGATTGCAAGTTACCATTCTCACCTAGGAGTAGGATTAGAAATGATTATTATAGGAATGAATAACCTTTTTGTGGAATTTATCGGGATATAAACTTTGAAAAGTCGCGGGAATACGGGACGAAGGCCTCGTCCAGTATTCCCACGACTTTTCCAAGTTTATATAAGGCCTTCGTCCAGTATTCCCGCGACTTTTCCAAGTTTATATCCACGATAAATTCCACAAAAAGGCCATTCATTCCTTATAATTCCAGCATTTGAAATAAATTCATCAAGAAAATGTGTTTATTTTCCATTTTCTTAATAATTATTTTAACTGCGCCTCAGTTACGGAAAGTAGTTCGGCGTGGGAGTTTACTGGGATATAAATTTTGTACAGAGACTTGCGACGGGCCAATCAAATGTTAGGGAATTGTGTAAATATTTTTGTGCTGGAATTATTCCGCCTTAATGTATTATATTAATGATACTCATTTTTGATTAGGTTTTTACGGTTTCCGCTAAATGACATCAGTAGTAGTAAAACTTACACACTACTGATATTTATTTCTACAGTACCAAACAAAAACATCAACAAAGAATAACATATAAACAGTCAATCTACCAATCAGTACATACATGTATATTCTTAAATACAAGGAAAATAAGCAAATGGCCCAAAATAATAACAAGGGACGCAACCTGGGCATTTCTGTATGGTATCCGGTCAATTCGTTCTCATGTCAATTCGCTCCCAAGTCCATTCGTTCTCAATTTGGTCAGTTCGCTATCATTGCATTTTTTCAAATTGGTAAATTCGCTCCCATTTTTTATATACATTGTTTTTTTCTCATATAAAAGTGTTAAAATAATAAAACTGAGCATTAACGGTAAATTAATGGTAAACAACAACAGCAACAAGCGTAAACAGTGAATGTGAATATCGGAGTCAGATTAGTGTTAAAATAAAATAAAATACTGAATCAATTGTGACATATGTGATATCAAAATGCGCGGAATGGATGCAGTGTTGTGATGGTGTTTAGTGGAAGCTGACATGGAAGCTGACGTTTATCTGTAGTGGGAGAAAATGTGAGTCGACATTTGAAATCCTTTGTCTTCTACATAAGTGTAGCCATCCCCGGCATTAGTTTAAACATATTATTTTATTTGTATATTATTTACAAGTCATGCATAAGTAGCGGATTCAGGGGGGGGGGGGGGGGGGGGGGGGGGGGGGGGGGGGGGGGGGGGGGGGGGGGGGGGGGGGGGGGGGGCCCCGGACCCCCCTACCCAACTCCCTCGCACCGCTCAGTCGACGAACGAGCATATCCCGATTATTTTTTTTTTACGAAATATTGAGCTTAGAATGCAGGAAATGGCTTCCTCAATTCAAAAAAAATCCTAGGGGCATGCCCCCCGACCCCTCTAGCCAACTCCCTCGCACCGCTCAGTCGACGAACGAGCATACCTCGTTCAAGTTCCATGTGCCCCCACCCCCTTGGTGAAATCCTGGATCCGCCACTGTGCATCAATCATAGTAAATACAGAATTATACAAATGGGATTGGATTGAAAGCAAGCTTATATAAATCCTCTCCCTGACATGTAACTTGGTATCACAGGCTGCAAGAACCAGGACATAACAAACATAATTAGTATTGCCATTAGCATAAAATTGAGATTATATTCTTGCTTTATGCTCATAGTTTCTGCTTCCTGCGATACCCGGTATTATAGATGACAATATGTAAATATTAATACCCGGTATTATAGATGACAATATGTAAATATACATGCATTAAACAATTTCAACAAAATTGGAAAGACAACTATTTTAGTTCGTTATTATAAAACAAATATATAGAGAGAAAAAAATTCCACTGCGGCAGTTCGAGAAAACAAAATATGTTCGCACACCAAGCCACCCACGCCCACATTAAGTCTTGGTTGTCGTGATGATGTACAAAAGCAGACACATTGGAACCCCTCCAAACCGGACACCCTGGGATGTCCCCAGGGCGTCCGGCATAGGGAAGTTCCACCACTGTAAATCAGTCATATGATCACTCCGACACCTCTTTCATGCCTTGCAATCACGAACAGACTGTACCATCAGAGATAGATAAAAATAAAAATAAAACCCACCAGAATTAACCACAGTCATTTACAAGGTGTCCGGCTTACAGAAGTTCCACCGTACCATTTAAAAGCCACTTGTATTCTCTATGTACATTCTTTCAGCTGTAAATATTGTTTCGTTAGTAGGATCGTCCAGTTGTATATTACCATAGAGTATAGTATGGAGGGTCGGTTGGCAATAAGCTTGTATATCATATATTAGTTGGTTTCTATGTAGTGCATATCTTGGACAGGATAAAAAGTAGTGAGTGGCATCTTCAACTTGACCACAGATACAATTTGGTGATTCAACAATATTTTTGCAATGAAGGTCACAGTTAAGAGCACTGCATTTTGTCCGGAGTCGTGTATGTATTACTTGCATATGCCGTTGACCACTGTAATAATAACTTGGAACCTTGTCTGTGATTGTTTTAACTTTGGTTTTAAAACAACTAAGTGAAGGAGCATTCCGTGTGTTTTCTGACATAGAGTTCCAGTCTCGGACTGAAGAGGGAAGAAATGAGTTATAAAAGAGAGTTGTTCTGGATCGTATGGTCTGTAGGTTGTCAGCATTTCTTAAATTGTAACGAGTAGTGTCTGTTTGAGGCGGAAGGACATATACAAGGTAATTAGGTGAAATGCCGTTTTTCATTTTGTAAAAAGGCGACAGTTTATGTGAATGTCGTCTATTTTTTAATGTTTCCCAGCAGATTTCAGCATATAATGAATCGATTGAAATTAGCCGAGTTGCAGCTTCAATTTGGATTTTTTTCCAATCCATCTTTCTCATATTGAGTACAATTATCCCATACGATATCATCATATTCTAACAGAGGTCTAATAAAGGAAAGGTAAATTATTTCGAGACATTTTCTATCTAGTATGTATTTTAGTTTTCTCATAATGTATATTCTACGCCATGCTTTCCCTGTTATATATTCCATATGTTGATGCCATGTTCCTTCATTGTTAAAGTATATACCTAGGTGTTTGTGGCTCTCAATTCTGAAAACATTAACATTTTCATCAATATTGGGGAATGTGCTGGTCTGTTACGTTTCAATGATATAAGTAGTGATTCTGTCTTCTTAGGGTTAAATGTTACAAGCCATTTATTAGACCAATTGGTAATAGTTTTAAGATCGGAATTAATGGTCCTAGTAGCAGTTTCTGGAGTGTCTACAATAAGGTATAAGCTGGTGTCATCAGCGAAGAGGCGTATATTGGAGCTTATGTCCATAACAATATCATTTATGTATAGGAGAAATAACAATGGTCCGAGGATAGAACCTTGTGGGACACCAGCTCTAATGTGGTTCCAGTTAGAGTAGACTCCTGGCAGCACAACCCTTTGTTTCCGATTACTAAGGTAGCTGGCGAACCAGTCATGAACGTTATTAGTAACACCTGCCTCTGTTAATTTCATAAGCAGACCGGTATGCCAGACACGGTCAAATGCTTTACTGATATCACAAAATACAACCCGGACTTCTTTTTACCATCATCTAATGCACGGCAAGATGCATTATAAAGGAAGGTCAGTTGGTTTACAGTTGAATAACCTGGTACAAATCCAGACTGTAAAGGTGTTAATATATTGTTGTCTTTGAAGTGATTGTACAACTATTTAAAAACTGCCCTTTCAAGAACTTTACTAATAATATTGAGCAAGGATATGCGGCGATAATTCGAACTAAGAGAGGGATCACCAGCCTTAGATATAGGACATACGTTGGCCTGTTTCCACTCGTCTGGAAAGTTTCCACATTGTATAGATTTATTAAAAAGGTCCTTTAAAGGGACATCTAGTTCAGATTTTAATTCTTTAAGGATGCGATTATTGACACCATCTGGGCCAGATGCTTTCCCTAGAGGTAAGTTAAATAATTTTATTATGTATATTATTTCACTTGAGTGTAAGATTCAAGAGTATTAGTCACTGCATATGGTGTTAAGTAGGTAGGTGTGAAGGGGGGTCTGGTAAAACTGTTTGGTCACGGAAATAGTTATTTAAAATGATAGCCTTTTCTGTACTATCATCAATTATTGTTCCGTTATGTTGTAGTGGTGGAATTTGTTTTATTTTCATTTTCATTGATAACATGTTTCAATACGGACCACCAATCTTTTGAACAGAGTTGTCCTGACTTTAATTTATTACTTATCCCGTCATGATACTCTTTCTTGGATGCCCTTATCATTAAAATGACGTCATTCCGAAGTTTACGAAATTTTAACCAGTGTGAGTTATTATTAGTTTGTTTTGCCTTATGATAGAGCCGTTTCCGTTTTCTAATCATCCTCTTTATGTTAGGCATCACGGGACGGTTCAAAATAGCCAAAATTGACTACTTTTCTGAGGGCGGCGGGTGACTTATAAAAATCACCGCCTCTCACAATCAGTTAAGGAGACTATTGCGACAAGTATTGAAAAATACTCGCAAATGAAGTACAAATCGCGCGCCACAATAAAAATTCAGTAACCGCATCAGATGTGTTCAATTAACATTTTACAAAGTTACCCCACCCACCTATTTTTGGCCAGAAATTTCAACACGACTGAATTTATCGGAATTGTTTTCATGAAAATATGAGGCACAGATACTTTGTTATGTCTTGTTCTATCACTTGTAACACCACACCATTTTCTGAAAATGATTTCAAAGCGGGGTCATAACCAGCTCAAATTTTCGCTACAAATGCCCGAAAATACCTAAATTCTGACGCGAAACCGTACCGGCGAGACAGCATAGCAGGCGACATTTTCCAAGATGTCAAAATCAACCAGAGCTAACATTCAGTTTCGTATAATTATGAAATACTCTAAAAAATACACCTAGTCAAGCCTCCCTAAGTCAAGAAATATCCATAAACCTATTTTTCTAGACACACTGGTGTACCTTACAGGGTCGGTAGTGAAGTATATAGAAAATCGTCCACCCCCTTTTTAAAGCTAGCTGCCCACTGTCCCGTGAGACCTTAATTAAGGGGAAATATTTTTCCCCCGAAACGGCTCGTCTCGCTCTATATTGCTAATTTCACCAATTTTACGTAAAACGCAAACAAAGAAAAATGTACAAAATGAAAGCCGATGTTGAAATGGGGCGCGGATATCCAGATAGATTCAATATTAGCGAGTTCGAGATCGAGTCTACGTTTATGAAATAATGTGTTTCTAATATATATGACCACGCCGCCATGCCTATCAGCGTGACGATCCTTCCTTTCGGGAGATTTAAAGTTGTTAAGACGGATATTGTCAGTATTGTTGTCATCACCAAGTCACGTCTCTGTGATAGCTATTATGTCAAAGAGCTCAGTCCTTAATAAATCTATTTTTGGGTACAAACTTTGAACGTTGCAGTGTACGAATGACAGATGGTGAGACAGATCTGATTGTGGAATTATGTTGGGACTCAACGAGAGTGCCGATGATTGAGAAGATGTTGAACTGAATGAGTATTTAAATGAATTATCACTATCTATGGGACCTGGATTTGGATGAACATCAGCAGAAAGAATAATAATTAGCCATATTGTCCATACTATGGTAAATAATACTGAGCCGCAATTATTAACACATCGAGAGTTAAGTTCGATAACTAAAGTGGGTACAATATATTTACAATACTGTACAGGTTTATACATGTGTGCAAAGTTGGCATTGGTTCTAACAGACGAGAGTAAACTGTATGTAGATGTAGCATTCGAGATCAAGTATGAAAACAGAATAGCGTGGAGCGCTAGAGGGAATCTGCTTTGTACACGGTAGTTGCATCCGCCCAATACGGTTGAACGACGGGTGACTATGATCACGTGACCGACGAAATCATAATGATAAACTGTGATTCGACCGGCATTGCTCTAGGGGAACGAAACTCCATTGTATTACATGTACACATGCAGGTGTCCGTGTATATCCAGTCCTCATTGTGTGCAGCCCTAATCCCCTAGTGTGGTCTGCGCGTTCATGACAATGGCTTTGCCGCTCGATTGTCTAAGCCCAGTACGTGTGTATAAACAGTCAGGGATGTGATGATGACATTACATTTGCGAAAACAGTGTATTCAGCGGAAAATATTTCGCTTAACATAGACAACGCAAAATATACAGATTTAAATGTTACCACAGCAGAACAACCAGACTTACATGACCTATGTAATGAGGACCCGGTACTCCATTCATTTGAGCCGAAGTCAACATGCCCGGCAGTCCAGTTTATAATTGGACTGTATAGAGACTTACCACAGGACCTACAATTAGAAAATAAACTATCTTATCCCGTCAACACAGTGCGTATGTGCCGCGAAACACGGTGCCGTTAAACATTATTGATATCCTGTCAATACGACATACTCACTGCGTACGCATATGTGCGGTTTCTGGGATTATTTATTTGCATTTTAAAGCCATTTGTATGTGTTGACAGGATAAATAGAATAGTAGGTTAGTGCCGTGAATGCCAAAAAATATCTGGCGCGGCACGGAAACGGGATGTGCTCGGCAGAGCCTCGCCCATCCCGTTTCCTGAGCCTTGCCAGATATGTTTTCCCATTCACGGCACTAACCTACTATTCTCTATAAGTGAGGTCTCCGATATGCATGTTGCTTTTGAGTCTTTGACAAAACAGTCTAGTGTTAAAACTAGTCACGCCCATGCCGTGTCGGATATTAAGACATGGGCAGATATGACATGTACTGATCGTGATACTCTATTTGTCGATATTGGCATATCAACAGCTAGTAATGACATACCACTGCCAACTACTCCCAAAACTGTTCATACAAGTTCTAGCACGCATGCCACGTTCGGTAGTGTATCTTCTGAGGCAGGCATGTCGCCGTTAATGGCAGTAGACGTCGGTAATATATATGAAAACAATAATATGTTTGCACAAACCTCCGACGTTAGTCTACCGACATTGGCGGACAACGGCGTGCCAGCCCCAGACGATTATTTGCAGCCAGTGTTAGATAGTGCACGTGTAGCCTCGAGCGATAATAACGGTGTGCTATATAAATGTTCAACAACAAACAAATTTACTAGACTGGCTCCTTCTGCACAAACTCTCCATAAGAAAGTTACATTTAAAGACATTTATGACGATATTGGAATTCCATGTTCAGCCAGTGTATCACAAACAGATACATTGGCTGAGAGCCCTGTTCGATCTGGTAACGCTCATGGAGATATGGGTGTTAAACGTAGGGGAGTACGTGTTAAACACGTAAAGGTATTTGAGGCGAAGCGCAGCGGTCGTGTTATAGTGAAGCTTGACGTAGAGGCAGATGAACGTTGCAAGCGTCTGACGTCACCTGGATTTTTGCCTAGGGACTAGGGACGTTACTTGTAGGTTATGGATGTCTCGAATGAAATTTCTAGACAGCGTTGATCGGTCTGGACGTCTGAAGGATCACTATAACAAGCAGGATAGCAGTAATGGTGGCTACCGTCAGAACGCGCGTGACGTGCGTTTTGACGGCAGCACGCCATACGCTCACCAAGAAGGTTGGTGGGACGCCGGCCTTTACGATACTCATGTAGCCAGCCAATGGAGCAGTTAAATATCATGACCAGGGCCCGGTTGCTCAAAACATCCGTTAGCTTTAACAGAGATTTTAACCATTCAGTTAAGGATTTAACAGTCCGTTAAGGATTTAACAGTCCGTTAAGCTAACGGATGTTTTGAACAACCGGGCCCTGGAATGTTACTGGTGTTTTGTCCAGTGCTTCTTATCTAAGTGAATTATTATGTAACAAACATATAGACATATGTGGCAGAACATTGGTTATTCGAAAAAGACTTACATTTTCTAAATAGTATACACAAAAACTATGACAGCTATGGCAAATGTGATTCTGATCTGCCGGCTGGCGACAGGAGCAGCGTCGGAAAGGGGGGCGTGGCCGTCTTATGGAGTAAACACCTAACTAATAAAGTTACACCATTAGATATCGCACACGATAGAATATGTGGCGTACAAGTACGTGTAAGCAGAAACGTGTTTGTGTTTCTATTACAAATATATTTAGATACAACAATTTCATGTGACATTTGTGATGATAGTGAACTAAATGTGTGGAGGCATAGGCCGGTGATATGTAACTTTTTCGTGCCAAATGACACTGGATCTAGTAACATACATACATCTGTTCAAACAAATAAACCGGTCAAATGGAGTCGCGTTACTCAGGAAGTAAAATCAATATACAGTTAATATTTGAACCTAATGCTGACTGACGTCTAGTGGCTCGAATGCTACACATCACAACTTGAAACGGACTATTTGTACAAATATATCACAGAATGTGTACACATATTGTCTGAGAAACTGCTACCGGAATCAAAATACAGACATTATCTTAAACCGTATTTGAACTGTGCTATTAAATCACTACGTTTGTTTATGAAAATAAAACGATCCGATTGGATAGCAGACGGCAGGCCCAGGGCAAGTGATAATGCGTCTTTCCGAGCCTACAAAAGTGCAAAATCAGCATTTCGCAGCTATAATCGGAATTTGTCAGCCCAGTATTTATAGAAACTAAATGACGACGTAGATGCGGCGGTGGGCGTTGATGACGCGTTCTTCTGGAAGCAGGTTAAGTCGTGGCGGAATAATCGTCCTAGTACTGCTGGCGGTGAGATGAAATTTGGCGGCACTGTATATCGTGACTCAGAAGATATCGCGCATCAATGGGGGCGTTATTTCGGCAATTTATATAGTGACTCGAAGCGACCACAATATGACGACAAGTTCTGTGATAAAATAACATACATAGTGAATAGCATACGATCGGGAGTGAACAATGATTCGTGTACATAATTCGACCAGTGACACTGTTGTTTCTGCATTAAAACATTGCAAAACAGTAAAGTCGTGTGGACTGGATGGACTTTACTATGAACACCTTATGTTTGGTGGAGATAAACTACACAGTGTGTTGGCCAAGTTGTTTTCACTGATGTTCGACAACGCGTACATCCCAGACTCTATGAAGAAAGGGGTCATACTAACATTACACAAGGGAGGTAATAAGAGAAAAGACGACCCCGATAACTTCCGTGCCATTACATTGTTGTCGTGTATACTGAAACTATATGAGCGCATTATTCTACAAAAGTGTGAACAGGCGTTAACAAACCCATTGTTCTGCCTTCAGGGCGGGTTTCAAAAACAGGTAGGCTGTAATATGACGTCATATTTGCTACAAGAGTGTAGTGCTGTTGCTGCTGAATAGCATAGCCCGTTATATGTCTGTTTCCTTGACGTCCAGAATGCATTCGACCGTACATGACATGATGGGCTCCTGTACAAACTATACACAATGGGAATACATTCCCAACTCTGGAAAGTGATCGCGAGTTGACACAGTAATATGGAAAGTTGCGTGCGGCTCAAGGGATATAAATCTGGTTGGTTCTCCGTACTACAGGGCTCGCGTCAAGGCTGAGTAATCTCCCCTTTCACATATTTGTGTTACATTGACAGCTTGTTAGTTGAATTGGTGAAATCTAACGCTGTGTTTCGACTTAATGGACACTCGTTCTGTTGTCAAACGGTCGCGGATGACATGGTGTTAATTTCGCTTTCTAAGCATGGACTTGACGAGTTGATGGAAATGTGTTATACGAATATAATCCTTCAAAATATGCAGTGGTTGTATTTAATGAGTCTAAGCATCACTATCAGCAGTCAGGAAGAAAATAGCAATTAGTTCCAAACACAGTGAAGGAAGCTGAGAAGTATACTCATCTTGGTAATATTTGCGATAAGTATTCCAAGCTTGGACCTACTATTACTGACGCGTGCAAGAAACTGAAAGGCACATTTTTTAGTCTTATAATGTTTGGTTTTGTAGATGAATGTGGTCTCAGTGCCCTAACATGTAAACAACTTTATATGACAATCGTTCTCCACAGGGCGCTATATGGGGCGGAGTTCTGGAATAATTTGTGTGGCCAGCATATACTTACCCTGGAACGTGCTCACATAGTTTGTGTGGAACTCATACAGGGCCTCCCCGTACAAACACGAACGGACGTTGCACTAAGCTTACTGGGGTCGCATTGTTTAGAAGCAGAAATAGACAATCGAAAATTATCTTTCTTGGTTCAGATGTGCCGTCTTAAAAATGACTGTGCCTTAAGGAAAATGTTTCTGATACGGCTGTGCACGTATTACTCGGCCCCTGATAGTGCTAATGGATTTATTCCGGATGTATGTCGGTTATTGGTCAAATATAACTGCAAACATATACTCGACACGTTCATGATCCATGGAACATTCACTGGGAAAGACACTTGGAAACATATTGTTAGATCTAGGGTAAAAAACACGTCCCATGAATTGTGGAGTGAGCGTACTTCAAGCAGCGTCTTTAGAAACTTTAAAGACATTCACACTGCTATAGAACCGCATAGATTATGGTATTTTAGTAACAAATATGTTCAATGCAAGAAACAGTATAGATCAGTGATTCAAATGGTGGCTAGAATTGATGATACTGGTACATGCTTACGATGTGACAATGAGAATGTGAAATAAATTGGCCACTATATTATTTTCTGCCGACAAAGTATGTATTACAGAGCACTATTGACTCATGAACTAAATCAGAAATTTCCGCCCAACATATCACGGTGCGTTAATGCACTTAGTCCTGTTAACCGAACAATATTGTTGCTATCCGGTGACCCCAGCAGTAGCATCCAGCTCAGTAATGCTGATGAAATAGATGATTTCGTGGTAATATGTGCCAATGTGTTGCACTGTATGTGGACTAACTACATGCACGCTACTTAACACATTGACACATATTACACGTCCAGCCATGCGAAATTCTGTTTGAATATGACAAGTTATATTTAGGTGCTCGATCAGCGTAGTCCCAAATGATTCTGCGCATTTGCCCAGTATTATTCGGGCATATTTTGCTCAGTGTGCGCAACTACACGATGTATGTGCACTGTATAAACCACACACTCACAACATAATTCGTCTGAACCCGGCAAATGTAACAATGCATGTTTGAAAATATTTGTTTGTGTAATTTATTTGTTGTACTGTGACTCATATACACGTACTTGTATTATATGTTATGTAAATATTAAAATGTATGTGGTAATATGTATGTAAATATGTTATACATGTCTGACATGTTGGCTCTCCATAAATGGAGGATATACATACTATATATATGCAGTTTGACACCATCGCATAGGCCACCAATCCAGCATAGAGATGTATTTAATTTATTGTGTCGAGTGTAGATCCTGATCACATTTAATTGTGAAACGGAAGGCGATGTGATTTCCCGTAATAATAATAGTTTTCCGCAGTGCGCTCAAAGCATAGCGGAAAGCTGTTGTCTTAAATACACGGAAGTGTAGCACGTGCAGCGAGCATGAAGTCACTGCATAAACAGGTAATGTTCTTATATGAGTGACATTAGGCAAACATTGTATTAGCGAGCGCACCCCATCAGAACCCCCATGACCTACGTAATTAGGGGGTTTGCTGGGGTGCCCGCGCAATAGGTAATGCGGTCATATAGGCTATGATTCAATGACTATTATCGATCAGTAAAGTATGTTGTAGGCAATTGTAGTATATATTTTCAATATTTGTATTGTTTTTTATTATTGAAATATATCGTATTGGTAGTCCTTTAAATAATATTTGTATATTTGAAATGTTTTGATTTTATCTTGATTGCGCATGAATATAAGTAAAAACTAATCCTGCTTATTTTGAGGCAAATCACACAGATATAAAAATAGTGCTGAAGTTTAAACTATATTACAGTATATTATTCATAATTATATCGCTATCAAACGTTAATTACAATATGTATGCATATTATTTAAACAATAGACGCTATTGCTGTTTCGCTACATATGATATTTATAGCAAAACCAACTTTTCTTTATTCGTCCACATACGTATTTCACATTGACCAAGCGCCATTTTCAGTTCATATTTTGACCAATGCAGATGAATCGGACCAAGTTTAAACAACGTTCAATTCCATCCGATTCAAATTTCTCTGCAGAATGTTCAGTTTAACTACATAAGTAAGGATGGCACGATTTACCAAAATCATACCCAAATCTTACCCAAATCTACCCAAATCTTCATGTAATTACTATATGTATTAATAAATAAAGCTATACACATCATAATGACGATGTTTGGACTGTACTTACATCATAATATCTGTCATTAATTTGCTCATATCAGGGACCATTTTAATGTTTTGATGCAAACTGGAAATATTTGTATATGAAATAAAGGGAGAGTACCGCGATTAACTTATACTAGGAAGCCAAGGAAGATAATCCACTTAAGAACCTCTCTAATGTTGACATTCAACGACAGTGTGTGAAAACTGTTCTGCCAACTAGTATAATTATATATATAGTAATATATAATTTAAATATGTAAATTAATTAATAATATTTTAAAAATAATACTGGCATTATAATATTTATATGTGGCTGTGACTGGATAAATGGGGCTTATCGAAATTGTGCCCGGTGTAGGTTCTGATTAAATAACACCCTTCTGTAGCCCGGTAACAACCTATATTGAATGGGGTTTCATTTATGGAATGACGAATGTTGCAGATGCTGATCAGACTGTGCGGATACCCCATTTCTCCAGTCGCGGCGTCTTATATTGAAATAATAATAGCCGGAATATATCACAAAAAGATCGACATATATATCTTAATTTGCAAATAATTAATTAAATAGGCTACCCTTTTTTATCAGGATCTATATACTGCATATGCACATTCACATTGACTTAAATATATATTATAGGTATGTAACAGTATATTATATACAAAAAGTAAAAATGAATTGTATGATTTTAATTAATAGATATATAACATAACACATAAAACTCCAATGCGCCCGAAATCTCCAATGCGTCGCGACCATATTATATTTTCGGTAGGTATTTTTCTAATATTGATACAAAACCCACTTTACATATGCGCATTTGCCTCGACTTAAATATATATTATACATATGTAACAGTATATTATAGAGTTTCGTAGGGGCTATCATAATCCCCTTCATATTTTTGCAGGGGCTATCATAATCACCTCCATCGTTTTTGCAGGCCCCTCCATGGAAATGGCATAATGCTTTTAGTAATCCAATTAACAGGACAAATTAATGTTATGATACTTTTCATGGTAATTTGATTATTCAAATACAATTAGTATAAATTATATTTGTTTATAAAGACTATGACAAAGAAACAATTTTGATCATTTTATTTAATCATTATTAATCATGTTATAGTGTTTTCATGGTAGCACATCTAGTACATGTATAGTCGTTAACTCATACAACATGTGAAAAGCACTTCACTTTGAGAATATTCATACAGTCTAATACATGTAGTATAGCACGGGTCGTATAGCACACACTGGAGTCTCTAGCACAATGTGTATTGAATTCTTATGATCGCCCCAATCGCACACAGGAATTGTTCCATGTTTTTCGTGTTGGCGACACACTGCTCACAAAGTGACTTCAGTCTCTGCTGATGGCATTTTGAGTAAACAATGCCATTAATAGCATTAAGGTATATATGACGAGCAAAATAGATGTTCACCAATTGTAACACAATTAAATCAACAATGCCATTAACAGCATCAATTAAGGTAACGAGCAGAATAGATGTTCACCAATTGCATGCAATTCAATCAACAATGACATTAATTGAACAACTATTCACACCACATTAATTAAATATCATCTAAGATTTAAAATATCACACTAAAGCTATTTCACACAATTAAATTGATATTTGATATGACCTTACTAAACCCATTCCCATGGAGGGGATTATGATAGACCTGTTAAAATCATGAAGGGGATTATGATAGCCCTTGCAAAAACGATGGAGGGGATTATGATAGCCCCTGAAAAAATATGAAGGGGATTATGATAGCCCCTGCAAAACTATGAAGGTGATTATTATACCCCTGTCACTTTTCAGCGAAGGGGATTATGAACGAAGGGGATTTTGAGTGTCCCCCACATAAACAGAGGGTTTAGTGAGGTACCCGCACAATAGGTAATGCGGTCAAATAGGCCACGATGCAGTGACTATTTTCGATCAATAAAGTATGTTGTAAGCGATTGTAATGTGTATTTTCAATATTTTTCTTATTAAAATGTATCATATCGGTACTCCTTTAAGTAATATTGGTATATTTTAAATGTGTTCATGTTCTCATGAAGCGTATGCATATAAGTATTAACTGATCCAGCTTATTTTGAGTCAAATCACACAGCCTTAAAACATAGTGCTTGAGTATAAACACTATTAGTATATTCATAAGTATATCGCTATTAAACATTAATTACAATATGTATGCATATTATTAAAACAATAGATGCTATCGCTGTTTCGCTATATGTGATATTTATAACAAAACATTTGTTTTATTCGTCCGCGTACGGATTTCTGTCACACAAAGAGCCATTTTCAGTTCATATTTTGACTTGTGCATATGAACCGGACCAAGTTTAAACAACGTTCGATTCCGTCCGATTCAAATATCTCTGCAGAATGTTCAGACTAACTACATAGGTAATGCTGCTAAATAAGGTCAGTTAACGGTCGGAACATGGTCATCATTAAAAGCAAGAAATCACAGTCGTATTGATGAACAATATGATTTTCCCGAGACCTCATGGGGGCCGCCATTAATCCAGTGTAAACAATAGACCACGTGATCCCATTCCCTGAGTAGCCCCCTATGGCAAGCCAAATGCACAATAATTCCTTAAACCATGATTGGGAGCTCCAACCCTAGTTTAGGCTCCTCAAACCCTAGTTTGGGCTTAAACTGCCATTTGAGATCCCAAATGGTTCGAACTACTCTATGGGAGAACAGTCAGATGTCCTATAAGTGTTCTCAAGGATCTGTGGTCTGAGAATTAATTTGACGAAAACGTTAAAACTACATACCAGTACGTACTGGATCTCAGACAGAAACTCGAGCAACCCTGTAAAATCGCGAGAGAAAATCTCAAGAAATCGAGTAAGCGGTACGCGAAGTACTATGACAGGAAAGCGCGTGACCGCAAGTATAAGGAGAGTCACCGGGTGTTAGTACTACTCCCCACTGATAGGAACAAACTGTTACTCCAATGGAAAGGTCCATAGCCTATAGTGGAAGTACTAAATGACTGAGATTAAAGGATCGACATGAAGGGGAAACTGAAAACATTCCATGTCAACATGTTGAAGCGCTATGAAGAGCGTACGCCTCAAAGCTCAGGGAAGGGGATACTAGCCGTCATAAACACGGCGGTAATTGACGACATATTGACGGGAATTCGGGTACATGGGAGTGTAGTGCCGATGAGCACATGACGTGTCCAATGGGGACACAGGAATCGATTGACAGGATGGACTTAGCCCCAGGGTTGTCCAAGGACCAAACAGTAGAAGTACAAAGGGTGCTTAATGAATATGAGCACGTACTGACTGATAGACCAGGGCGCACCCATGTAGAGAGTCATGACATTAAATTGTCCACCTCAGACCCATTACGGATAAAAGGTTATCCCATCCCGTACAAAGTTTTCGACTTAGTCAAAGATGAGGTCGAAGACACGTTGAAGTTAGGAATTATCGAACCTTCTAGGTCCCCATACTCATCACCAGTCATTCTAATCAGGAAAAAGGACGAAGGACTCCGTTTTTGTATAGGTTTTCGACAGGTTAACAAAGTCACTATCTTTGATGCTGATCGAATGCCTGAAATTGAAGAAATGTTCTCGAAATTAGCGAAATATAAGTATTTCTCGAAACTGGACTTAAGTAAGGGGTATTGGCAGGTCCCACTCTTAGAAAACACAGAGCACTATTCTGCTTTTGAAGCACTCCAAGGCCTTTTCCAATTCAAAGTCATGCCCTTCGGAATGGTAACGGCACAAGCTACCTTCTGTAGGCTGATGAGGAAAGTACTGAACGATGTCCCGATTGCAGACAGCTTCGTGGATGATATCCTCATTTTCACCATCACCTAGGATGATCACATTAGGGCCTTGAGGCAGGTTTTGTCCCGATTATCCAGTGCTAATCTGACCGCGAAACCATCGAAGTGCAGCATTGGCTTCAGCGAACTAGAGTGGTTAGGCCATACCATAAGCAGCAGGAAAGAGCTCAGAGCTCACCCAGAGAAGGTTACAGCTGTACATGAAGCGAATGTCCCCGAAACTAAGAAAGGGGTGAGGGCATTTTTGGGGTTAGCGGTGTTAGCGGGGTCTACCGTAAATTCATCCACAATTTTTCAGAAATATCTGTCTCACTAACAGACCTCACGAAAAAGGGTCAACCGAACAAGATTGAATGGGGAGACTCCCAAGACAAGGCTTTCAACATCCTGAAAAGAGCGCTGACTAACGATCCCATCCTAAAACTCCCAGAGCTAGACAAGCCGTTCATATTGAGAACAGATGCATCCGACGTAGGGTTAGGGGCCACTGTAGCAGGAACAAAACGGGGCACAACTACCAATTGCATACGCTAGCAAAGAAAACTACTTCCAAGGGAGCTAAACTGCTCAGTCGTAGAACGAGAGTGCTTAGCAGTAGTCTGGGGTGTGGGGAAATTCCACAAGTATTTGTTTGGTAAAGAGTTCGTACTCGAGACAGATCATCAACCGCTTACTTACCTTAATTAGGCAAAAGTTGCAAACTCCAGGCTGATGAGATGGGCGCTGTTGTTGCAATCCTATTACATGATGATCAGAGCCATCAGGGGCTCAGACAATGTGGGTGCAGATTATTTGAGTAGGATCTAATTAAGTCACAAACCACCCACCATAGCCGAGATCCCAATGTCGAGTTGTACCGACATGTTTAACCTATATACATATATACACATCCTACACAACATTTACTTTGGGTCAAAAAGTGAAAGTTGTACAGCTCGTGATTACCGCTAAGTGTTTCACACTTTTATTTAGGGGGGAGTATTGTCACGAATCGTAGCCGACGACTTTCTTTATTATGTATTATTTGTAACACGGGTCACACAATACTAGTCTACAGCACAATAATCGAATAATCTAGTACCGACTATCGAATAGGTCTTCGTGTGTGAAATATCACTCCCGTGGAATACACCGCTGGAGATAATAGCGCTTTATCCGAAACCGTACACGGACCACCAGTATTGGATTTTGCACCGGTTATTGCTGGGTGATCTACACTGTTTATGCATACTTGGATGCTAGCCTGAATACCGAGTACGTCATATCTACTTATGACTGAATTATTTCAGATTAATTCGCCAGATTTCTCATGAGCTAGACTGGCTGTTAGAACATTAGTCCACATACGCAAAATTGTAAGCCAAATGTTGGCACAGAGTTTTTATATTGACAGGCGGTCTACGGTAGGAAAATTGTGCGCTAGAGTTGCATATATACTATCAGAACCTTATTCTATCAGTCGGACATTCAAACATTCTTGTGAACACATTGGGTCACAAGCCTTCACTGGGAACTGGTAAGTACATATGTTTTAGTTACTTTCTATTGTTGCCATTTAAGTCTGAATCCTGGCAAGACCGGCAATTATCCGTATTATTATCGTATCCTCGATAATACTGCCCTATTTCATTTACCGGAGTTATTTGGACCCGTTTCGACCAAATGCTTGATCAATAAAAGCCGTATGGCTTATATCCGCTGATGTAGATTATCTCCCTTAATCAAATCGAACTGATTCATTAATAAGTCGTGTTTACGTGTAAATGATAACGATTACAGGTCTCGCATGTGGGAGCATTCCGTGAGTATTATACTCCGACTAATTGCAGTAGCAATTTATTCTATTTGTAAACGAAGGGCGAACACGATTGAACTGTTTTCTAAAATTAGCTATGCATTTTACATTACGATTCAGTCCAATGTTCAATACATGAGAATATTGCCAATTTTAACTTGTAACAATTGTGACGTGAATTTTCTGAACGACTCATTTACTCTATGTTGGGCACATGTAAACTCCAAACCCAGTCGTCTGTGCATTCATTTTATTAAGTCATGAACGTTCACAGTGTATTGTAAATATTGTAAATGCTATTGCGACCTGGATAGACCAGATCAGACAATCTGCTCTAAATGCACTGATTTATACGTCAGTAAGCTGCAATAAGGACATGATGTGAAGAATAATTTATTTCAATCACTGATGCTTTGGGTCAGCCTGTGGAATCCTACAGTCTGATTAGAGTCTACAGTGTTTTTCATTAGTAATGTAATACTGTGAGTCTACACAGGAAAATACTTGCCATAGTTGCTCTTTAATAAGAGTCTGATCAGGGTAGGGCCAGTCGCAATTAAATGTTTGTTTACTAATGGTAAATAACTGTGAATGACGTCTGTATTCACATGTACGGCTGTGACGAGATATATATCGTTGGGCACACTAGATATAGTGGCTGTTCATTGATGCGTTAAATCGCATTCTCCGACTTATGAATTCCATCAGCCCCCTTCTTCCAACTTGTGAAAATATCTGTGTGTACATTACAATTTATCATGATTCATCATTGTAATTTACGAGGGTGTTTAGTATTGCTATGCAATCATAATAATGATTGCATGTGCACTACTGTGACTATTATTGAGACTATAACACGTTACATTCTGGTAACAACACCGTTGGTGTTTTGTAGTCCCAGCCAGTAAGCCAGCCAGGCAGTCAGCCAGCCAGTCAGCAACCAGCGACGGCACGTCCATCTGGTGTATTCGCGTAGAACCAGTACGCAACACGTATATTTATTCTAGAGTCCACAACACGACACCGTGTACCAGCGGGGACTCTGCTCCGCGTGGACCAAGGGCGTATCGAGCGGGGCATTATTCCGGTGACGTCATTCCATCCAAGGACGATATGAATCTCGAAGGATGTTCACCCATATAGTATTGGCCCCAAGTAGTCCGCCCAAGTAGTCTGTATATTCTAGTTCCAAGTAACTTTACGACGTTATAAGAACGTCACTGTCATCATGGCGGAAACCGGAGTTGAATAACGGAAACTCTAAAATTGGATCTTAATCATGATGCATAATGTTGAACTATACCTACCTGTTCCAGAATCGTGACGGTGCCTTGGTTGTGCGATTTCATTTGGCGGCGTCATCCAGAGGACGTTGTCCGTACTGACATTATCATTCATTGTTGTGCATATCATTATTTGTAAATACATCATCATTGTAACTACATGCATATACATGTACCTTGTTGTCTCTATCCACAACGTGCTTGGTGTTCCATCCCATCAGTAAACTATCCCGGTGCCACTCTGGCGTGACACAGTTAGAGATCAAAGTGCAGAAATAAGAACATTCTAGTCCATATTAAACCAATGAGGAATCGTAAAATGTTCGTAAGTGCAAAATTATTATAGTCTGTAAATTTCATATTAACAATGTATTTTTGTAAACAATTATTGAATTTACATTTATTGAGCATATGCAGTCTTTGCTCAATACGTGTACATCCATAATAGAAATTTCCAGACGATCCTAAATTTGCACTTACGAACATTTTAGTCGTACGAAGTTTAGTGAAACGGCCCCGGTCATATGCTGTATTTCAGCGTTTATTTCTTTCTGAAAAGCACAAAAAAAGTATTGCGAACAGAGTATACCCAGATCAGACTGCAGTCTGATTGGAGTCTACACTGATTAAAATAACATAAATAAGTGTGAACATATGAATCTGACAAATAATGCAGTTCCGGATCAGATTGTGCAAATATGTAGGATAATCTGAATGAACAATAGTCGAAACACTATAATGACTCCTTTACATACCAAATCATGCGATATTCCTTTTTTACATTCAATACGACAATACAATATACAATTTCTATAATAAAATCAAAGGGAGATAACTAGCTACAATCCCTCATTCAGCTATCACGTATACACCAATAAAGATACGGTCTACTTCGTTCATACTGATCAGTGATCATGTGCGCATACACAACCGTCCGAGTTAAACTTGCCTATATTATCATGATTATCAACGTTTCTGAACAAATATTGACAATGCCAACCCACAATTAAGCTGTAGCACAGCTCAGTAGTCTATTTCATCAACATGGCAAAGTATACTTTTCTAGCAAAGTATACTTTGAGGGAGTAATCATTGATTTTTCCGAAATTCATTATTTCCTACAGAACTGATGATTGCATATATTTGATGATTAAAACTATGCAGAATTATTATACTGAATTTATTACATTATCACAGCCAAAATGGCTGTGATAATGTAATAAATTCAGTATAATAAAAATTAATAAATTTATCATAAAATTGAAAATTTCTCCCTCAAAGTATACTTTGCTACTAAAGTATACTTTGCAATGTTGGTGAAATAGGCTACAGGTCCAGCCAATCAAGCTGATTGACTTCAAACACAATATAATTATTGACGTATTTTGAAATACAGAAATTGACTAATATTGTCACTTTTAGCGCAGGTGGATGTGTATGGCGATATTCCGTGACTGCAATTATATAATTCGGTCTGCCGGTGTTCATATTACAATGTCAGACGACACCATTGCACGATTTTACCAGTCAAGCAGAAGGTACCGTTTATAAATAGATATTCATTTGAAATGCATACGAGCGATATGGTATTACCTAGCCAAAATCGTGACTTGCAACTGAATGCATTTAAGAATGGGCCTACTTTGTATTTCGGGAAATTGGGTCCAATATTGATTTTATTGCGAAAAACAATTTCCACATTTTAAATTCCCATAGCGAACTCATATTTCGTAATAAAATCAATATTTGACAACATTTCACGAAATAAAAAGAAAGCTAATTCTTAAATTTGACTGTTCGTGATCGCAAAGCACCCAAGCGTGTCTTGAAGTAGTCATCCGTCAGTTTTACAGTCGAACCTCTCTAAGCCGGACACCCTGGGGACCTCCCCAGGGTGTCCGGCTTAGAGAGGTTCCACTGTTACCGCGTTCACATCATCCATGGGAGTAGCGGGAATATTATTTAGACACCATTTTAAAAATGTCTAATTCCCACGTCTGGTAATCCTTGCTGTCATATTCCCCATGTATGAGTTTATGCCGCAGTTGCTAAAATATGACCAACCAACCCGAATTAATCATATTCTTACGGAGAGTTCTTTCTTTTATGAATCCGTTCCCACGACAGAATAATTCGTTACCTCAATTTAACAATTCGTTCCCACGAATTAACAATTCCGCAGGGGACATTGAATTTTTGTATGAATTCGTTCCCACGAAATAACAATTCGTTCCCACAAATTAACAAGTCGTTCCCACGAATTAACAATTCGTTCCCTCAATTTAATAATTCGTTCCCACGAAATAACAATTCGTTCCCACGGGAACGAATTGTTAATTCGTGCGAACGAATTGTTAATTCGTGGGAACGAATTGCTAATGCGAGGAACGAATTGTTAAATTGAGGGAACGAATTGTTATTTCGTGGGAACGAATTAATAATAACAAATTCCATGTCCCCTGCGGGGCTCTGTACTACACAGTTCATACAGTTCCATACTCTTTTTTTCTCCAACTGAATATTGACATACCCCGTAAACGTAAACGCGACGGCAAAATGTGAAATTTTACGGCGACGTTAGACTCTGATTCGTCATTTTCCGACGTTTACCGCCTTTCACGACGTTGATATAAAGCCCGGTTTCGAATGGCGCGGTCCATAATTATGTATTCTCAACGCGTTATTACGATGTATAGGCTAGCATGGAAGCGTCCTGGTGCCAATGCTATAATATTTTTATCTCCTAATTAGGAGATGATAAGTTTTTTTTTTTCCACCCTAAATTAGGCGATTACTAGATCCTAATTAGGAGATAGTAAGTCCTACTTAGGAGATAATATATCATAATTAGGATATACTAACTCCTAATTAGGAGATAATACGTCCTAATTAGGAGATAGTAACTCCTAATTAGGACTTAGTATCTCCTAATTAGGAGTTACTGTAAACCTTTGGGAAGTTGTCATTTTCTGTGATTTCTGTGCGAGTCTTCCACTTGTGAGACACGCCATGTGATTTTAATTTTGTTTAAATCATCACTCATGTAGATCCTACAGTGAAACCCCGCTACACCGGACTCTCGGGGAACATACAGACTTCGCTGTTATGTATCTCTGATTACAATGACTTTTCATGATTGCAAAATGTGTAATGAAATGCTCACGTGTCTGAACTCCCAGGGTGTCCGGTTTGGAGAGGTTCCACTGTATATGTATTAACATCAACGAATATATATTAACATTTGCTACGTTGTTTTCATATAGTATTTATTAAACTTGTTGACTCAGTTCATAAAAAAAACTCGGCAGAAGCTCGCTCAATATATACCATCTCTCGAGTAAGACGGTCTATTTACGCAAAGTGCATAAATTGCGCATATCATACATAACATAACAATCCCAGAGCTGAATTTTTATTTTATGTAAACGATTTAATAAACAAAATTCCATGCCGTACAGGTGCACTATGGGATTCGACCCCATTAACAGTTTGAGGGTCGATGGGGTTGAAAAACCTGAATCGTTTCATGACGGTAACACACGCATGCGCACATTACGTGTTTGTACGTGACGATAATATTAGTAGTTTTCGTCATGAATACTGGCGACCAGTATCAACCCAGAATCTGAGTTGCCTCTGTTCGTAAACTTGCATATTTTTATACATGTACGCATATACCCTAAACTATCACGTTTCCACGCACTGATCAGTTTAATACACAATAGCTGGTGTTACGCAGGGACGCGACGCATACGACTAGCGATTTACAGAAGTGGATAAGCCCACGTTTCTCGTTGCGCTTATCGGTTTAACAAATCTAGTCACAAGATAATCTTTTGTGACGGAAATCACGATTTGTGAACGGGTTAGGGTATAAATAACGGGCCCGCTGCATGAACATACAGTACAGTTGATTGCAATCCTGCAGGCGGGAAACTTAGCTACATTCGAGAAAATATAATCTAAGCAAATAAGAACTATTTTATTTCCGATTTTGGCTTGACTTGATTGTGTCATCTTGCCGATTTTTATTTCGCTGGACGGAACAACAAAAACAGGTAAGCACTTGTTTGATTATTTCTTGTTATTACATTATACTTGTAGACATTATTTTATTTTACTGTAAGTTTGGTCGCTTGGTGGTGCAGCTTTTATTATTTTTATAGTTCGCCCAACTTTCTAAACCAATCACTGGGCAGCAAATCCGCTCCACTTAGTTACCATATTGCAATATTTAACCCCAATAAGTTATATAGTACCAGATTTAATGATTAACTGTTCAACAGGAAATGAAAAATCAGTAGTCGGATGGGACATTGCATTGCACACTTTGCTGAACTATACGAATGTTATTGTTCACAGCTAGCGCTCCCTCGCATTTATTTCCTTAAATATCCAATATGTGGACAATAACGTATACTTATTTTTTATTTAGCCTAGCCAGTTTGACAATTGCGAGAGGATGTTCGAACCAGACTCCAAATTGCTCTCGATAAGGAGTTAGCTACGCATTAAAACAGCAACCTTGTTGTTAAAGTTTTATTGCACGCATTACACAGTCATAATCTAATAACACAGCAAGGGCGGATCCAGCATTAATGTCTAGAGGGGGCGTGGATTTCAATTTTCATAAAATTCAGAATATTTTCCAGCATTTTTTCTTAGTTCTCATCAAAAGTATATGTTGTTACCACTCAGTTGAACCGTCTCGACGAGACGGTTCAACTGAGTGGTACGAACATATACTTTGCATGAGAAATAAGGAAATAATCAGATTTTCAAAAAACGAAAATAGGTTAAAATTTAAAATCGATAAATTTTAGAGGGGGCGTGCGCCGGACATGCCCCCGTCTGGATCCGCACCTGCACAGTGCGTAAAATCGTAATTAATACATTAATACACTAGTGCAATACATATGCAAATGAGATCCCTACATAAATCCCCAACACAAAAGAGTATCATTTAGGGTCAATGAGATACATACAGAGCATATATATTAAGTAGTTAGTACAAGTTTGTAAGATGATGTTGTGTTTATGCAATGAATATAATCTAGCATGTGAGTAAAAGCTATTTGTGCGCAGTTGAACATAACAGAAACCAAACATGGGATGTTGCGTTTACTGTAGTATGAAAAAGACCATGATTTATTACTTATATTTACATTGTATGTTCTGATAGTTACAACAAATGTAAATAGCCAAATATGGCGTTAAAATTAATAATCATTATGCTTTACGTCATTTTATCACAATTCATGGAACAGCGACGTTGCCGGTCAGTACGTGGCAACGACGATAAACGTCATGTATTTTAATGACGTCAAACAAACTTTAACGAATCTACAACGTCGCGGGATGTCATGTGCGGCTAATGTAATGTTCTGGGATATTATAGGAATGAATGGCCTTTTTGTGGAATTTATCGGGTTATAAACTTGCAAAAGTCGCGGGAATACTGGGCGTGTGAGTTTACTGGGATATAAATTTTGGACAGAGACTTGCTACGGACCAATCAAATGTTAGGGAATTGTGTAAATATTTTTGTGCTGGAATTATAAGCCCAATAACAAAAAAGTAACCTACTCCAAATTTGTTTATTTCATTAAATTCCATCAAATATTGATTGTATTGCGAAAGAACGATTTTCCTATGGGAATTTAATATGGGGCGAAAAGGAGGAGGTCGACAAATATAATTACGTTTTTAAATTGACTCCAAAACCTGGCGAGATAGCTTGGAAATGATGTAAATAAGAAAACAAAATTAAATTTTGAAAATCGGTCGACAAATATTTAAAAATTATTTTTAAAAATCTGTTTTTAGACCCCATTTTTAAATTCGCATAGGAAAATAGTTTTGTTCGCAATAAAATCATTATTTGATGGAATTTCATCAACTAACTTTTTTTGGTGAGTGTGACTTTTTTTGCTATTGATGAAAATGTACTTACAATCAAATACTTTTAGTTTTAAAGGTACAAATTGTTCATTGCAGGAATTAAATAAAGGTATAATTGTGTCACTATTCCACCAGTTCTAAAATTTACGAGTGCCCGCTATACAGATATAATCATTTAGTAATATTTATTTTACTGATAGTGACGCGCGGTGGTATCAGGCTATTTTCAAATGCAAATGAGGCATGATATTTTTTAACTATTTATAATAATTAAATGCGTCACCTGAAATAATAATATTTTCGACAGATTATAAAGTGTGATCATTACACATACACAAAAATACCGAGAATAAATAGTAATGTTCGTTAACATTTTAAGGAAACACGGTTGTCGCCCCTGATATCAGTGTGGAAATTTGATATGAAATGTATAATAATGTCAATCATTACGTGGGGTAATGGTGAATGAATGCTTAGTTTGCCGGAAAATGTCTCAGATCTGATATCGTCTCTGATATAAAGAACAGTTTGTGCCTACTGAGTGTGCATGTACCTTTAATGTGTTTATTAGCCGACAAATTGTCGGAAGCAAAACGTGGAACAGACAGTCAATATGCTGTTCTCTGGTCAATATCAATATCACGTGTCCAGCATCTGGCCAATCAGGTACATGCACGGTTCAATTTATAATACTAATATATAGAGGATCCCAAACGATTTTCCATTTGATATGAGATTTATGAAACGAGTAGCGCACAATGTATGCACCTCGCCAGAGGCTCGGTGCATACAATTGGTGAAAATATCATATCATGAAAAGGAGCTGTAGATTATGTTTATCACATGCCTTCACTCTCCAAATAACAGAAAACTTGGACATATATTGAATACAATGTATGTTAGATTACAAGACCCCACTTCATATTACTATGAAGGTGCACGATCACGTTGTTACAACAACAACAACAATAGCTGAACGTGTTGACATCTCGCCCACTCCAAAGTAAGTGTTACTAGTATTTGATATTTTCCTTAATATGCAACGTATTTTGATGAAATATGGCGCAGTAAACGCGTCTTCATGAGCTGCATTTGGAGCTCGGCACATAACATACTTATGTCGTTTTTGCGAATGATCGATTTCCGTGTCGATAGCCACGGAAATCAACTCTTCGCATAAACGACAGACGTTTGGGCCAAAGTACAGAGACCACCAAATGCAGCTTACCAAGACGCGTTTGGTGCGCCATATTCCATCAAAATCCGTTACATAATAATGACAAAATAAAAGAATATGTACTTTGAATCGGAGGGCGTCCGGAAGATTCAGTAATTGTTGTTGTTGTTGTAACCACGTGATCATACACCTCGACTATACGGGAGCCCATTCTAACAACTGCAGTAATTTTACTTAGTCACAGGCGCTGCTAATGTCAACGTCAACACAACGTTACTTGTCGCGTCATTAGGGAGGTCATTTTGGAACGTCTTAATTTTGTTCGTTTGGCATAACGTTAGCGCAAAATACGAATACGTAATTAGGGTGATGCGGTTAGCCAATCAAATTCGCTATGTACATGTGTTATTACACGTGTGCCATATAACTTTTATGAATGGGTTACAGCACGTCATAACAAGGTTTTCATGTGATGAACATTATTATTAACATTATTTTGTTTGCGTTTTTGTTCCAGAGTAAACATGAAGGCTGTATTGTGCCTACTGGTCCTGTGTATAGCCGTGCTCGCTGTGAGCGCCATGCCACAGAGGGGCGGTGGCGGCGGCGGCGTCGGCGGTCGCGGGGGCGGCGGGGTCGGCCGCTGGCGTCGCAAGGAAGGGAATAACAGGGGCACAGGGACCGGAGGCACAGGAACCGGGGCCAAGACCGGGGGCACAGGAACCGGGGCCAAGACCGGAGGCACAGGTACCGGGGGCACAGTGACCGGAGGCGCAGGAACCGGATGTACAGGAACCGGATGTACAGGAACCGGGGGCACAGGGACCGGAGGCGCAGGAACCGGATGCACAGGAACCGGATGCACAGGAACCGGGGCCAAGACCGGAGGCACAGGAACCGGATGCACAGGAACCGGATGCACAGGAACCGGGGCCAAGACCGGAGGCGCAGGAACCGGGGGCACAGGGACTGGAGGCCAAAACGGTGGGAAGGGGTCCGCCAGCCACGGACCACAAGGTAATCATGACAACCATGGCCCTGGCTCACACCACATTCCATGATATCCCGTGCAATATTTAGGAGACAAACAGTATAGACAGCTATCCGCCTACACACCTGCACAGTTTATATTAGATCCTCTCTAAATCGGACATCAATAATAAAACACATGTGATCTTATTTGTGATGAGATTATTGGTCATTTATGCCTGTTCATGATCGTATAGCACACAATTATGGCTCAGAATGATCAAATGCCTCATGGTGATAATGTCTGTTCGTGATAGCATAGCGCACAACTATGGCTCAGAAGTATCAAATGTCTGATGGTTACAATGTCTGTTCGTGATCGCATAGCGCACAACTATGGCTCAGAATGATCAAATGTCTGATGGTGACGATGTCTGTTCGTGATCGCATAGCGCACAACTACGGCTCGGAATGATAAAATGTCTGATTTACAGTGACACCTCTCTAATTCGGACGCCCTGGGGACCTCTCATGCTGTTCATGCTGTATGTAGAACATAGAACACGGTTCGTCCTCATGTACGATCGATAATCCGCGAGCGGATTATCGATC